>CM035114.1:13922036-14064536 GCA_020205505.1 Panax japonicus
TTTTTTATCTAATCCTTTAATTATCCGGAAAAAACATATATATATGAGATTATTTTAAATTATCCCATGAATAATTTGAAAAACAAACAAACATGCGACTAGAATTATTTAATCCAAGAATAAAATCCCGAAATTATATTCTAATTTAATGAAACGGAATTATGATATCTGCATACAAATGTAAGTGTTAGTATTCTTTCAAAATAATGTCTCTAGCTTTGAAACTAATATAAATGTAAGCACTTCTTCATTTGAGGGGCTTTTGTCCCCTTTAACTAATAATATATTAAGATCTCGTACATTAAATTTATTCTCCAATTTTCTCAATATATAGTAGGGTGCTAGTGACACTTTCACGATATAATTATTTGACGAATTTTATTGTATGACTAATAATTGTGTGACAAAATTTAACGTCGCTAATTTTTGAATTTTATTTTGGCAGCGTTAAATAATTTTTGTATCATTAAATGTGTATTGAGAAATTTTGAAAGATATGGGTAATCGAGGAATCCTAATCCAACAACGAAAGTCTCATATAGATATATGGTTATTTAAATTAAAATTAATTAATAATGAGAACAGTTGGTTATATCAAGTATATATGTTAAAGATGTATATAATATATATATATATATATATATAGTTCTATCTTCATTCTAAAATTAGAAATACAATTTGATTTTTAAGGTCAAACGAATATATATTAAACTTCAAAATTAGTATGACTCGTAAAGTTTAGAATAAAATAAATTCATAATTAATAGTTTTTGTTATATGTAAGACTCCAACTTTATGAATAAAGATTTAATTTTTTCTAAATATTTTTTTGAATAATAAGGTGTGAATTTGATATAATGTCATATTATGGGTAATATTATAAATTTTGCAAAGGAAGCAAGTTGTTATAAAATATTCGATTGGTCGGGGAATATATTCGTTTTATCAGGAAATTCGTACGACGACACAATTTGGTGGACCCCACCAGAATTATTATCGGAATTAGAAAACGACAGAAATAACTTTTTATAAAAACGGCAAATTTTTACCGTTAACGGTTGAAACACCCAGAGGTAAAAGTACAGTAATACGCGTGGTTGCGTGGTTGCATAGTAGCAAACGGTATTGTACAGATAACTTTGATTATTGATGCTTACCTGAGAAGTCACTCAGTTTTGTTCAATTATTGATGTAAGACCCCGAATTATATGAAATGAAAGTATCAATTTTCTTATAATTATTATTCTATTTAATAAATGGTTAAATTGATAAAAGGTTAAAGCTAAGGGTGATATTTGAAAATTTTGCAAAGTAAGCAAGTTGATATAAAATATTCGTTGTGTCGGAGAATATTCATTTAGTCGGAGAATATTTGTTTTGTCAAGGAATATCCGTACGACGACACCATCATTGGTGGACCCCACAACGGAATAACTGTCGGAGTTAGAAAATGACAAAATATTTTATATAAAATAACGGCGAAAGTTTTATCGTTAACTATTGAAATAACCAGTGGTAAAAATAAAGTAATACGCGTGGTTGCATACTAGCACACAATATTGATACTTACGTAAAAGCCACTCATTTTACTCAATTATTGTCACAGTAACATCTGCATATATTTATATTATTAAATATAATTGATGACAAAGTTTTCATATTATTATTTGTAATATTGACGATGTTTAGAAAGTTCTGTCGAGGAAAGGGGTTTGGTCACCTAATTGCACGCACATAGGGAGAAATCCGTATCAGAAACCCCCTCTTTCCTGGGAAGTGATTTGGTTGTTAAATATTGTGAGTTATAATATTAATGATGAATAATATTAATAGATAAAAATGTGTTTATTAACGATAAATGATTTGTGGTAAATATTTATTCAATTTTTGATATAGAGATTTGTTAGGAGGCGTTTGTTGTAAGTTTTGACTTAGTATTCCATGGGAAGATTTACTAATGTTATGGACTGTCGATGGTAGTTTTAATAGATAACCAATCTGGACCATTGATGGTGGTTTTAATAGTTAATCAATCTGGACCATTGATGATGGTTGTAATAGTAAATCAATCTGGACTATTGATGGTGGTTTTTATAGTAAATCAATTTGGACCGTTGGTGGTGGTTTTAAAAGTAAATCAATCTAGACCGTCGGTGGAGGTTTTAAAAGTAATCAATATGGACCGTCCGTTCTAATAGTAAATCAATCTGACCATTCGTGAATTAGTTACCATTTAGTCCATTCTCCTATAAATAGAAGCTTAATTCTTCTTTCATTCTCACCAATTCACTGAGATTCACAATAGACACTATAAGAGAAAAACTATAGAGAACAAGAAGAAGAGTATTCTGCTACTTACTATTCAGTATCCAGTCTTCTACTGAAGTAAGGGGTATTATTTCTTCGTATTCATAAGGAATACTATTTTCGTATTCATCCTTTAATATGTTAGAATAACCTGTATGCGCGATTACGTACCGCATGAGGTGAAAATCCATTTGCAGTTTCGTATATTATTTCGTTTCATATTCTTAAATCTAAGCTTACTATTGTAAGTATCGCTTCTATAATCCTTGAATTAGTGGAATATCCTTGAGTTTTGCGCTTCATCCAGTATCGTTTCATTGGAATATTCTGAACTTTCTTATTAAATATCAATATTTTTTTCAGGGTACTATTCACGGGTTATTATTCACCCGGATACTATTCACTTTAATATTATTCACTTGGGAATTCGGGGTACTTTTTATGTCGGGGTAGTATTCACAGATTACTATTCACTCTAGTATTATTCACTCGGGATTCGGGATACTTTCATGTCAGGATACTATTCACGAAGTACTATTCACGGGGTACTATTTACCGGGTACTATTCACCAAAAAAATTATTTATTTTCTATCCAAATTATTTTTGATACATGAATATTATTCTGGAATTTTACTCCACAAAGCAGTATTATATTGATAATTTAGACATTATTGAATTCTGGATAAATTGAATTATAAATCTTTAAAATTTATCCTTTGCTTTCATTTAATTGAATTCTTATATCATTGTCATCATCATTATGCTTATATTGTGATGAAAGTCATTTTTGGCCCGTAGTGCATAGATGAACTATTGATTGGTAGGATTATATCCAGGGATAATTCGATATGATCATGAACATTGATTATTACACGAATATTCTTGGCCGTTGTGCATGAATAATATATGGACGTGATACCAATGAATATCCTTGGCCCGTAGTGCAGGGATGATTCGATGATGTGATTTATTTATTAAGATGAGTCCAGCGATAAAATTGATGATAAACTTTTTAAATCATAGAAGATAGTAGATATCATGCTCTACTTGACTCTCTTCTAATGGATTGCTTGTTTCGATGCAATTAAACTTGATGTCTATTATATTTTATCAGTTTAACAATGTTGAAGGCTAACGATAATTTATTCTGCATTATCTTAGTCATAATATTTCTTACTGGGCTAGTCGAGCTCACCCTTTTTCTTTCATTGTTCTCTTCAGGAAATGAGAACGTAGCCAGGACTAGTCGAGGAACGGAGTGATGGTCCGAGATGGTTGTTTTAGTAATCCTCACTATTTAGTGTGATAATAAATGTAATGAGGATTGAATTTGAGTTTGGATATTGTCTATGAGACAATATTCTTGTAAAACTCTCAGCTCATGTTGTATAATTAAGTTTGTATTTGTATTCAGTACCATGTATTTGGCGACCCAAGATGGGTGATGTATATCTATTTTGGGGGAGTCACAATTGCCACAGTAATTGCTGCATAATATCTCACATTATTGATTCAATTATTGTCACAATATTTTATATTATTAAATTAATAATTGAGACAACAAAGTTATTCATATTATTATTTGCATTATTGACGATGTCTGGAAAGTTCTATCGAGGAAAGGGATTTGGTCACCTAATTGCGCGTCAATAAGGAGAAATCCTCATCGAAAAGCAACCATTTTCCTGAGAATGATCTAGTTGTTAATATTATGAGTTATAATATTAATGATGAATGTTATTGAAATGTGTTTTGAGAAGCCGAGTGAATTGAAATAAATAGAGGAGTATTTTATGAAGTAATTGTTGTAAATTTTGCTTATTATATGGACCCCCACTTACCCATTTTTCAAAATTATCGGGAGAAGTTATCTCAATTCTGTTATATATATATATATTATAATAAGTCTTTTTATGAAAAATAGAATATATTATATTTTATTATGCATAGTACTGCATAGTGTGTTACATAGTACTTTATAGTGTGTGCATAGTGAAGTATAGTAAATAAGAAAAAAAATTCAACCCAACGAATTCAGCGCCCGTGATGGTTTTACTGTGTGCCCGTGATTTTATTTTCTAAATCGTATCCTTCCATTCCCATATAAAATAGGATGCTTAGTTTAGAATTGAAAATCACACCAGAATCAAAAAAAAATTTTCTTCTATAATATTGAGCGTATTTCTTTAGAGTTTAAGGAAGCTTTGAGTGTAGAAAATAGTGCAAGTTTTCTTCAAGAATATCCTCGCTATACCAGTCAGAAGTAGTCTCCTTTGAAGGTAAGGAATATTATTTTTGTTCAATATTCGTAAGAAAGAATATTTTCTTTCATACACTATAGTATGCAATTAATATTATTTCATTTCGTATTCCTAATTCTACACTCATGTTGATAAGTATTGCTTCTATACTTCTTAAATTAGTAAAATATCCTTGAAATTTGCGCTTCATCTAGTATCGTTTCACAAAGATATTTTTCTGAATATTCTTGTTAAATTTTGATCTTTTCATGCCGGGGTACTATTCACGAAGTACTATTCACGGGGTACTATTCACTCAGGGTACTATTCATGAGAAAAATTGATTTCTTTTCTGTCCAAATTATTTTCAGAATATTATTCTCGAATTTTAGTCCACAAAGTAGTTATCATGTTGACAATTTGGATATTTTTAACTTTGAATAAATTAAAAATCTTTAATATTTATCCTTGATTTCGTTGATTAATGCTTATATCATTGTCATCATCCTCATACTTATATTATGATAAAATTCATCTTTGGCCCGTAGTGCATAGATGGACTGTTGGATTGGTATGATTAATACTATGTATCGGTATAATCATGACCTGTAATGTTACAAATGATGTGGTAAAAGTCCTCATTGGCCTTGTAGTGTATTGATGAACATTGTTGGCATGATCATGACCATTGGTGATAATAACGAATATCCTTGGCCCGTAGTTCATGGATGATTCGTGGATGTGATAATAATGAATATCCTTGACCCGTAGGTATGAATAATTCAGTGATGTGAATTATTTATTGAGCTGAGTCTCAGCGATAAAATGATGATAAAATTTTAAATTATAGAAGATAGTAGATATCATGCTCTACTTGACTCTCCTAATGGATTATTTGTTCCGTTGCAGTTAAACTAGTTATCTTTTGTATTCTATCAGTTTAACAGTACTGTTGAATGCTAACGATAATTTATTATGCATTATCTTAGTCATAATATTCTTTATTGGTTTAGTTGATCTCACTCTTTGCTTTTATTGTTCTCTTCAGGAAATGGAAATATAGCTGGGATTAGTCGGGGAACGGAGTGATGGTCTGAGATGGTGGCTATAGTAGTCTTCACTATTTTATAAAATAGTGTGATAATAATTATAATGACTACTCCATTTGAGTTTAGATATTGTCTACGAGACAATATTCGTGTTAAAACTCTCAGCTACGTTTTTTCGTATTGTATAAATGAAGTTTGTATTTAATTTCTGTACCGTGTATTTGGCGACTTGGAATGGATAATGTATACCTATTTTAGGGGCGTCACATTATATATTATACAATTATAATAATTGTAGAAACTAAACTAAATAAACTAACTTATAACAATTTTATATGATAACCACAAATAAGAAAATTAGGTCAACAGTTACATAGTTATATATTAAAGCACTTATTTAACTATTATTAATTTGGGGTATTATTTTTTTAAAAAAATAAATTACGTGAGAGCTCAGTAGCCTTTGATGAAATGAAGAAAACAATATCACTTTTTTATAGTTGTATGTTCAAAGTGTAAGATCGCATCTTATTTAGTTCCTTATTTTAAAAAATTTACTAAAAAGAATAGTTTCGATTTGTGATCATTATATGACTGCGTAAGTAAATAATTATATATATATATATATATATATATATATATATATATATATGCACAAAAGGCTAATTTTAAAATAATTATATACATACAGTTCTACATTTACATTTGATTTAGTAAGAGGATAATGTTATTTGCTAAAATTTTGTTAGCCTCTTATCGTCTCTTAATCGGTAAGAGAAATATATAAATTCAAATCATTAAAGTTGTCTCTTAATGAAAAATTTAAATCTATTGAGTCTCTATAAATATTTTATCCTCTCCATTCCAAAATTAACTTTTTGAAAAGTCAATTTAAGATATTTTAAATTTAAAAGTTCATAGCCAAGTGTTAGAATGATTGTGATTGTGTTGGATTTAGTAGGGCTGAGCAAGTAACCAAATTAGAACCGAAACCGCACCAAAAATCGCACAAACCGCACCAATTAAAATTGCACCAACGGTTTCGGCGTATGTGGCGATTTTAGGGTTGGTTGAATAACCAAAATTACGGTTCCGGTTTGGTTACTAGCCAAAAACCGCACGCATAAAACTGAAACCGCACCATGTGTGTGTATGTATGTATTATCTCTAGTAAATTCCTAAAGTTACTTTTCACTTGAACACGCTCAGAGAAAATCTCAGTCTTGCATTGTCATTTTTTCACTAATTAAAAGAAGATGATTAGAGGTTATAGAGTCAAAAATTAGCATTTAGGTTTTGGAATTTCGGAATTTGTTTGATGTGTTACTAGAGGGGCTTATAAGTGAGGGGCCAAATTCGTTGGTTCGAGCACTTGATTTATAATATGTTATATTATTAAATCAATAATTGAGACGACAAAGTTATTCATATTATTATTTGCAATATTGAAAATGTCTAGAAGTTCTGTCAAGGAGAGGTTAGATAATCTAATTGCGCGCCAATAGGAAGAAATCCTTATCGGAAAGCCCTCTCTTTCCTGGGAACGACTTGGTTGTTAAATATTGTGAGTTATAATATTAATGATAAATAAGTTCGTGTTGATTAAAGATGAAATTGATAGTTCCATTGTGTGAGAATTATTAGTCTTAGTGGAAATCGATATTTATTTCGATAATAATTGATGTCTGGAGGTTATATTGACCAATCAGGTAATTCACCGGATAAATGAGCAATTAATTGCTATTAATTCACATGCTTATAACTATGTGTTCACATGTGTGTACTATTGATTCACATGATTTACTATTAGGGGAGTTGGTGCAAGATTGATAATACTTGCATGACTAAATTAAAAATGAGGTATAGATGAAGGTACTATTATAATTAATTTTTTTCATATGTTTAGAACTACTGAGTCACATGATTTACTATTGATTCGCATGATTTACTATTAGAGGAGGTGGTGCAAGTTTGATAATACTTGCAGGACCAAATTAAAAATGAAGAAAAAGGGGAAGCTATTATACTGTAATATTTCGAGTCCCAATACGTGCAATTATCGAAACTATATTTTTCTATAAATAGAAGCTCATTCTTCCTTAATTTCTCACCAATTCACTAAAGCTATAGAGCAATTATTATAGAGAAAGATTATAAGAGAAAGAATAAGAGATAGTCTGCTACCTCACTATTCCAGTATCCAGTTTTCTTCTAAGGTAAGGGGTATTATTTCTTTCGTATTCATGAAAAGAGTTATTTCTTTCAATATTCGTAAGGTTTGTTATATCATTCTTTATTATTCTGTTGGAATAACCTGTCTGTGCGATCTATAGCATGCCTGGTGAATTCTTTAGTTATTCCATTCTTTCTTATTCTATTGGAATAACCTGTCTATGCGGTTTATCGCATGTCTGGTGAATTTTTTTGTTATTCCATTCTTTATTATTATGTTGGAATAACCTGTCTGTGCGGTCTATCGCATGACTGGTGAATTCTTCGGTTATTCCATTCTTTATTATTCTGTTGGAATAACCTGTCTACGCGGACTACCGCATGCATGGTGAATTCTTCTGTTATTCCATTCTTTATTATTCTGTTGGAGGACATATTTTGGTGAATTTGAAGAACTTAACTTAGATACTCACTGGATTTTGATTCGTCAAAGAAATAATTGCTGACTGGACTTTTGAGAATTTACCTGTTTGTGATATAATAATGAACAACAGTAGGTTGCAAGACTTGGTGATGTTTCTGTATTAGCTTGCACTCTATAACTAATTACCTGCACTGGGCTAATGATTTTCCAGGTCAAAATGGAGATATTCGATCACCAAAGAGAGTTTGCACTGATCGAAGCGTATTAGTAGAGCGGAATTCCTTCACATCAACAGTGAAGGATCGCCTTCTGGCCACCAATAACTTCAAGTCAAAATTACTGCCACCTGCTTTGCAGTCTGCATTTTTAAGGTAGCTATGATAATTCCAAGGTGCCATGAAGTAGATGTGCAGCATGGTACGCTATTTTTTTTTCTTTCTGATTAGCAGTACTGAAATGGCTAATTTTATGCAGTCCAACAAGGCCAAATCCAGGGGGCGGAGGGGAAACTTGTGCCGAAACTGCAATCAATGTATTCTTTGGCAAGGTAATATTATTTTGCTTGACTTCAATTATCTAGAATATATTGGAAGATATATTATTGCGTGCATATGGCGTCATTGAGAAGATGTATTTTTCTTTGTTATCACCTCTGATTTGAAGTTAGCTTCCCTCTTTTTTATTCTTATTACGTGGATGAAGTCTCACTAGTTAAGGCATCTAATGAATACATTTATTTACCCATTTGGGTCATCCCATAGACGGTTGCATTGTGGATGGTTGGATGATCAATGTTCCAAAGACCCAAATTGTATATGTTGACGGATTTAGGAGGCAAACAGGCAGTTCAAAGATTATGTATCATTTATTGCTAAGTTGTGCATGGCTTTGTGTATACTGCTTTACTAAGAAATGAACTATTATGTTATATATATATATATATATATATATATATATATATATATATATATATATATATATATATATATCCATATACTTCAGTCTCTGTGTTTGAAGGAAATTTTGCTTCCCTTGCCTCACATCCTATTTTGATCATGTTACTTGCACTGATTTGTAATTAGATTTGATGTTTAACTTTGTTTATTGATTGTATTATCTGTTTATATGCTAAGATTGTATTGTTTGAATTCTTTGAGTTGCAAGGTTGTAAAGTTAGCAGCTGTCAGAATCAATGAAATGGTTGAAAGACTACAATTGTCGCAGCAAATAAGGGAGAATGTGTACTGTCTATTTCAGCAGATCCTTGTGCAGCGGACTGCTCTATTTTTTAACCACCATATAGACCAGATCATCCTCTGTTGTCTTTATGGAGTTGCAAAGGTTTGTTATTTTAGATAACTATGGGAACTTGACCTGCTCTTTTATCATCCTTTTAATTCCTTGTGTTCCTGGACTGCAGATTTCTCAACTAATTAACCTGACCTTTAAAGAAATCATTCACAACTATAGAAAACAACCTCAGTGTAAGCCTCAGGTTTTTCAAAGTGTGTTTGTTGATTGGTCAATAGCTCGTCGTAATGGGGTATGTTACTCTTCTACTACTCTCTTGTCCTCAATCTTTTGAGAAAATCCTTAGCTTTTGAATGGTATTGAAACAGAAAACAGGAAGGGATCATGTTGATATCATCACGTTTTACAATGAAATATTCATTCCTTCTGTAAAGCCTCTACTGGTGGAGCTTGCCCCTGCTGGAAATGCTCAAAAAAGTAACCAAATGTCAGAAGCTACCAATAATAAAGATGGTGAGCTTATTCTAAAGCTTTTCTCAAATATCTGCTGTAGGTTTTGAATCTTTTTTTGTGATCTCCTTGTAAGTTGTCTTTTACTGAAACCTGTGGTCTCAAATACTTTTCTTTGTTTCCTCTTTTGCTAATTGATCATTCCTTGCCAATTAGGTCAATGTCCTGGATCACCCAAGGTATCTACATTTCCCAGCGTCCCTGATATGTCCCCGAGGAAAGTATCTGCAGTACACAATGTCTATGTCTCACCATTGCGATCATCAAAGGTATTTGTTGTGTTATATTTCCTTTTTTCCTACTGATGGTTTTCTGGTTGTTGGGAGAGGGTTGATCTTAGGACTTTGGCTTGGACTTCATGTATGCATATGTATTACAATTCACAGCTTTGCTGAAACCACCACTTATTTGTAAAGCTGATATATTCATTGAATAATAAGACTTTGCACTATGTATGGATTTTCTTTTCATTACATCCAGGATAGCGTAGAATATGTCTAAAGGGACTACCATTACTAGCCAAAACCTGTCAATCCTAGCCTGGCCAGAAGTTGTTGTGCCTAAGAAATTGAGCTAGCCTGGCCCTTATTTTAGGTCTTTCTGATGTATTAATTGTATTAACCAGAAAGAAAAAGCAAATTATGATTTGTTCAGCTCAAGTGTTAGATTCGTTCTTATTCGCATTTCAGACATTAAGTTTAGGTTATTAATGAATTTGAAATTTAGTAAGACTTTAATCTCATTACCTAATTCAGAATTTTAAATCTACAAAGAGGATATATTTTGCCCAGCATTGTGCCCTTTATTGGTAAAACACATTTGATCTCAATTTTATATGCACAGAGGGATGCTTTATTTTCTCATAGCTCTAAAAGCTATTATGCTTGTGTTGGAGAGAGCACCCACGCTTACCTAAGCCCTTCTAAGGATCTTACTGCCATCAATAACCATTTGAATGGGTATGCATACTTTTATTCGACATTTAAGACATTTTAGAGTATGAGACGAGTATATAATACTGATGCCCTCTTCCATTTTTCAGTACCCGAAAGTTCAGAGGCACACTCAATTCTGACGATGTTGATGTTCTGGTTAGTGACTCCATGGTGGCCAACAGCCTCTACCTTCAAAATGGAAGCTCCGCATCCTCATCAGGGTCACCCTTGAAACCTGAGCAAACTGACACAACATAATCTAACGGCTGCTGCTATATTCTTTCGTATGTAAATCCTAAATTCTTTCCCTTTTTTTCCTCTTAATGTATACCCTTGAGTCTTTGTCGCAGGGTGTGGTATGAGCGGTGAATTATTGTATATTTTTACAATGTCTGCCACTGCCCCTGAGGGATATTTATGTTCAACTCTGATCTTGAAAGGTAGTTGCCTCTAATCATCTAATTTAATAAAGTTCTTCCAGTTCTTTGTTCTTGATTATTTGTTCCAGTCATTGGTTTAGGGTTTCAACACAACACTGCTTTCCATATCACATCTTGAATGGAGGTTTTTCTTTTTTCTTTTTTTTTTGGAATACAAAAAATATATGCTCTCTGATACTGACCTAAATGGGGTTGCTCCATGGTTGTTCTAATCAAGAATTCCTGTATATCCATACATTTTTATCCTCTATTGGCAGAAGAGGTTGATCATATTACTCTATATCTGGAAACTATAGTTGCATTCGAGTCCTAACATCATTCATTCCACGCATTTGGACACAATTTTTTTTTCTGGATTGCCATACATGTACATGTGTATGTATAAATTTTGGGTTAATAAGTATGGTGAAGCTTCAACTTAATAAGTTAGCCTTTTTAGATAAGGAGGTGATCAAGCATGCTCAGATGTGTGATGAATTGATGTGTAATGAATCGTTCAACTTCACTTCAACAAATATGTATATGTATATACCATCTTCTAAAGATGTATAATACAATACATGGAAACATGAAGAGACAATGTTTGGGATAGGCTATAACTTATATTACGGGCTGAGTTGAGCCACATTTTTCTGATTCCACTATGCCGTCTAGTTTGGGTATCACCCCCTAACCAATCCTCCATTTTTAAATATTTTTTTTTAATGATTGACAAATGTGGGCATGTGTAATTCTTCTATAGATTCTCAGTTTTGAATTTATGAGACACTTATCATGGTATTTATTATTGCAAATTAATAACACCGCCACTTAATAACTATGTTATGGTGTTTAATACTTCCTTCGTAATTCAATTAGATATATATTTTTATTTTAAAATTAGAGTTTTATTTTAAGATTATAAAGTTACATGATATTTATAATTTGCTATTATTTTTTACTATCAATTTTAATATCAAACCACCGCATTTGAATTCTTAGTTAATATTAAAGTTATATTTAAGAATATAAAATTATCTTTAAAAGTTATTATTTTACAAATACCTTTAATTTTGGAACAAATAGAGTATTAAACTTAATTATGCCACGTTATTAACCCATAATCAACAAAAGGAGAATTCTTTTGTCTTTTTAATTTTTACATAGTAAAACTCTCTTTATAGAGCTAAAGGAGTACATTATAATTTATAAATGCATTTCTCTTGTTTAAACTATTGCAATTCAATTAACACATGCAACAATTAAGAATTGTTAATGTCAAAATTTGTCTGTTCACAAAATTATCAAACGAGCAGAAAACCTGCACAGTGAACAAATCATCACGTTCGAAAAATTTAAAGGTCGGGGCCGTCGGGAAATAGCTCCAGTGTGAGAATCATGTTGGAAAATGCATATTAAAATTTGATATTAAAAATAAGTAAATATGCTTATGTGTAAAGTCTTTCAAAGAACATATGTACAAGGACTTAGATGGTAGATCAAAATTGTTAGGTTGATCTTTGCTTAATATTTATCATTCTGTAAATGAATGTATAAAAGAAATATCAAAGCTGTTAGGATGATCTATTTTGAAGTGTAATAGATAGACTTCAACAGAATCGTAGTCTGTCAAGACAGCCAAGAGATTGCAAAAGCCAAGGCAGAATCGTGGAGTATCGAGAAAGTTGCTTCAGAATCATAGTCTGCTTTGGAAGCCACACTCAGAATCGTAGAGATGGTCCGAACGCTTGCCGAGCCAAGTCAAGAATCGCAATCAGCTCTTGGAATCGTGGAGTCTGCAAAACAAGTAAGTAGTGATCGTAGTCTATCAGAGCTTAAGATAAATCGCAGTGTTCTCTTCGATCAAGGCTGAATCAAGCACGAGCATGTCAAGACTCAACGATCGTGGTGTCTCTCCTGTAAGCATCATAATTACCAAGTCTCATCCATTTGCTGAAGGATGAAGTACAACAAATGAAGAATGACTTATAGACGTTGAGATTTCGGGAATCCCAATGATCCAACACTCATCCTTAGTATGTATCGAAGAAGCATATAGAAGAAGCTAAGAAAAGGACTCAATACTGCTGAAAACACCTTTTCAGGTGTTAGGTGAGATAGCAGTTTGTTGTGTCAGTGGGTCAGACGGCTGAACAACAGATTTCCAGGAAGTCAACATCGGTGCTCAGAAATGTCTGCTGCATTTAATGCTATAACGGATGTCTTCAACGAACACTCAAAGTTGTAAGTGCACAACGAAAGCTAAAGAACACTCAACGTTCAAACTCTACGATCTAAAAAGAAAAGCTTGCTCTGCTACTCAGTTCTTTCGAACGTATACTTAACTGCAACTGAGTAGCACAACCCAAAAACTCAACTCTCATCAAGTGTATTCCAAGTCTGCTGAACTTGAAGAGTTCTAAGTGAACTAAGAAGTTCCAAGACTTCTGGTCTTGAAGGAATCTAAGTAACTAAAAGATTGTAAAGATATCCATAGTGGATTTCCTACTCGAGGAGTAGAAGAGTGGACTAGGAGCCTTGAGTGCTCTGAACCACTTAAAATCATTGTGTCTTCTATATACCTACTATAACTGTTATATCTGTCATAACTGTTTATCACCCATAATATTGGTTTATCTTAAAGGGGGACAAACAAATTATATATTCCGTTGTGGTTAATTCATTAACAAATTTGACAAGTATTTTGTAAAAGAAAATTTTAAATATCTATTCAATCCCTTCTTTTAGATAACTATTGTGTCTCTGGGAACTAACAATTGGTATCAAAGCAGGTTCTCTCAATCAGCCTACAAAGCTTGAGTAGATCCAATGGCACAACTGATAAGCGAGTCCAAGACCGGAGGAGGCAGCAAGCCACCAATGTGCAACAAAGACAAATTTGCCAACTAGAAATTTCGTATGCAAGCCTACATGGATTCAATAGATGAAGAGCTATTTGAAACTGTTATGAATGGGCCCTACGTTCCAACAAAGATTGCACCAACTTCAGATGATCCAAACAGAGTTCAAATCAAGATCAAATCAGAATGAACTGACAATGAGAAGAAAGTCGTCCAACTAAACAAAAATGCCAAAAACATTTTGTTCCGGTCTTTAGAAGATGATTTGTTCGAGAGTGTGGTCAACAGGAAAACTACCAAGGAAGTCTGGGAAGCATTGGTCATTATGCACGAAGGAATAGAAGACGTCAGAGAAAATAAGTAATCTCTTCTGACTCAACAATATGAGATGTTCGCCCATGTTCTAGGAGAAAACGTCACTTCTACTTATGAAAGATTCTATTTGCTGCTCAACTCTCTTCGAGCTTTTGAAAAAATCTATCCAAAAAAAGATGTTATCATAAAGTTCATGAAAGCTCTACCGAGCAAGTGAGATGCCAATTAAAACCACTGCCATCAGATAATCAAAGAACCTCCATGAAATGACAGTTCAACAACTCTATGACAACCTTCTTACCTAGGAACTAGAGTTGACCCAACAAGCAGAGACTCTATCTGAAAGAAGAAAGAAGGAAAAATGAGTTGCTCTCAAGGCAACAGAAACCATCTCCAAAGCTCATGCTGAAAATGATTCTGACTTTGAGGAAGATGATAACGAGGATATTGCAATGCTAGTAAGAAGACTCAAAAGGTTCATGCAGAAAGGCAGAAACAGCAAACCTAAGAGATTCAACAACAACAACAGCCAGAAGCAGATCAACTAATTATGCTACAACTGCAATAAGCCTGGTCATTTCACTGTAAACTGTAATAAACCTCTTAGAGAAGAGCTGAAGAGGAAAACAAATCCAATGAAGGAGTTCAAAGGCAACAAAAAGCTCCAGAAGAAAGACAAAGGTCTTGTGGCCGGAGGATCATGGAGTGACTCAGACAACGACACAACTTTCTCGATATTCTACGATTCTGCCTTGGCTTCTGCAATCTCTCAACCGGCTTGTCAGACTACGATTCAGTTGAGACCTATCTATTACATCTTCAAAATAGATCAACCTAACAGCTTTGATCTTTCTTCTATACATTCATTTACAAATTGATAAACATTAAGCACAAATCAACCTAACAATTTTGATCTACCAACAAAGTCCTTGTACATATGTTCTATGAAGGACTTTACACACAATCATATATATTTACTTTCAAAATCAAATTTGAATATGCAATTACCAACACATGCGTCTTCTCCATCAAATTTTTTACAGTTTGACTACGATGATATGTCTTATAAGAGCAATGTTTTCATGCTGATGAAAGGCTAGTAAGCTCGTGATTATGTTCATCACAAAAACTAGTAACACGCCATGTTCGTTTTTTGGTTTAAATGGATCCACATCTTTGCACGACAGTCAGATCTTACTTGTCTTTGTCTTTTCTTCAGTTTCTCATCAAGTGTCTGATCTTTATCTTTTGCAATTCCACCTTTACTACAAATAATTAATCGACCTATTGCCTCACCCGAAGTTTTAGATCTGTCAAGATTCGACAAACGAAGTCTAAATCCTTTATGTCTTGCATATGTATTATACATCGCGTATGTGTCGTCCTGATTAGGAAACGATAATCCAACATATGGAACTTCTATCGAAGTTTCTGTATTTTCATCCTCTACATTAACACTGGAACAAAAAAAAGAACATATAATTCGATTGATAACATAATTCAAAATGTTGGCCAAAATTTTTTCTATGTCATGAAGGTTTAACGCTAACTCTGAATGTTGTAATGGTATAATCGTCTCAGATTATCGTGACATAGCATTATCCGCTTGAGAAGAAGGAGATGGCTGTTGGAAAAACATGATTTTTCTGCAAATTGATCTGACTTTTCATAGCTTTTTTACAGGTTATCTTAACAAGTAACGAAAAATATATAGGTTTCTTCAAGTCATCACCCTAAAATATAAAAGAGCATATATACAAAAAGAAAAGAAAATATAAATTGAAATTATTATCAGAATCAAATATCAACTTGAGACCTTTTGCATGATTGGGTTTTAGCCTCTCGGATGATTGGGTTTTTCTAACAACTTCCTCTTAACAGCAACCACATTGGCTCAAATAAATAAAAACTTGACATGAATGAGTTGAATGAGCTCTTTTTCTAATTTATTTTTTCTGCCCACATAAAAGAATTCAGCCTTGAAATAGCCGTGAAACAATTACTTCTGAAGATTTCAGAATATAAAATTCTAGCAAGTTTGATATTTACAAGTTCTCTTGGGGTTGCTAAACTATAAATTGGAACTATTATCACAATCAAATATGACTCTAAATTTGACACAATAATAATATAAAGAAAAAAAAAAACTATATACAAATATACATGAGGAATTGGAGGAAAAGTAGTTGATAGATGAAAGCAGCGGGATTGTTAAACTATGAAAAGGGGATATTCCTAAACCTAGGGTTCTTCGTTTAGTGATGAAATTGAAGCAGCACCGACTATTAAGCAGCACGGATCTAAAACATATCTCTTAAATAGCATAACCCCTTAAATAGTATACATTTGTTAAAACTACGTCGTTTTGGAGATTCTTTTAAAAAACTAGTTGGGGTCGCGGGTGGCATTTTTGTAAATAAGAAAAGTAAGTGGGACCGCTCTCTTTTAATATTATTTTATTTTTTAAAAGAATCTTCAAAACGACGTAGTTTTAAGAGATATATGTTATTTAAGAGAGATGTGTTATTTAAAAGGAATGTTTTAGATCTTAGAGTTCAATACAGAAATCAACAACCGATATTAGAACTAAAAAATTCACGTCTGCTGATAATAGTAATGTCGTTCACTACTAATAGTAGCGGAGATGAATTTTTTTAATTTTAATTTTGGTCGTTAATTCTTATATTAAACGATAAATATAGTATTCGTCTACTTTTAATTCGTAAAAAATACATCCTATGAACAATTCCATATATATGTATAGAATATCGAACCGGACCGATTACCGAAAGTACTCAAAATTAAAATTAGAGAACAACTATTAAGGTATTCATTTGATAGTTTTTTTATAAGAAATATTTTCTTAAATTTTTATCATTACAAACATGGTTGTTTTCCTTGCACGGGAGATTCAACAAAACGATCAAAGAAGAAGATAAACAACACCAATAATCATCAAAGAGATGAACAAGCAGAACCCACCTCAGGTTTTTCTTCAATGCTTGAAATTCATTCGAGTTTAAAATTTGTTCTCTGTAAAATTAGTGAAATACCAGTATCATCTGAATGGTTATGAGGTCTGAATCTAAAAAATTGTTTGATAACTAAAAAGTAAGTTGTCTCTTAATGACACTATTTTACCATTTTAAAGGATAAAATTTTATTTAATAATTTTAAATATTCAATTTAATAAAAATGAGTGCATAATATTGTTTAATATATTTATATAAAAAAAAGTTAGCAAAAAAAAATCATTAAGAGGTACCTCTTAATTATTAAGATTTCATTTTATGTCTTACCGATTAAGAGGCATTCAGAGGTAACAAAAAACAAAACAAACAGCATCATGCCTCTTAGCGAATAAGAGGCAGTCCATTAAGAGGCAATCAGATGTAAACAAACAGCAACTTAGAAGAAGAAGAAAAAAAGACTGGGCCTTTAGTTTAATTTCTTGAACGTGGTGTTCTCTGTAAAATTGGTGAGATACCACCAGTGTCGTTCCGTCATGAATTGATGTAGTTATGAAGTGAACCTGCTGAACTTTTTTTGTTTGTTTCTTAAATGGCCAGCTCAGTTTTTTATTTATTTATTCATTTTTGGATTTGGGTTTTGTTCACTTTTGTATTTATTTATACCACCTCAGTTTTGTTCATTTTTTTGTTTCTTAAATGACCAGCTCATTTTTGGATCTTATATATATATATATATATAGAAAATGGATCAGGTCCGGACCTCCCGGACGGGAGAAAATCCGGACCTTTTTTTTTTTTTTTTTGCTTTTTTTTTGTAGAACAACTAAAAAAAAAATTATGGAACTGAAATTTTTCAATAATACAGTGTTTTGGGTGTGTTTTTAATACCTACACCAACCAATGTATGTACAGTCTGCCCAGACTGTACAGACATGTTTTGTTATAGGCATCCAAATCACGCCAAAAACACTGTATAATGTAAAAATTCCAATTCCATAATTTTTTTTTTAGTTGTTTCAAAAAAAAAACAAAAAAAAAAAATCCGGATTTTGTTAAATATATATATATATATATATATATATATATATATATATATATATATATATGTTCTCTAATATGTGTTCTCTTGTCTTACCAATAAGTCTTACATTGTCTAATATATGTTTTCTTGTCTTACCTCTATTTTATAAATAGATGAGACCACCAATACAAATTTCATCAAGTCTTACATTGTCTAATATGTCTTTTCTTGTGGCACTTCTATTAAATAAATAGAGGAGACTTTAAGTTAATTTTACAAGGCAAAACAAGATAGTCCAAAGAAAGGATTTGGACCGGTACAACCAGTTTGGTCCGATATATACTAGACCTATAAAATTGCTAACTAGAATTGGTACTAAAAATTAATTTGTACTGAAGTAGTCCCGAACCGATATTAGGAACCCTAAAATCCGAAAAAAATAAAAAAAAATTGAACACTCCTACATATGTATAGTATCCATCATGATGTCACAGAGGGAATATAATTTTGAGTCATGAGGTGGCCTTGGTTGAGGTGTACGTTAGTACGTTACTCCTTCCGTTATTTAATATATGTCGTTTTAGATTTATGCACAAGAATTAATAAAATAGTTCGGAAAAGCATTAACTATAACATTAATTATCTACAACATCCTTCACCTCACTTGTCTCATACGCTCTCTCCAATATTTCTCATAATTTACTCTTAAAAAAACTCAATGATCTCATTTACTTTTATTTTCTTTCCCTCTTTCCATAAAATACTTTAATTATAAGGGGCAATTTGGGAACAAGTGTGATCAATTCTCCTAGATAATTATAAATATCTAATAATTAGGAATAAAAAGAAAGTCCAAAACAACTTATATTTAGGAATGGAAGAAGTATAATATTTTGTTTTTGAAGATAATTTGAATGATTGATATCCCCAATTCCCCACTTTGATTTGAAACTGACTAAAGAAGAGTTAAATACGTTCTTGGCTTCCTATAAATAAATAAAGAGAATTAAACAAGTTTTTGCACATTTTGCAGTCTCCTGTGAGTCGTGTAATATAAGCAAACACCAATTAAAAAAATGGCATACCACTAGAAAGTAGAAACATCATGACCTCTCTCTCATCCCCAAATTCTGTTATTTCGCAACAAATTCTATACTTAACTCGGATTGTTTTTAAACCAAAATCTATATTTTTTAAAAATATTTTCAATGAGTTACGAAATACAAGAAATATTTTTATTTTTAATTTAAAAGTTTTTTATAATCCACCAAAAAATACTCTCCCAAACGAGCTCTTACAAACTTGACTTTAATAGTTTTTTTCTCACTAATACTCTTCAACATAATTTTAATTTAAATACTCCCTTTGTTCCGTATTAAATGTCATAATTTCTTTTTTAGGATGTCCCATAATGAATGTTCTATTTTTATATTTGTAATTATTTTTATCCTATTTTTCTATTTATACCTTATATTCTTTTTACTAAACTTTTGTTGGAAATTGAAGAAATGAGAAAACATTTACATTGGAAACTGATGAATTATTATATCACTTTCTCTCTCGTATTACGAGTATAACACGTTCTCTGTTTAATGACTCTACGGAGTCTTGGACTCTCTTTATCCAATCATTATACTCTCCGTTCTTTAATATCAGTCGTTTTAGAGTTGTGCACAAGTATTAAGAAAATGATTGTATAACATTAAATATAATATCAATTGTCTATATTGCATATGTATTGGAAAAAAATAGTGTTATTTATTGGGTAAAAAATAGTGAGAGAACCAAAGTTTATTTATTACTTGGGGTAGTATTGGAAACTAAGCAATTAATACTTAATTAAAATTCTCAAACGACTTTATTAAGGAATAAAAATAATTCTCTAAAGCGACTTGTATTAAGGAACGGAGGGAGTAACTTTTAGTACTTATTGGGAATGTATGAATAACAAATAATGAGAAGAAGTGATACTTCATAGAAAAGTGGAAAAATACTTTAATTAATAAGTAATTTAGAAGGGCAAATCAGGTGATATATATATATATATATATATATATATATATATATATATATTACTTGTAATACCCAATAAAATAATTGTAAAATATTCAAGTAAGTTTTAAAATATTTATTTGGGTTTTCCTTATGTTTGGGTCAGATTCTATTTAATTTATTTGGACCATAATAAGTAATATAACATTAAATTGGGTCTTTTAATTAATTGGGTCTAAAATATATTTGTGTAATTTTAAATCCTAATTAAATTAGAAGAATTAATAAAACATGTTAATTAATAATTATATCATTAAAACCTAGTTATACCTTATTACGTATGAGGAGTTGTGAGAATAGAACGGAAGAAAAAGGAAGAGGCGTAAGAAGAACGAGAGAACGAAGGAACGTGACTGGAATTGCAAAAGGGTTTGAGAGCAAGATCTTTAAACTTTATTCATCATATTCTTCTTCTCAAAGGTAATTGTTGAATTTTTTTTATACAAAACAATTGTTTTGCTATTGTAATTACAATCTATTTTCTTGTTGTGTTTGTAATCTATTATAAAATTTTATTATGTTTGTTTGATTAGTTGAATTTGTTAATGAAATTTTAATTTACAATTGGGGTAAAATATATACGATTTGCGTTTATATATATAATCGTATAAACCTGCGAAGCTTTATTCTTATATATACATATTACCGGCCGCAGATTCTTTATATATATATATATATATATATATATATATATATATATATATGTTAACCTGTAAATTCTTCATACTAGTTATATATATATATATATATATATATATGAGTTTTTGTTTTTTTTTCTTTGTAGTACTTTGTTAGGAGTATCAAGTATGCCTCCTGACATGGTTAAGCATTATATTAAAAGCTATATATATATATATCATGCTATTTTAATATAATTTATTGTTTTATAACATAAGCTTCAAGTGAATACAAGTTATACAGAACTCTTCCATGATAAATGATATTATGTAATGTTATTATAATTAAAATATATTTTTTGATTACAAATTGAATATAATATATTAAAATTATTGAATTTATGAAAATATAATTTGTATGAGTTCATAAATTAATTGTGTATTATATTTTATTTTGATAATTAGATCAGATTGAGGGAGTTTAGCGGGTGATAGTTGGATTCGGCGAATTATTTTGGTATTATATTAAGGCACAGATTCCGTACTTTTTCAGCGATATTCTTTAAATTTAATTCGTTCGTTTTGTAAATTTTGTATTGCCTCTCGGGATTATTCCTTGTTGTCAAAATTATTGAGATAGTTTCGTTTTGGAATTGATATTTGAATTCGTATATGTACTCTTTGAACTAGTTAATCGTGTCAATATGTTTTGGAGATTTTATTCGTTTGTACCATTGTTCGTATATTTTCATTCACACTCGGAGTTGTTTTGATCATTGATATCTTGTAATAATTGGGTATGTTTGTATTTGATAATTTGATTTCATTTGAATATGGTCATGTAAACCTTGTGATTTGAACCTCTTTTGGCTCACAATTTGTAGTTTGATCCTTAGGGTATACTTGAGCTAACCACCTGTGGGGGTACCGCAGGCATGTCCTCTTGACACAAGGGCATGACACCTTCCGTGGCGGTGTGATTAGTCCACGGCGTATCCTTTTGTATGCTCTGGGTATGAGCTTTGGCCATTTGATATATTTGTTCAGGATACGTATGGGTCGACCCAATATTTGATTTGATTTGATTTATTTGGCGAATTAGTGACGTATGTGTCTCGTGCGTACTATTTGATTTGATTTGTATACATCATGGTACCGATGTATTTTGTTAGCCTTTGGCTATTTATATTTGAGCTCAGTATGAAATTGTTATCTTACAACCATTTGATTCAGCCTTATTTGTTTGGGATTCTTTTGGCTATAATTATTCGATTGACAGTGTTAGTCATTTGTAAATGGACTCTCAAATTTTGATTTATTCGTAATTCGTTTTTAATTCACATGTGTTCATTCATTCAATTATTTTAGATTCATTACTTATGGTGATATATTTATTCATGTTCATATCCGTACTGGACAATTGGCTCACGCTGTGTTCTTTTTTCGGCAGGTAATCAGGGGTGATCAGGATATGTGGGATGAGAGCTACCTTCGATCCAAATGAGTAGATTAGTTTTTAAGAATTATTATTAGACTTGGTGCTCTTAATATTTTGTTAATGGATGTTTGGGCCATTTTGGCATTTATTTCTTATTAGTAGAGATTATGTAAGTGTGGAGTTCCTTCTATTTAAATTGGAGTATGTGACTTTTGGTATTAAATTTTATTGGAGATATTTGAGGTTTATTAGAGGTTTGTATTTATTATATTTGTGTGCTGACATCCCTTTTTCCTTTTGGGAAAGGGGGTGTTACAGAGTTAGTATCAGAGCTTAGGTTATGATCTTGTAGATTGCCTTTTAGGCTTGACCTGTGAGTTATAGGTAGACCATTGGGTAGTTGTAAGATTTTATTATAGAGTTCTATTGCGATTGATTTTCGTTTTGCATAAATTCGGCTTTGATTATTTGTTTTGAATTGTTGTTCTCGTCTGTTTGATTCTGTATCATAGATGGCTCGTAGGTCTTCGAAAATTGTTGGGAGGCAGGGTAATAACAGTAAGAGGGGTCAGAGGCAGCCCCAGGTTGAGGCTGTTAACCAGGGTGGAAATGATGGGGCTCAGGGTAATGCAACAATAACCCCAGCTATGGTAGCAGCAATGGTGAATGAGGCAGTTACGCAGGCCATGGCACAGGCTATACAGGGTATTCCACAGATGCAAGGAAATCATCATGCAAATGACATAGGGGATGATGCAGAGATACCACCACATGAGCAGAATGTTCCTCTCGAGGATCAAGTGGGACAGCAAGTACAACCTTTATATGTGTTATTAGAGAGGTTCATTAAGCAGAAGCCCAACTCTTTTCGTTTTGCTCCGACTCCAATTGATGCGGAGAACTGGATCGCCCACTTGGAGAAGATTTTTGATGTGATTGGGTGTTCCGAAAATCAAAAGGTGAGATTAGCAGTTTATAAGCTAGAGGATGATGCTCAGCGATGGTGGAAATCGTTGAAGGATACACAAGGAGATGGATTTATGGATGGACTCATATGGAGCAATTTTTGTGACCTTTTCTATCAGCAGTATTTCCCAAATGCTGATAGGGATGCATACATCAGGGAATTTGTGTCCATTCGGCAGAAGGATGATGAGACTATTACTGATTTCATAGCGAGGTTTACAAGATTGGCTGGTTTTGCGGGTTTAATAGCTTGGGACAGCTGCACAGCAGGAAGAAAAGTTTAAATGGGCTTCGAAATATGAGTATAGGAGATCGATCATCCACACCATATTTACAGATGTATCATACGTGGCTAATGCAGCTAAGAGTGTGGAAATGGAGCATAAGTACTTTCGAGCTTCAAAATCAGAAGGGAGTCGAAAGAGAGATAGAGATGATCAACAAGGGCATGGAATGGGGCAGTTTAGTAGAAATCAGAATAGAAGGCAAAATAATTGGAATGATCCTACATCGGGTCAGCGATTTAATCCTCAAAGGGATTTTGCTTACCCAATGCAGCAGGGTTGTCGTGGAGGTCAACATCATGGTCAATGGCAAGCTGGAAGGCAGTATCAAAATATGGGATTTCAACAGAACAAGGGTTTCCAGCAAAATCAAAATCAGGGGCAGCATTGTCAACAGGGTCAAATTCAGGGACGGTATCCAGGACTGGCAGGTGGGGGGAATCCGAACCTTTTGCCAGTTCCACCAGTTCCATGTACTACTTGTGGTGGGTATAATGCTGGTAGGGCGTGCTATAGAGAGATAGGGGCTTGTTTCTGATGTGGACAAATGGGACATAGAGTAAGGGACTGCCCAGTTCAGCGTGGTAATGTGGAGAGGCGGTAATGCTGGTAATGGTGGTCAGCGCAACTCCGGTGGGAGAGTATTTGCATTGACAACTAATCAGGCAGCCCAAGCACCAGGTACTATTTCAGGAATCCTTCTTGTAGGAAATCGTGAGGACATCAATTTTGTTTGACACTGGATCTACACACTCTATTGTTGCACTTTTATTTGTTCATCATCTTGGAGTGTTTTCTCAAATATTAAATCCTCATTTGTCTATTGCTACCCCGATGAGGAATTCTGTGATTATTTCTGAGCATTTTCGCGAGTGTCCTTTGAAGTTAGGGAGGAGGGTGTACGCAACTAACTTACTTTCGATGGTGATGCATGATTTTGATATTATCTTGGGTATGGATTGGCTGATTAAGCATTGAGCCAGTATTGATTGTCAGCCAAGGAAGGTTATTTTTGGAACCTCAGAAGCTCCAGAATTCGAATTTCAATGTTCCAAGCCAAATGGTGTTGTAAAGTTGATCTCAGCTTTGAAGGCGAGCAAAATGATTGCTAAGGGAAGTGATTGTTATTTGGCTTATGTGAAGGATACCTCAACGGATGAGCCCCAACTTGATGACTATCCAGTTGTGTGAGAATTTCCTTAGGTATTCCCTAAGGATCTGCCAGGATTACCACCGCCAAGGGAAGTTGAGTTTGCTATTGAGCTCATTCCTGGAGCTGGAACCTATCTCCTAAGGCACCATATAGGATGGCTCCATTAGAGTTACAGGAGTTGAAGAAACAATTGCAAGAGTTATTATATCGTGGATTCATTAGACCGAGCGTATCACCATAGGGGTGCTCCAGTCTTGTTTGTGAAGAAGAAAGACGAATCTATGAGATTGTGTATAGATTATAGGGAGCTAAATCGGATCACTATCAAGAATAGATATCCATTTCCACTGGATAGATGGCCTTTTTGATTAGCTCCAAGGGGCAAAGTTCTTCTCTAAGAAAGATTTGAGGTCGGGGTACCATCAGTTGAGGGTGAGGGAAGAGGACATTCCAAAAACAGCTTTTCGTACTCGGTATGGGCACTATGAGTTTTTGGTGATATCATTTGGGTTGACTAATGCTCCGGCAGTGTTTATGGATATGATGAATCGGGTTTTTAGCGAGTATTTGGACCAATTTGTCATTGCCTTCATTGATGATATTTTGGTGTATTCCAAGTCTAAGGAGGAGCATGAAGAGCATCTTTGTACTGTTTTGGGAGTTCTACAAAAGAACAAGTTATATCCTAAGTACTCTAAATGCCAGTTTTGGTTAGAACAGGTAGCATTTTTGGGACATGTCGTGTCTGCTGAAGGTATTAAGGTTGATCCTGCAAAGGTTGAGGCTATCACTAATTGGCCAAAACCTACCACGGTAACTGAAGTAAGGAGTTTCTTGGGTTTTGCAGGGTACTACAGGCGATTTGTGGAAGGTTTCTCTTTGTTAGCTTTGCCATTAACTCAGTTGATGAAGAAAGGCATAAAGTTTATGTGGAATGAGGAACGTGAGAAAAGTTTTGAGGAACTTAAGAAGAGGCTTGTGTCGGCTTCAGTGCTTACATTACCGTCAGGGAAAGGAGGTTATCAGATTTACAGTGATGCTTCCAAGAAGGGATTAGGTTGTGTTTTGATGCAAAATGGTAAGGTAATTGCTTATGCTTCCAGACAACTTAAACCTTATGAGGTGAGTTACCCTACCCACGACTTGGAGTTAGCAGCAGTTATTTTTGCCTTAAAGATTTGGAGGCACTATTTATATGGAGAGACTTGTGACATTTTCACCGACCAAAAAAGCCTTAAATACATTTTTACTCAGAAGGAGATTAACATGAGGCAGAGGCGTTGGTTGGAGCTTCTCAAGGATTATGATGACAGGATTCAGTATCACCCCTGGTAAGGCTAATGTGGTTGCAGATGCTCTTAGTCGAAAAAGTTCAGGGAGTGTAGCTGCCTTGGTTACACAACCTCAACTTATCTCGGATATGGAGCGTGTGGGTTTGGAGCTATATGCTAGAGGTTCTGATGTGTTGGTAGCAGGTATGAGGGTGGAACCTTCTCTTATTTTGCGTATCAAAGAAGCCCAAAAGGATGATGGCGAGTTGTGGGCTGTAGCGCAGAATATGGATGAGGGTAGGCAGCTAGAGTTTCGCATTGACGAGCAAGGTGTGATACAGTTTGGTAAACGGTTATGTGTTCTAGTGGATCCAATGATTCGGTAGGCAGTGTTGACTGAAGCTCATAGTTCACCATTTTCTATTCATCCGGGGTCTACAAAGATGTATAAGAATCTGAAGGAGAATTTCTGGTGGAGCGGAATGAAAAGGGATGTAGCTGAATTTGTGAGTAAAAAAATGATACGGTATTCTAGTATTCCAGTTAGAAGTACTGTCTTTTCGAGGTAAGGGATGTTATTTTTAAAAAAAATGATATTATTTCTTCTAATATCATTATGCCAGAATATTGGTAAGATTTTTCTTGTGAAATTCTTGTCTTTTAGTGTCAGAGTTACTATTCACGTATACGACACTATTCACGTATATGACACTATTCACGAATACGACACTATTCACAAAAAAATTAAATTTTTATTTTTTGTCCAAAATATCTATTATGGATACTAGCTTTGTTTGTATCCATGTTTTTATCATTCTTGAATTTTTACTTCACTATAGTTATTTATGAAGTATTTTTGAACTTGGACTGTTTAAAGTACGAATCCTTATTATTTGTTCTTTTGTTTCACTGGATTCGTTCTCTTTAAAACAAATTTCATCATCCTCAGTCTTAAATGATGATATAACTGAATTTCTTTGGCATGTAGTGCCTAGATGAATGATTTTCTGATAAATATCTTTGGCCCGTAGTGCAAAGATAAACAGGTGTTGAGATAAACATGACCAACTGATGAATATCTTTGGCCTGTAGTGCAAAGATGAATATTTGATTCAAGATGTATATTGATTGATGTTACAGGGATAAAATATTGATGATAAACTTTTAAATTCATAGAAGAAAGTAGATTTTATTCTTTATGTAACTCTTCTAATGAATTATTATTTTCGCTACGAATATTGATTTAAAACTTGTTGTCTATTATATTCTATCAAATTTTTCCCTGTTTTGGACTAACGATAATTTATTCTATATTATCTTAGTCATAACATTCTTTAGTGGGCTAATTGAGCTCACCCTTTTTCTTTTTGTTCTATTTTTCTTCTTAGGAGGCGAGAATGTAGCGAGTACTAGTCGGGGTATGGAATGAAGGTTCTAGAAAGTCGTTTTAGTACTCCTCACTATTTTATAAAATAATGTATCAATAATTTTAATGAGGACTTATTTGAGTGTTGATATTGTCTAGAAGACAATATTTATTTTTAAACTCACAGTTTATGGGTTTTGTATACCTATTTTGAGGGCGTCACAACTTGGATTAAGAAAGTCATTTAATACTATTATTTAACAATTAAAATTTGTTTGAAATTCCATCACTATCCCTTTATGGGAAGTTCAAAACTATTAATACAACGAACATAATTTATTGGGATAATGAGAGAAGGTAGGGGTGCTATAAGAAAGTAAATAATTTATTTTTCTAGAAAGTTATAAACGACAAATAAATTAGAACAAATTTTTTCTTCTAAAACGACAATCTTTTAGGAACGGAGGGAATACTATTTCAAGTAGTCACAAACTAAATGTCTACTTACCTTAAATGATCTATTTTTTACAATAATTTATCTATAATATCCTTATTATTAATTGTTATATTTCTATCCTCTATGCATATTTATGGAGCATCACTAGTAATGTATAGAAAACTATGTAATTAAATGAGAATTTAAATATGGGCAATTTTGTCATTTTTGTCTTCTTTCTTAATATGTTTAAAAAGTCAACCAAAACTTTTATTATGAGACAGAGAGTATTAATCAATGTGTCGAAACCAATTAGAACGTTTATTTCGAAATATATGAGTAAATATTTCTAAGTTATATAATCCATGAGAACTTCTCATTTCTAATGAAAGCCAAACAGAGCCTATAAAACGTGATGAGCAGCTAGCAATCACATGCTAATTACTACATGCGCTAGCTAAGTGTCCCGAAAGCACGGGTTTGTTTTTAAAGTCGCATTTATTCTATATATAATGATTATAAAATATTTTTATTTTAATTTAATTTATTATAGAATGACTACAAATTTTATTTAAACAAACAATTATCAAAGAAAGACTTGTAATTAAATATTAATAATATTTTTATTTTTTATTGTTTTTAATTTAATATTCAGTTTATATAATTTTTAAATTTAATATTTACTTTTTACTTTTTAATTTCAATCTTTTGAATTCATACCTAGTTACTTAGAGCTCACAAATTAAACGAGTGAAACCTAAAAACCTAAACTTGGTGTTTAAAGAATTTTATATGACATAAAATTATTGTAAATTAATAAGTTACCATCATGTTTTTTAAATAGTAACTTAAATTTTAATAACTATATACAAGTGAGATTTATTTTTAACATTGATTAAGTAAAGATTATTAAATTTTAATTATTAATATATTTTTTAACATATATATTACATTTTTAAATATTAATTATTATTTTTTCATAATATTTTTTATATTTATAATATATAGTTATTTAGGAATAAAATTGTTGTAGAATAATAAGTTACGATTATGACTTTTAGTTTTAAAAATCAACTAAATTTTAATCACAATATATAAGTCATAATATTTTTAACATTAATTAATTATTATGTAAGCATAATATTATTTCTATATTTTTAATATTTAGTTATTTAAAGTCGAAAGGTGAGAAAAGTAAAATTCTAAACATGCTATTTAATTTAAAATTTATTGTATGACTAAATAATTAAATAACTATAAAATTAAATTATTGTAGAATAATAAGTTAACATTAAAATTTTTAGGACCACAAAAAATTGTTCTCAAACATTAACTATTAATTTTTTTAATAATGAATAATTTCACAACTTAACTTACTAATTGCATATAATTTAGTTTAATTTTATTATTTCATTGTTTTTTTAAAATCTTATGATGTTAAGTCATGATCATATTATGTTAGGATTAGAAGATAATTATCCCTTCTGAATCAGATAAATTCATATCTGAAGGAATCAAATAATATAATATTAATTATAGTATACAATTGGATGTGGTTTGTTTTTATTTTTTATTTTTAAGCAAATATTGTAATCATTCTAATACCAATAGTAAGTTAATTTGTGAAATTCACTTTTTTATAAACATCATATATAAAACAAATAAAATATTAAAATTAATGTTATTTTGTCATTTTGTTTTTTATTTTCTTTAAAAAATTTAAAATACTGAGCACTCATAAAACATTAACATTATGTGTTTTTATAAGTTAATCATAGTTAATTTGTAGGACCTCAACTTTTATGAATAAAGATGAATTTTCAATAAATATCATTTTTGAATATTATGGAGTAAATTTGATATAATGTTATAGTTGTGGGTAATATTTGATATAATGTTATAGTCGTAAGGTTGTTAGTTTTCATATTCCTAACCAACCTATTATGCAAATTCAAGCAACCAAACCATTAAAATTCATCATTGTCATCTCAAGCCATAAAGCTATTCATTTATTAAAAAACGGATGTCAAGTTTTCTTAGCTCATGTCAAGGATTTAAACAAAAATACGTCAGTTTTGAATGATATTTCTATTGTTAATGAATTTCTTGACGTATTCCCGAAAGAATTTCCTGGCCTACCCCCAGAGTGTGAAATTGAATTTTGTATCGACCTTGAACCCGTTACAAAACCCATTTCTAAAGCCCCATATCGAATGGCTCCTATTGAACTTCAGGAGTTAAATACCCAATTACAGAAATTGTTAGACATCGGTTTCATTCGTCCTAATACGTCTCCTTGGGGTGCTCCTGTTCTATTCGTGAAGAAGAAAGATGGGAGTATGCATTATCGGGAGTTGAACCATGTCACTATCAAAAATAGATAACCATTGCCTTGCATTGATGACCTGTTTGACTAGTTGCAAGGCGCCAAATTTTTTTTCAAAGATTGATTTTCGTTCCGGATATCACCAATTGAAGATTAGAACCGACGACATTCCAAAGACGGCTTTCAGAACTCGGTACGGGCATTATGAATTCCTAATAATGTCTTTTGGATTGACTAATGCTCCTGCTGCCTTCATGGATATGATGAACCGAGTATTCAAGGAATATTTGGATCACTTTGTGGTCGTCTTTATTTATGACATTCTCATATATTCCAAAAGCCATGAATATCATGAGGAGCAACACTTGAGGCTGATACTTCAAACGTTTCGTGAAAATAAGCTTTATGCCAAATTGAAGAAATGTGAGTTCTGGCTTGAGGAAGTAGCATTCCTTGGGCACGTAGTATCAAGTCATGGAATATCTGTTGAACCAGCAAAGATTGAAGCAATTCAAAGCTGGGAGCAACCTAAATCAGTGACCGGAGTACGTAGCTTTCTCGGTTTATCTGGTTATTATCGGAGATTCATAGAAGGATTTTCTCGAATCGCTACTCCATTAACTCTGCTGACTCGAAAAGATACAAAGTTGGTTGGAGCGAAGAATGTGAGAAGAGTTTTCAAGAACTCAAGAGAAGACTCATTTCAGCACCTGTTCTGACAATACCATCTGGCTCGGAGGGATTTGTCATCTAAAATGATGCTTCAGGCAAAGGGTTAGGATGTGTTCTCATGAAACATGGGAAAGTCATAGCCTATGCCTCTCAGCAACTCAAAGAATATGAGAGGAATTATCCTACTCATGATCTAGAGTTGGCATCTGTTGTCTTCGCACTTAAAATTTGGAGGCATTACTTGTATGGGGAGGAAGTGGTGATCTTTACGGATCATAAAAACCTCAAATACTTCTTCACTCAAAAGGAACTCAACATGCGACAACGACGTTGGCTTGAACTGTTGAAAGATTATGATCATACCATCCAATACCACCCTGAAAAGCGAACATGGTAGCTGACGCATTGAGTAGAAGATCATATGCGGGTACGAGTGCAATATTGTCAACGCAAAGGCCCATTTTATATGACTTATAAAAGATGGATATAGAGTTAAAGACTCCAGGGACCCATGTGATGATGGCGAATATACGAGTAGAACCGACTTTAATTGATAAAGTTAAAGTTGCTCAAGCTACAGACCTGGAGCTGATGCGTATGAGGAAGAAAGTGCAAGAAGGTGCTATGCCGGAAGCAAGAATCGATGAAGAAGGAATTCTTCGAGTCAACTCCAGACTTTGTGTTCCTAACGACCCTGATTTAAAGTATAAAATCACGATGGAGGCGCACAACACACTGTTTGCAATCCATCCTAGGAGTACCAAAATGTATCGTGATCTTCGTCATACATTTTGGTGGAGCAATATAAAGAGAGAGATAACTTTGTTTATCTCAAGGTGTCTAACTTGTCAACGAGCAAAGGCGGAGAATCAAGTGCCAAAAGGTCCATTGCAACCACTTGAAATTCCAAAATGGAAGTGGGAGCACATTACCATAGATTTCGTTTCTGGTCTTCCCAAGGTTTCTCAAGGCCTAGATGTAATTTGGGTCATTGTTGATAGATTGACCAATTCTGCTCACTTCTTACCAATACGAGAAACTTATACACTTGAACGTCTTGCTCGTATGTACACAAATGAGATTGTAAGACTGCATAGTATGCCAGTATCCATAGTTTCTGATCGAGACCCAAGATTCACTTCAAGATTTTGGGTTAGTTTGCAAAAATCTATGGGCACGGATTTATGATTTAGTTCAGCATATCATCCTCAGACGGACGGACAATCAAAGAGGACTATTTAAACTCTTGAAGATTTATTAAGACTATGTGTCCTTGACTTCAAGGAAAGTTGGGACAAGTTCTTACCGTTGGTAGAGTTTTCCTACAATAATAGCTATCAAACAAGTATTGGCATGGCTCCATTCGAAGCGTTGTATGGAAGAAAGTGTCGTTCTCCAGTATGCTGGGGTGAGGTGGGTGAAGCAACGTTGTTGGGACCGGAGTTAGTACGTATGACTACATAAAAGATTCAAACTATCCAACAACATATAAAAACCTCACAAGATCGACCAAAGAGCTATGCTGATCTTCATCGAAAGGACGTGGAATTCGATATTGGAGATCATGTGTTGTTACGTGTTGCTCAATAGAAATGAGTTACAAGATTTGGAAAGAGAGCAAAGCTCAATCCTCTATTCATTGGCCCATTTTTAATCCTCGATCGAGTAGGAACTGTGGCCTATAAACTCACTTTACCGTCAAGTATGTCTCGTGTTCATAATGTTTTTCATATATCCATGTTACGTAAATATGTGAAAGACCCGAGCAACATTATTGAGTTAGAACCGGACGAAATAGCGAAAGATTTAACGTATGAAGAGATTCCCGTTCAAATCTTGGATAAGAATGAACATATTCTACGCTCCAAGGTTATACCTCAAGTCAAGGTTTTGTGGAGAAACCACGATGTTGAGGAAATGACCTGGGAGTTAGAATCTGAAATAAAATCATGGTATCCTTACCTCTTCGACATACCATGTAAGACCCCAAATTATTAATAAATGAAATTTATTTTTCTCTATTTGTTATTTTGAAATAGTAAGGGTTGATTTGATTAATGTGGTTAGTTATGGGTAAAATGCGCAAATATTTTAAATAAGCATGTGGTTATAAAATATTCATTGTTGTCGGGGAATATTCGTTTGGTCGTTAAATATTCTTGAAGTCCGGGAATATTCGTACGACGGTGCAATCTTTTGTGGGCCCCATAACGAAAAGCGATTGGATGAAGAAAACGACAAGTATAAGTTGTTTATAAATAACGGCGCAGTTGTTACCGTTAATACTGTTGGAATACCTAATGGTTAAAACACAGTAATACGCGTTGTTGCGCAGTAGCACACAGTATTGCACCAATTATTGATTCTTACGTAAGAAGGCACTACTCAATAATTGTTACAGTAGTTACTGTTCAGTATTTTATTTTATTGATTCAATAATTTTTGCGTTGATATTTTATATTATTGTTGTTTCAATAATTGTCACTACACAGTATTTTCCATAATCGAAGTAATAATTCATAATATCTGAATAATATTATTAGAAAAAATTATTAGCAATGCCTAGAAAGTTATGTCTAAAGAGAGGTTTGGTCACCTAATTGTGCGCCAGTAAGGAGAAATTCTTATTGGAAAGCCCCCTCTTTCCTGGGAACGGCCTGATTGTGTGACGCCCCCAAAAGTAGGTATACATCACCCATCTTGAGTTGCCAGATACATAGTACAGAATTCAAATACAACTTACTAATACAACTGTCGTGTACAATACGACAAAACATAACTGTGAGTTTGAATACAATCATTGTCTACTAGAGATCATACAAACTAAAAAGGTGTCCTCAATACAATTATTGTCACACTATTTAACAGAATAGTGAGGACTACTAATACTATTCTCTGGTCCATCACTCCGTTCCCCGACTCGTCCCAGCTATATTCTCATTTCCTGAAGAGAACAGTGAAAGAAAGGGTGAGCTCAACTAGCCCAGTAAGAAATATTATGACTAAGATAATGCATAATAAATTATCATTAGCCTTCAACAGTGTTAAACTGATAAAATACAATAAACATCAAGTTTAACTACAGCGGAACCAGCAATCCATTAAAAGAGTCAAGTAGAAAATAAAATCTACTATCTTTTATGATTTAAAAGGTTTTTCATCATCGTTATAGCTGAGACTCAGCTTAATAAATATTCCACATCATCGAATCACCCCCGCACTACGGCCAAGGATATTCTTTAGTATCACGACCACAATTATTCATGCACTACGGCCAAGAATATTTGTGTATTCATTAATGGTCATGATCATGCCAACAACTGTCCATCAATGCACTACGGGCCAATGAGGATTTTTAATTTTTACATCATTTGTAATATTACGGTCATGATTACACCGAATAATCCCTGGTCATAATCATACCAAGTCCATCTATGCACTACAGGCCACAGATGACTTTCAACAAAATATAAACATGAGGATGATGACAATGATATAAGAATTCAATAAAACAAGTTCAAGAATTATTTTATCCATGAATTATTAACGTCCAAATTTGTCAACACGATATTGTTTTGTGGTGTAAAATTCAAGAATGATCAGAAGAAGATTTCCATGAAAGGATACTGGATGAAGCGCAAATATCAAGGATATTCAACTAATTTCATGGAGTATAGAAGTCAAAGTTTTAACCAATTGAGTATAATAAAGAATGAGATAACAAAAGAAATCACCATGCATGCGATAGACCGCACAAACAGGTTATTCCAACAGAATAATAAATAACGGAACTAGGTCCGGCGTAAAACGCACAGACAGGATATTCCAACAGAATAATAAAGAATGGAACCAGGTCCGGTGTAAAACACACAGACATGATATTCCAACAGAATAATAAATAATGGAACCAGGTCCGGTGTAAAACACACAGACATGATATTCCAACAGAATAATAAATAATGGAACCAGGTCCGGCGTAAAACGCACAGACAGGATATTCCAACAGAATAATAATAAAGACGGAACCAGGTCCGGTGTAAAACACACAGACATGATGTTCCAACGGAATAATAAATAATGGAACCAGGTCCGGTGTAAAACACACAGACAGGATGTTCCAACAGAATAATAGAAGAATGTCACCAAGTATAGGGTAAACCGCGTATACAGGTTATTCCAACAGAATAATAATGAATGGAGTAACATAAGGATTTCACCAAGTATAGGGTATACCGCGTATACAGGTCATGTATAGGGTATGCCACTTTTATAGGTTATTCCAACAGAATAACAAAGAATGGAATAACATAAGTTCTCTTCAAGAAGAAAGAATAACACCCCTTACATTATTAGGAGATTGAATACTGCAGTAGTGTAGTAACCGAATACTCTTCTTCTTTCTCTCTTATTCTCTCTATACTTTATCTCTCTATAGCTTGAGCGAATTCGTGAAAAATAATGAAGCCCTAGGCCTCTATTTATAGAAGATTTATTACTATTTACGAAGGTAATTACTATTGAAGAAGGTAATTACTATTTACGAAGGTAATTACTATTTACGAAGGTAATTACTATTTACAAAGATAATTACTATTTATGAAAAAGACTCTTAGATGATGACATATGCCCCCCCATAAATAATTCAACTTACTACAAACGTCTAATAATAGACTCTTTATATACATCAAGGATTGAATAAAAATTACCAGAAATCATTTTATTTTTAATCTGCACATATTTAATCTTTCAACAATTATTAATCATTTATAACTTGTCGTCTCAATTATTGTTTAAATAATATAACATATTATACAGATGATACTGTGACAATAATTGAATCAATAATATAAGAGATATGATGCAGCAATTACTGTAGCAATAATTGAGTATAGCTGAGTGACTTCTCACGTAAGCATCAATAATCAATACCGTGTGCTACTATGCAACAACGCGTATTACTGTACTTTTACTACCGAGCAGTTCAATAGTTTTAACGGTAACACCTCCGCCGTTATTTTATAGAAAGATAATTTTGTCGTTTTCTAACTACGACAATACTTTCGTTGTGGGGTCCACCAATGATTGTGCCGTAGTACGAATATTTCCCGACAAAAAGAATATTCCCCGACCAAACGAATATTTTATAACAACTTGCGTACTTTGCAAAATTTATAAATATTACCCACAACTATAACATTATATCCAATTTATTCCATAATATTCAAAAATAATAATTATAGAAAATTCATCTTTATTTAAAAAAACTGGGGTCTTACAGATTGCCAGTATTGTGATTCTGTAATATTATTTGTGAGATAATTATTAATTTATATGATGAGAAAAATATTAATTTTATGTGAATATAGATGGAGAAAATTTTTAAAGTGACAATTGTTAAAAAAATGATATTTTATCTTTTCTGATAAAATATTTTATTATATTATTATAATATAATAATTATGATATTTTTACAATGAATGTGGGATTTATGAGTATATGATGAGGAAGAGTATTTTTGTTGCAAAAGTTGTTTAACACATGTTTTGTGTGTCGGTGGACCCCATTTCTTGACTGAAATTTGATTATAGCCTGTAAAATTGTCCATTTATGGATTTCGATCAATTTCTGTTTGGAATTTGGAAAAACTTTCTTCTGAAAAGTTGTAGAGAATTGAATTTCCTATAAAAATTCGCGAGATTTGAATTTTCTGATTAAAGGGCTATTTATTATGAATTATTGAAGTTCCGAAACTCCAAAATAATTGATTTTTGAAAGTTTAAAATAATTTAAACATTTTTTGTGTTTGGTGGGCATCTTTAACACATGTCAAGTTGCTGAATTCAGATGCTTGATGCGTAGGAAGATGTAGAAAAAAATAAATAATATTAATTTATTAAATTTTCTACTTTGGTGTTCTAAGCATTTTTCTATAAATAAGGTGCTTACGTTAGAATTAAAAATCATACCAGAAACTGAAGTTTTCTCTCTCACTATATTATCGAGCGTATTTTTGTGAGTATTTTGAGTATACTTTGAGTATTGCTATACGGTGCAAGTTCAAGTCATAGCCTATATCCGGTGTTTCAACTAGAAGTATTGTCTTTCGAGGTAAGGGATGTTATTTTCTTCGTAAGTGATATTATTTCTTCAATATCATTATGCCGAAATATTGGTTGAAACTTTTTATCAAATTTGGAACTTTTTCATGTCGGGATTACTATTCACGAGTTACTATTCACAAGTTACTATTCATGAGTTACTATTCACGAGTTACTATTCACGAATACTATTCACGAAGCATGATGATGTTTTTGTAAAATTTTTATCTTTTGGTGTCGGAGTTACTATTCACGTATACGACACTATTCACGTATACAGCACTATTCACGAATACGACACTATTCACAGAAAAATTAAAAAAAAATTCGTCCAAAATATCTATTATGGATACTAGCTTTAATTGTATCCATGTTTTGATCATTCTTGAATTTTACTCCACTCAGGTTATTTTTGAAGTATTTTTGAACTTGGATTGTTTAAAGTACGAATCCTTAATATTTGTTCTTTTGTTTCACTGGATTCGTTTTCTTTAAAATATTTTTCATCATTCTCAGTCCTACATGTTGATATAATTGAATATCTGTGGCCTGTAGTGCAATGATGAATGATTTCTGATGAATATCTTTGGCCTGTAGTGCAAAGATGAACAGGTGTTTAGATGAACATGACCAACTGATGAATATCTTTGGCCTGTAGTGCAAAAAAGATTATTTGATTCCAGATATATATTGATTGATGTTACTTGGATAAAATAATGATAATGGACTGTTAAATTCATAGATATTAGTAGATTTCATCCTCTACGTAACTCTTCTATGAATTATTATTTTTTCGCTGCGAATATTGATCTAAAACTTGTTGTTTAGTGTATTCTCTCAGATTTTTCCCTGTTGAAGAGTAACGATAATTTGTTGTATATTATCTTAGTCATAATATTCTTTACTGGGCTAGTTGAACTCACCCTTTTCTTTTTTGTTCCATTTTTCTTCTCAGGAGGCGAGAATATAACGAGTACTAGTCGGGGTATGGAATGAAGGTTCTAGAGAGAGTTGTTTAGTAGTCCTCACCATTTTTGTAAAATAATGTATCAATAAATGTGATGAGGATTTATTTGGGTATAGATATTGTCTAGAAGATAATATTTATTTTTAAACTCACAGTTTTACTGTTGTAATAATAAAGTTGTAGTTGTTTCTGTACCATGTATTGACAACTCAGAATGGGTGATGTATACCTATTTTGGGGCGTCACAGTTGGTATCAGAGCTTAGGGATATGATCTCTAGCGGAGATCGGGGAATAGAACTAGGAGGGGAGAGACGAGTAAATCCTTCGCTAGTGTGTCCTACCTAAGCTTATTTGTTAGTTGGTCAGTATATAGGGATATTATGTGATATATTGATTTCCTTAATTAACCCTTGTTTTATGACAGTATTTGAGAATATTGACTGAGAATATTAACAGTGGAGTAAATGAGACCGTGGAGATGCCTGTACTCACCAACGAGGAGAACGTGCAACAGGCCGACAATGTTCCTCCTGTGAACAACACCACTGAGTAGATGATGAACGAGGGGATGTTTAGAAGCTTTTTGCAGTTCATGCAAAATCAGACAAGGGAGACTCGTGTTTAAAATATAGGAGGAAATGATAGCAATTCGCGGGTTGTCACAGCCAAGCAGTTCAAAGAGTTGGGACCACCAGAATTCTGGGGAAAGCCAGATCCGATTAAGGCGGAGACGTGGGTCAAACAAATCACCAAGATATTCGATGTCTTGGGATGCACGGAGGAGAAAAATGGTGCCATTCGCCACCTTTATGTTCCGTAATGAGGCAGATTACTGGTGGGAGTCTGTGAAGCGTACCCATCCAGCCGCGCTCAGCATGTCTTGGGAGACATTTCAGAAACTATTCAATGACAAATACTTTCCTGAAAGTGTTCGTCATATGAAGGAAGTGGAGTTTATTAGATTGGAGCAGAATAACATGACGGTGTCCCAGTACGAGGCGAAGTTCGCAAAGTTATCCAGGTTTACACCTCATTTGGTGGAGAATGAGGAACGTATGACGCGGATGTTTCTGAGATGTTTGAAACCCGGCATACGTCAGTATCTCATTTCTCATAAATTTTCTCTCTATTCAGATGTTGTCAACAGGGCTCAGTTGTTAGAACGAGATAACGAGTACATTCAAACGAAGGACCATAACCTGGATCATACCGAAGATAGCAGTCAACAGAATAACGATAACCAACGAAGAAAGAAAAAGATGGACAAAAATGGTAACCACTCTGGTGGTAGTCATGACCATGAAAATAGAAGAAGCGAGTCATGAGGAGATTTTAAAAAGAGGAGATTCAAAAACGACAATGTGAAGACGTCAGCACTAGCAGCAACTGGTTCCAAGGGAGGAGAACGACCACCGGTCATATGCTATAAGTGCGGAAAAGAAGGACATATCAGCCCAAACTGCCCACAACAGTTTAAGGTATGTTATAACTGTGGAAAGGAAGGACATATCGCTCGAGATTGCACTGTAGCGAAACCAAGTCCAGGGGGATGGTGACTCAAAAGGTTGTCCCAGAAAAGTCAAAGTCAACTGTTCTTAGAAGAGTGTTTTTCGTGACTGGTCAAAATGCGAGGAACCCAAACGAGGTGATCACGGGTAAGCTAATCATAAATTCTTGTAAAGTTTATACCTTACTTGATACCGGTGTTACCCATTCATTTATCTTTCCTGCGTGTGCTCAACGTTTAAACTTGACTTCGGAGAAATTAGACTTTGACTTATCTGTGGAAACTCCGTTAGGATAAACTTTCATCACATCCACTGTTTATAAATCTTGTTTGATCCAAGTTGGCACCATCACATTACTCGTTGACCTTATCTCTTTAAAGATACTTGCTTTTGATGTAATTTTAGGGATTGATTGGTTAACTATTCATCATGCCAAAATTGATTGTTTTCGTAAGGTTGTTAGTTTTCATATTCCTAATCAACCTGTTGTGCGAATTCAAGCAACTAAACCATTAAAATCAATCACTGTCACATCAAGTCATAAAGCTATTCGTTTATTGAAAAACGGATGTCAAGCTTTCTTAGCCCATGTTATGGATTTGAATAAAGGCACGTCAGCTTTGAATAATATTCCTGTTGTTAGTGACTTTCCTGACGTATTTCCTGAAGAACTTCCCGGTCTACCCCCAGAACGTGAAATTGAATTCTTTATTGACCTTGAACCTGGTACAAAGCCCATTTCTAAAACCCCATATCGAATGGCTCCTATTGAACTTCAGGAGTTAAAGGTCCAACTATAAGAGTTATTGGACATCGGTTTCATTCGTCCTAGTACATCTCCTTGGGGTGCTCCTATTTTATTCGTAAAGAAGAAAGACGGGAGTATGCGACTTTGTATCGACTACCGGGAATTAAACCATGTCACTATCAAGAATAAGTATCCACTACCTCGTATTGATGACCTGTTTGACCAGTTGTAAGGAGCACAATTCTTTTCAAAAATCGATCTTCGTTCTGGATATCATCAGCTGAAGGTTAAAACTGAGGATATTCCAAAGACTGCTTTCAGAACTCGGTATGGGCATTATGAATTCTTAGTCATGTCTTTTGGATTGACTAATGCTCCTGCTGTTTTCATAGATATGATGAACCGAGTATTCAAAGAATATTTGGATCAGTTCGTTGTTGTCTTTATTGATGACATCCTCATCTATTCCAAAAGCCGTTAAGATCATGAGCGCCATATGAAGCTGGTACTACAAAGACTTCGTGATAACAAGATATATGCCAAACTGAAGAAATGCGAGTTCTGGTTTGAGGAAGTAGCATTCCTTAGGCACATGGTGTCAAAACATGGAGTGTCTGTTGACCCGACGAAGATTAAAACAATAAAAAGTTGGGAACAACCGAAGACGGTGACTAAAGTACGTAGCTTTCTGGACTTAGCTGGTTATTATCGAAGATTCGTGGAAGGATTTTCTAAAATTGATACTCCGTTAACTCAGCTGACTCGTAAAGATACAAAATCCGTATGGAGCGAGGAATGCGAGAAGAGTTTCCAAGATCTCAAGATGAGACTCATTTCGGCACCTGTTTTGACAATACCATCTGGTTCAGAAGGATTTGTTATCTACAGCGATGCTTCAGGCAAAGGGTTAGGGTGTGTTCTCATGCAACGTGGGAAAGTCATAGTCTATGCCTCGCGACAACTTAAAGAATATGAGAGGAATTATCCTACTCATGATCTAGAGTTGGCAGCAGTCGTTTTCGCACTAAAGATCTGGAGGCACTATCTATATGGGGAGAAAGTGGAGATATATTCAGACCATAAAAGCCTCAAATATTTCTTCACTCAAAAAGAACTTAACATGCGACAACGATGTTGGCTCGAGCTGTTGAAAGATTACGACCACACTATTCATTACCATCCTGGAAAAGCAAACGTGGTAGCTAACGCGTTGAGTAGAAGATCATATGCAGGAACGAGTGCGATGATGTCAAATATACGCATAGAACCGACTTTAATCGAAAAAATTAAAGTTGCTCAAGCCACCGACCCGGAGCTGATGCATATGAAGAAGAAAGTACAAGAAGGTGCTATTCCGAAAGCGAGAATTGATGAAGAAGGAATACTTCGAGTCCACTCCAGACTTTGTGTTCTTAACGAATCTAATTTGAAGTACAAGATTATGATGGAGGCACACAATACACCATTTTCAATACAACCTGGAAGTACTAAAATGTATCGTGATCTTCGACATACATTTTGGTGGAACAATATGAAGAGAGAGATTGCAAAGTTTATCTCGATCTGTTTAACTTGTCAACGTGTAAAGGCGGAGCATCTAGTACCTAAGGGTCCGTTGCAACCACTAGAGATTTCGAAATGGAAGTGGGAACACATTACCATGGATTTCGTTACGGGTCTTCCTACGGTTTCTCAAGGCATCAATGCTATTTGGGTTATTGTTGATAGATTAACCAAGTCTGCTCATTTCTTGCCGATACGGGAGACTTATTCCCTTCAACGTCTTGCTCAAATATACGTAAATGAGATTGTGAGATTGCATGGCATGCCAGTATCCATAGTTTCAGATCGTGACCCAAGATTCACTTCAAGATTTTGGGTTAGCTTGCAAAAAGCTATGGGAACGGATTTACGATTCAGTTCGGCATACCATCCTCAAACGGACGGACAATCAGAGAGGACTATTCAAACTCTTGAAGATTTATTGAGACTCTGTGTCCTAGACTTCAAGGGCAGTTGGGATAACTATTTACCATCGGTGGAATTCTCCTACAACAACAGTTATCAGGAAAGTATAGTTGTGGCTCCATTCGAAGCATTATATGGACGAAAATGTCGCTCTCCAGTATGTTGGGATGAGGTGGGTGAAGCAACATTGTTGGGACCCGAGTTGGTACGTATGACTACGGAAAAGATCTAAATGATTCAACAACGTATACAAACGGCACAGGATCGAAAAAAGAGTTATGCAGATCTTCACCGAAAGGACGTGGAATTTAGTATTGGAGATCACGTATTATTGTGTGTTACTCCATGGAAAGGAGTTACAAAATTTGGGAAGAGAGGAAAGCTCAATCCACGATTTATTGGTCCATTTCAGATTCTTGACCGAGTAGGAATTGTGGCCTATAGACTCGCATTACCTCCAAGTATGTCTCGTGTTCATAATGTTTTTCACGTATCCGTGCTTCGTAAATATGTGAAAGACCCGAACCATGTTATTGAGTTAGAACTGGACGAGATAGCCGAAGACTTAACGTATGAAGAGGTACCTGTCAAGATCTTGGATAGGAAAGAGCATGTCTTACGCACTAAGGTTATACCAGAAGTTAAGGTTTTGTGGAGAAACCATGCTATTGAAGAAATGACCTGGGAGTTAGACTCAGAAATGAAAGCGAGGTATCCTCATCTTTTCGAAACACCAGGTGCGTACGTCAATTTCGAGGACGAAATTTCATAAAGAGGGGAGGTTGTAAGACCCCAAATTATTAATAAACGAAATTTATTTTCCTCTATTTGTTATTTTGAAATAGTAAGTGTTGATTTGATTAATGTGGTTAGTTATGGGTAAAATGCACAAATATTTTAAATAAGCAGGTGGTTATAAAATATTCATTGTTTTCGGGGAATATTCGTTTGGTCGTTAAATATTCTTGCGGTCGGGGAATATTCGTACGACGGCGCAGTCTTTTGTGGGCCCCATAACGGAAAGCGATTGGATGAAGAAAACGACAAGTACAAGTTGTTTATAAATAACGGCGCAGTTGTTACCGTTAATACTGTTGGAATACACAATGGTTAAAATACAGTAATACGCGTTGTTGCACAGTAGCACACGGTATTGCATCAATTATTGATTCTTACGTAAGAAGGCACTACTCAATAATTGTTACAGTAGTTACTGTTCAGTATTTTATTTTATTGATTCAATAATTGCTGCGTTGATATTTTATATTACTGTTGTTTCAATAATTGTCACTACACAGTATTTTTCATTATCGAAGCAATAATTCATATTATCTGAATAATATTATTAGAAAACATTATTGGCAATGTCTAGAAAGTTTTGTCTAAGGAGAGGTTTGGTCACCTAATTGCGCGTCATTAAGGAGAAATTCTTATTGGAAAGCCCCCTTTTTCCTGGGAACGGCCTGGTTGCCAGTATTGTGATTCTGTAATATTATTTATGAATAATTAATTATTAATTTATATGATAAGGAAAATATTGATTTTATGTGGATATAGATGGAGAAAATTTTTAAAGTGACAATTGTTAAAAAAATGATATTTTATCTTTTCTGATAAAATATTTTATTATATTATTATAATATAATAATGGTGATATTTTTACAATGAATGTGGGATATATGAGTATATGAGGAGGAAGAGTATTTTTGTTGCAAAAGTTGTTTAACACATGTTTTGTGTGTCGGTAGACCCCATTTCCTGACTGAAATTTGATTATAGTCTGTAAAATTATCCGTTTATGAATTTCGGTCAATTTCTGTTTGAAATTTGGAAAAACTTTCTTCTGAAAAGTTGTAGAGAATTGAATTTCCTATAAAAAGTCGCAAGATTTGAATTTTCTGATAAAAGGGCTATTTATTATGAATTATTGAAGTTCCGAAGCTCCGAAATAATTGATTTTTGGAAGTTTAAAATAATTTAAACGTTTTTTGTGTTTGGTGGGCATGTTTAACACATGTCAAGTTGCTGAATTCAGATGCTTGATACGTAGAAAGATGTAGAAAAAATAAATAATATTAATTTATTAAATTTTATACTTTAGTGTTCTAAGCATTTTCCTATAAATAGGGTGCTTAGGTTAGAATTAAAAATCACACCAGAAACTGAAGTTTTCTCTCTCTATATTATCGAGCGTACTTTTGTGAATATTTTGAGTATACTTTGAGTATTGCTATACGGTGCAAGTTCAAGTCATAGCCTATATCCGGTGTTTCAACTAGAAGTATTGTCTTTCGAGGTAAGGAATGTTATTTTCTTCGTAAGTGATATTATTTCTTCAATATCATTATGCCAAAATATTGGTTGGAAATTTTTATCAAATTTGAAACTTTTGCATGTCGGGATTACTATTCATGAGTTACTATTTACGAGTTACTATTCACGAGTTACTATTCACGAAGCATGATGATGTTTTTGTAAAATTTTTATCTTTTGGTGTCGGAGTTACTATTCACGTATACGACACTATTCACGTATACGACACTATTCACGTATACGACACTATTCACGTATACAACACTATTCACAGAAAAATTAAATTTTTTTTTCGTCCAAAATATCTATTATGGATACTAGCTTTGATTGTATCCATGTTTTGATTATTCTTGAATTTTACTCCACTCAGGTTATTTATGAAGTATTTTTGAACTTGGATTGTTTAAAGTACGAATCTTTAATATTTGTTCTTTTGTTTTACTGGATTCATTTTCTTTAAAATATTTTTCATCATCCTCAGTCCTAAATGATGATATAATTGAATATCTTTGGCCTGTGGTGCAAAGATGAATGATTTCTGATGAATATCTTTGGCTTGTAGTGCAAAGATGAACAGGTGTTTAGATGAACATGACCAACTGATGAATATCTTTGGCTTGTAGTGCAAAGATGAATATTTGATTCCATATATATATATTGATTGATGTTACAGGGATAAAATAATGATGATGGACTGTTAAATTCATAGATATTAGTAGATTTCATCTTCTACGTAACTCTTCTATAAATTATTATTTTCCGCTGCGAATATTGATCTAAAACTTGTTGTTTAGTGTATTCTCTCAGATTTTTTCTTGTTGAAGACTAACGATAATTTGCTGTATATTATCTTAATCATAATATTCTTTACTGGGCTAGTTGAGCTCACCCTTTTCTTTTTTGTTCTATTTTTTTTCTCAGGAGGCGATAATATAGAGAGTACTAGTTGGGGTATAAAATTAAGGTTCTAGAGAGAGTTGTTTAGTAGTCCTCACCATTTTTATAAAATAATGTATCAATAAATGTGATGAGGATTTATTTGGGTATAGATATTGTCTAGAAGATAATATTTGTATTTAAACTCACAGTTTTACTGTTGTAATAATAAAGTTGTAGTTGTTTCTGTACCATGTATTGACAACTCAGAATGGGTGATGTATACCTATTTTGGGGGCGTCACATACCAGGTATGTACCCTAATTTCGAGGGTGAAATTTCATAAGAAGGGGAGGTTGTAAGACCCCAACTTTTATGAATAAAGATAAATTTTCAATAAATATCATTTTTGAATATTATGGAATAAATTTGATATAATGTTATAGTTGTGGGTAATATTTAGAAATTTTGAAAAGTATGCAAGTTGTTATATAATATTCGATTGGTCCGGGAATATTCGTTTTAACAGGGAATATTCGTACGATGGCACAATCATTGGTGGACCCCACAACTGAATTATTTTTGGATTGAGAAAACGACAAAAATATTTTTATGAAAATAACGGCGGAAGTTTTACCATTAACTGTTGAAACATGCGGTGTTAAAAGTACAGTAATACTCGTGGCTGCATAGTAACACACGGTATTGATTATTGATGCTTACGTGAGAAGTCACTCAGTTTTGTTCAATTATTACTACAGTAATTGTTGCATAGTATCACACGTTATTTGATTCAATTATTGTCGATATTTTATATATTATTAAATCAATAATTGAGATAACAAAGTTATTAATATTATTATTTACAATATTAACGATGTCTAGAAGCTCTGCCAATGAGAGGTTTGGTCACCTAATTGCGCGCCAATAGGGAGAAATCCTTATTGGAAAGCCCCCTCTTTCCTGGGAACGATCTGGTCGATTAATATTGTGAATTATAATAATAATGATAAATGTTGTTAAATATATTGAGGTGTCTTTTTATGAAGTCACAGAAGTTTATATATATATATATAAATTTTGTTTTATTAGTATTATTAGTGTAATAAAACAAAAAAACTTTTTATATAAAACAGAATACTTTTATAAAGTTATTTGTTTTATCAGACAATAATTAGAATATAATATATTTTATTATGCATAGTGTTTTGTATAGTAAAATCTTTTTATATAAAACAGAATACTTTTATAAAGTTATTTATTTTATTAGACAATAATTAGAATATAATATATTTTATTATGCATAGTATTTGCATGGTAAAATATTTTTATATAAAACAGAATACTTTTATAAAGTTAATAGTTTTATTAGATTTTAAATAAAATATATATAAATATATATATTATATTATATTATATTACATATTATCCTATCTATTTTCCTATAAATAGGATGCTTAGTTAGAATTAAAATCACACCAGAAATTCAGAGAATTCTCTTCTATAATCTTGAGCGTGTGTTTTTAGAGTTTTAAGAAGCTTTGAGCGTAGTGCAAGTTTTCTTCAAGTATATCCCCGCCCTACCCGTCAGAGTACTCTTCTTTATAAGGTAAGGGGTATTATTTCTTTCGTATTCATGAAGATAACTTTTGTTATTCCATTCTTTATTATTCTGTTGGAATAACATGTATATGCGAAGTACCGCATACATGGTGAAATTATTCTGTTATTCCATTCCTTATTATTCTGTTGGAATAACCTGTATATGCGAAGTACCACATACATGGTGAAATTATTCTGTTATTCCATTCTTTATTATTCTGTTGGAATATCCTGTATGTGCGTATTACACATGACCTGGTTCCATTATTTATTATTCTGTTGGAATAACCTGTCTGTGCGGTCTATTGCATGCCTGGTGAAGTCTTTTGTTATTACATTCTCTATTATTCTATTGGAATATCCTATATGTGCGTTTACTCATGACCTGGTGACCCGGTTCTATTATTTATTATTTTGTTGAAATAACCTATTTGTGTGGTCTATCGCATGCATGGTGAATTCTTCTGTTATTCCATTCTTTATTATTCTGTTGGAATAACCTGTCTATGTGGATTACCACATGCATGCTGAATGACCCTTCATATTCATTTTTTTATTAAATTATAAAAATGATCTGTCTACGTGGATTACCGCATAGCGGGTGAAAATCCATTGCAGTTTCATATATTCTATGATACTCATTTGGTTAAAATTTTGGCTTCTATACTCCATGAAATTAGTGGAATATCCTTGATATTTGCGCTCCATCCAGTATCTTTTCATGAAAATATTCTTCCGAGCATTCTTGAATTTTACTCCACAAAGCAGTATCATGTTGATAATTTGGACATTATTGAGTTCATGATAAATTAACTTATAAATCTTTAAAATTTATTCTTGAACTTGTTTTATTGAATTATTATGTCATTGTTATCATCCTCATGCTTATATTATGATGAAAGTCATCTTTGACTTATGTACATAGATGAACTTGGTATGATTATGACAAGAAATTATTCGGTATAATCATAATCTATAATATTATAAATGATGTGGTAAAAGTAATCAGTGGCCTGTAGTGTATTGACGAATAATTTTTGGTATGATTATGACCAGAGATTATTCGGAATAGTCATGACCATTGATAATTTAATGAATATCCTTGGCCCATAAAGCAGGGATGACTCAATGATGTGGTTTATTTATTAAATTGGGTCTCAGCTAAAAAAAATTGATGAAAACATTTTAAATCATAGAAGATAGTAGATATCATGCTCTACTTGACTCTTCTAATGGATTGCTTATTCCGCTGCAGTTAAATTTGATGTCTATTGTATTTTATCAGTTTAACATTGTTGAAGACTAATGATAATTTATTCTGCATTATCTTAGTCATAATATTTCTTTCTGGGCTAGTTGAGCTCACCCCTTTCTTTCATTGTTCTCTTCAGGAAATGAGAACGTAGCCGGGACTAGTCGGGGAACGGAGTAACGGTCCAGATGATAGTATTAGTAGTCCTCACTATTTTGTTAAATAGTGTGACAATAAATGTATTGAAGACTTCTTTGAGTGTGAATATTGTCTAGATGACAACATTCTTATTAAAACTCTCAATTTATGTTTTGTCGTATTTTACACGACTGTTGTATAATTAGTTTGTATTTGTATTCAGTACCTTGTATCTAACGACCCAAGATGGGTGTTGTGTACCTATTTTGGGGGCGTCACATAATTATTACGATTGTATATTTTAGTATAACTATATTATTCCTATAATAATTTTGTCATTTATGTTGTAAATATTAATTCAAATTGTTTGAGCTTAATATAGCTTAGTTATGTTTTAATATTTTAATTTGTGGATAATTATGATATAAAGTATAATAATTTGTTACTATATAATGTATGATTGTTAAATATATTAACAATGATCCGTATGTATTTTAATTTAGACTCATGAGAATCAATATTAGTAAATAACTTCTATAAAAAATAAAATTATTATAAAATAATAAGTTACTCTAAAGTTTTACAAGATCATAAATAATATTTTAATTTTAGTTAAATTTTAGATTTAAAAAGTATTTTAATACTAGTTAATTAACAAAATAAAATTAGGTGACTTTAAAAAATATTTTAGTAATAATTAAATTCTAATCTCATACAAAACAAAAATTATGCTACTTAAGGCATAATAGATAATGCAATTATCACGGCGATTAATTAGCGATTTTTCATGATTAAATTCCTCCTTCCACCGCGAGCTAAAGCTGAAAAAAGCTTTACAAAAAAAACTAAAAACTGGAAGAGTGAGAAAAGAGAGTAAAGGAACAAAAAGAGCACCCACAAAGACAAACAAAACCAAACACCATTCATACACTATCCCATCACCTCCTCAATGACCAAACAAATTTGTTCTCTGTAATTAAACCCCCATAAGAAATCAACCAACAAAGCAAAACCCAGTTCTCTATCCATAAAATTGAAGTAGTAAAGTAATTATATTTATATATTTATACACATTTATAGTTGAAAAAGGCCACTGTATCCCCACTTCCAAAAACCCACCAAAAAAGGCAAATTATATTCTTTCCTTAGTGTAATTTGCTATTTGATATACCTTTCTTCTTCTTCTCCTTCCCTTCTATTACTCATCTTTGATTTTTCCCCTCTATTTCTCTAATTTCTCTATCTAGCTCTTTTAATGGCAAATCTTGGGGATATTGGGGTGTCTGCTTTGGTAAACATACTGGGTGCTTTTGCATTTTTGCTGGCCTTTGCGCTTCTAAGGATTCAGCCCATCAATGACAGGGTTTATTTCCCAAAATGGTATATCAGTGGGGGTAGGACTAGTCCAAGGAACTATGGCAACTTTGTGGGCAAGTTTGTCAATCTCAATTTCAGGACTTATCTTACTTTTCTCAACTGGATGCCTCAAGCTTTGAAGATGAGTGAGTCTGAGATTATTGACCATGCTGGCCTTGATTCTGCTGTTTTCTTGAGGATTTACATTCTGGGGTACAATTAAAATTCGTCCTTTTTCAAAATTATTTTCTCTGGCTTTGTTATTTGATAATTATTGTTATTTGATAATTACATGAGAACTTCATTATATAGATTTGACTAATTAATTATGCCGTAGAAATTGAGTTTATTTTGTCTGAGTTGATTGTTTGTCTGTGTTGAGGACTTTTCAGTCTCAATTTTACTATTTGTTGGACAAAATTTCTGGTTTATGCTGACTGTCTCATTCCTAGTTAGTTTCTCAGAGTTTAATAGTTTCGGTTTCCAGTTTCCACCAGCAGCCCCTTTTTGGTTTACTGTCATTATCAGGAGTTGGACTTTTCAAGTGGATGCGGGCTTTCTGTTGGTCAACAACTGTCCTCACTCCATTTATTACCAGCCCATTGAATTTTCTTTACCAACCTCTTCAATTACTTCTTCTCCTTCTATTCGGCTATAAAAGGTAGCCGTTAATGCCAAATTTTGTATGCCTGACGAAATTACCAAAACAGCATGCCAAAATCGCGCTAACGGTTGATTGTATTGTTGTGAAATTAAACTCATGAAATACATTCACATACACATAAACAAAAGAAGTATAAAATATGAACACAAGAATTTACGTGGAAACCCAATTGGAAAAAAACCACGAAGAGAGAGAAATCTACTATAATAATATGGAGAGTACAAGTTGTGTATTTGTGTTGTATCTGTCTCCCTTGTCTTTCTTCAATCCCTTGCTTACTGTTGTATTTATAAATGCCATATCCACCTGAATTCAATTAGGAGTAGGAGTCCTTTTGTAGAATCACCTTATAACTACTGAATCCAATTAAGAGTATGAGTCCTAATTAAACCTCCTTATCCCACCAAATAAGGAAACACAATATTTCTTTAATAAAGACTCTCAATGTCAAAATAAATATATATTATGGGTCAACACTAAATTTAGCCCATTAAATAAATTGGGTGTAATTGGGTTACACCTTGGTTAGACCCAAATAATTACACTCCAACAGTAGCCAAGCATAAGGATCAGACACAACACACCAACAAAAAATACATACTCTCATCCGAGAGTTTAAGAGAGTTTAAGAGAAGAGAGAGAGAAAAGCTTTTTGTGAAGTTTTAGAAAAATAGAGAGAGAAAGATAGTTCAAATAAAAGGGTGTTTTATTTGGGTTCCATCACATAATTATTGTGGTGAAGTAATTTGAGTTTGTCAAATTAAGATATTTTTGTATTCTCTCATATTATTCTAGTGAATTCTTCGGAGTTTGTCCCGTGATTTTTATCTCTTAGTTTTAGAGGATTTTCCACGTAAAATTTTGGTGTCTCGTGGTTGGATATTTTCTACTCATTATTTCCTGCAAGGTTATTATTTTGGTGGAACTGCAAATTTAAATCTGTTTGGCATGTGCTGATATTTTATCGGTCTAATTTATCAAAGACAATAGTATTTGGGAGGTGATTTTTTCCTAACAACTGGTATCAAAGCTAAGGTTATTTGCTTGGTCGTTTTTGATAAATTTTATGGAGGAATAAGTCGGAGCCATGATTAAATTGACCTCTTCAAATTTTTCGATCTGAAAGCCCAGAATGGAGGATATCCTTTATTGCAAGGATCTGTATGATCTGTTGGACCTCAAGGGAAAGAAGCCCGCGGATAAGTCTGAGGCTGATTGGAATAAAATGAATAGGAAGACTATTGGTCACATCCGGCAGTGGTTTGATCAAAGTGTGTTCCACCATATTTCGCAGGAGACGGATGCTCACACTTTATGGACTACACTAGAGTCTATGTACGAGAAGAAGAATGCACAAAATAAAACTTTTGTCATTCGAAAAATTGTGAATCTAAAGTACAAGGACAAGAGCAGTGTGTCGGAGCATATGAGTGAGTTCCAAGGTTTGGTGAACCAGCTGTCCACCATGAAATTGAATCTTGATGATGAAATTCAGGCTCTTTTGCTTCTCAGTTCATTGCCAAACAGTTGGGAGACTTTGGTGGTATCTCTAAGCAATTCAGCTCCAGAAGGAAAAATGACTATGCAGATGGTCAAGGACAGTCTTCATAATGAGGAGACAAAGCGAAAGGAGCAAGACGTAAATTTTGAGACACATGCTCTTGTCACAGAGAACAGGGGCAGAAACAATTTTAGGGGATCTTACAAAGGAGATAAAAGTCGCAGCAAGAACAAAAATCATAGGAGAAAATCAAAGACCAGACAAGGTGAAACGTATAGATACTTCCATTGTAATAAGGAATGTCATTACAAGAGAAATTATAGAATCTGGTTAGACAAGCAGAAAAATGGTGAGCAGGGAAAGGTTGAGGAGAAAAATACTGCAGTCACAGTCACCGAAGATGTTGTGATTCCTTCACTTGGGGAAAAAGAATGCTTGCATGTTGATCAGAAAGTTGATTGGGTGGTTGATACTGGTGCCTCGTATCATGCTACACATAAGAGAGAATTTTTTACAACTTACAAAGCTGGAAACTTTGGGTACGTGAGAATGGGAAATACTGATTCGTCCAAGATTATTGGAATTGGTGATGTTTGTATTCAGACTGGTGTTGGTTGCACTGTTACCTTGAGGGATGTTAGACACGTTCCTGATTTACGTCTCAACTTGATTTTTGGCATGGCCTTGGACAGAGAAGGCTATGAAAATCACTTTGGCAGTGGAAAGTGGAAGCTTACCAAGGGCTCTATGGTGATTGCAAGAGGTGTTGCTTGTTGTTCATTGTACAAGACTCATGTGAAGGTGTGTTCTAGTGAGTTGAATGCAATTGAGGATGACTCTTCGCCAAACTTATGGCATAAGAGGCTTGGCCACATGAGTGAAAAAGGGTTGCAGTTATTAGCAAAAAGGTCACTCATTCCTTTTGCTAAAGGTACCGTTTTAAGCCTTTGTGATTATTGTTTGTTTGGGAAACAACATAGAGTTTCTTTTAGTAGTTCCGCTAAAAGAAAATCAGAGCTACTAAAGAGAGTATATTTTGATGTATGTGGACCCATTGAGATTGAGTCTTTGAGTGAAAATAGGTATTTTGTTATCTTTATTGATGATGCTTCGCGGAAGGTATGGATATTTTTGTTGTGAACAAAAGACCAGGTATTCCAGCATTTTCAGAGTTTTCATGCTATGGTTGAAAGAGAGACTAGAAAATCATTGAAGTGTTTTCGTAGTGACAACGGAGGGGAATACACTTTAAAGGAGTTTGCTGAATATTGTAGTAAACATGGCATCCAACATGAGCAGACTGTTCCTGGTACCCCACAACATAATGGTGTGACTGAGAGAATGAACCACACTATTATTGAGAGAGTGCGATTCATGTTGAGAATGACTAAACTGTCTAAGTCATTCTGGGGTGAAGCTGTTCGTACTGCTTGTTACCTGATTAATAGATCTCCATCAGCACCATTGGATTTTCAGATTCCAGAAAAGATTTGGAGTGGTAAGGATTTGTCTTATTCTTATTTGAGGGTATTTGGGTGCAAGGCTTTTGCACATATCCCTAAGGAACAAAGATCGAAAATTGATGACAAATCTACTCCATGTGTATTTGTTGGCTATGGAGATGCAGAGTTTGGATACCCATTACGGGATCCAGTGCAGAGAAAATTATTCAGGAGCAGAGATGTGCTGTTTCATGAGCACCAAAATTACGAGCATTTTGATAATGCTACACAGTCCAGAGATAATAGAGTTCCAGACCTCAGCGAAGTTCCATCTCCAATACAGAATGCCACAGTTGGAGAAGGAGGTCAGAATGAAGATATGACTGGTACAGATTTGCACGATGATGATGGGTCAGATGGGAGCAACCTGACATTGAAGAACCTCAGCTAAGAAGATCCGCTAAAGAACGTGTGCCATTAGTCAGATATCCTTGAATATCTTTTAGTTGCTGAGGAGGGGGAGTCAGAGGATTTTCAGGAAGTCAAGACTCATAAGGAGAAAAACAATTAGGTGAGAACTATGCAAGATGAGATGGATTCTTTGCACAAGAATCACACCTATGGGTTGACTACACTTCCGAAGAGCATAAAAGCATTGAAGAACAAATGGGTGTTTAAGCTTAAGAAGGATGGTGAAAAACTAGTGAAGTACAAGGCTCGATTAGTCGTCAAGGGTTTTGCTCAAACGCAAGGTATTGACTTCGATGAGATTTTTTCTCCAGTTGTGAAGATGACTTCTATTCGAGTAGTGCTGGGATTAGTTGTTACTATTGATCTTGAGCATTTGGATGTGAAGACTGCTTTTCTTCAGTGATTTGAAGGAAGAAATCTACATGGAACAGCCAGAGAGATTTGAAGTTAAAGGGAAAGAACACTTGGTTTGCAAGTTGAAGAAAAGTTTGTACGGCCTGAAACAAGCCCCAAGGCAGTGGTACATGAAATTTGATTCATTTATGATGGATCAATATTATAGTAGAACAGTTGCAAGTCATTGTGTGTATGTTAAAAGGTTCCCGGATGGTAACTTTGTTATTCTGTTGCTATATGTAGATGATATGTTGATCGTTGGGTAGGATGCTAATATGATTCGCAGGCTCAAGGGTGAATTGTTCAAGTCCTTTGATATGAAGGACTTAGGTCTAGCTAAATAGATTTTGGGTATGAAGATTGTTCGTGACAGGAAAGCCAAGAGGTTGTGGTTGTCACATGAGAAGTATGTTGAGTGGGTGCTTGCAAGGTTCAACATGAGTGATGCTAAACTAGTTAGCACACCACTGGCTAGTCATATTAATTTGACAAAGTGCATGTGTCCTTCTACCAAAGAAGGGAGAGATGATATGGCAGCAGTTCCCTACTCATCTGCTGTAGGGAGTCTTATGTATGCAATGGTTTGTATGCGGCCAGATATTGCTCATGCAGTTGGCGTTGTAAGCAGGTATTTGTCAAATCCTGGTAGAGAACATTGGGAAGCATTTAAGTGGATTCTCAGATACTTGAAAGCTACTTCCATTTTATGTTTGGGTTTTGGTAGTACGAGTCTAATCTTGGAGGGTTTTACAGATGCAGACATGGCAGGTTCTGAAGAGAAGAAGTCTACTTCGGGGTATTTGTTTACTTTTGCAGGGGGAGCAGTATCATGGCAGTCCAAGTTGCAAAAGTGTGTTGTTTTGTCTACAACTGAGTCAGAATACATCGCTGCTACTGAAGCAGGCAAGGAGATGTTGTGGTTAAAACGGTTTCTCCAAGAGTTGGGTTTAAAACAAGTCGAGTATGTGGTTTATTGTGATAGTCAGAGTGCAATTGACTTGACCAAGAATGCCGCGTATCATAATCGGACCAAACATATTGATGTTCGTTATCACTGGCTTCGAGAAGTGATGAAAAAGGAATTGATGAAAGTGAAGAAAGTTCATACCGACGAGAATCCCTCAGACATGTTGACAAAAGTTGTCACTCGCGACAAGCTGAAATTTTGCAAGGAATTGGCCAGTATGGACTCCAAGTGACGGAGTCACAGAGATTACCTCCTCTAATGGGTTCGGAGGGGGAGATTGTTGGTCAACAACTATCCTCACTCCATTTATTACCATCCCATTGAATTTTCTTCAGTCCCTGCCCGTTGATTTTCATGCCAAGCTCTTCAATTACTTCTTCTCCTTCCATTCGGCTATAAAAGGTAGCCAAGCATAAGGATCAGACACACAACACACCAACAAAAAATACATACTCTCATCCGAGAGTTTAAGAGAAAGAGAAAAGAGAGAGAGAAAAGCTTTTTGTGAAGCTTTAGAAAAATAGAGAGAGAAAGATAATTCAAATAAAAGAGTGTTTTATTTGGGTTCTATCACATAATTATTGTGGTGAAGTAATTTGAGTTTGTCAAATTAAGATATTTTTGTATTCTCTCATATTATTCTAGTGAATTCTTCGGTGTTTGTCCCGTGATTTTTACCACTTAGTTTTAGAGGGTTTTCATGTAAAATCTTGGTGTCTCGTGGTTGGATATTTTCTACTCATTATTTCCTACATGGTTATTATTTTGTTGGAACTGCAAATTTAAATCTGTTTGGTATGTGCTGATATTTTATCCGTCTAATTTATCAAAGACAACAGTATTTGGGAGGTGATTTTTTCCCTTCATGGCTCTTGCCACTCTAAAAGAATCTTTAAACGAGAAGAAAAAGAAAAAAAAATCACCTTTTGAAAGGGAGGAGTTTCATTGCAATTGCTATTAGAGCCATTGACCTACTTTGTGTAAACTTTTAACTTATAAGCAATCAAACAATGGCTTCCTGCATGTTGGTTGCAAACATGTAGACAAGAACATATCTAGGTTCTTTCTGCAACTTGAGTGTTCTTGAATTAGTTGGATTTTATTCAATCTTTAATTAAATTTTTTAAAGTTCTAATCCTACACTGGCAGAAAATTATCTGAAACTATGAATATTGTGTATATTTTTTTCTCTGGACGCTTGAATCTTTTGCTTCATTCTGAGACTTGCTTTCTCATTCCCATAACCTTCACTAGTTGATAGTGAAGTTGTTTTTTTTATTATTTATATTTTGTGGGTGGGAGTGCATGCAGTTATGGGGGTAGCCAGTGTTAAGATAAGCAAATATGGTATACGCTTTATATTTAATGATTTTATTTTTGTTTTGATTGGTAATTGTAGCCTTGAGTATGTGGATTGGAACTTGGTACCTTGAGGTTATTCCTCAAGGCCTCTGCCATTTTTCCCACCCCTTGAGGGTTCTTTTATAATTTTATTTTGTCCAAGCTACAGTTTTGAAATCCTTCTTTTATTTATGGTGTTTCACTTTCATGTTTGTCAGCTTAAAGATTTTTGGACCAATTGCTGTCGCCGCACTCTTGGTTCTTATTCCAGTCAATGTTTCGGGTGGTACATTATTTTTCCTTAGTAAAGAGTTGGTTGTCAGTGACATCGACAAGCTTTCAATATCAAATATTCGTCCTAAATCTATCAAGTAAGTTTTTGTTTTCTGTTCGAAAGAAAATTAATGTTGGTAACATAAGCAACATCTTGTTTAATTAGCACTGAAGGCAACATTTTAATGCTTTAAATACCTTGAAGGCCACAAAAAGGGGGATTATGACAACATCCTGCTATAATGTGCCCGACTTAATATCTCATCACTGCTTAAAAGTTTTAGATGAAATCATCCACGCATAAACTTCTCATAGCACTCTATTGACAAAGATGTGTTTGTGGTTGAACCTACTTGATTTTACACCATGAAATATGTGAAATAGGTCCTTGAGATTTTATACAACACCAACAGTTACTTAGATATGGATGATTGGATGTTTCTAAAGTCTAAAAAATTGCCATTTGATATATTTTATCAAATAATCCATCCGTTCCAAAATATAGGATCACAGTTTGAGATATTTTCAAATTCAAAATTAAAGTGATTCGTCTAAATTTTGATAACATTAAAACTTGCAATTAGTAGTATTATTTAGATACTTCCATAATTGTTTTTTCCAACACTAAATTATTTCATATCAATTTTGAATTTGAAAATATTTTGAATTGACTTAAAAAAGACAAAGTAAATATCGATCCTATATTTTGGAACAGAGGGCGTATTATTATACAGTTATTCTTTCCCTTTTGCTTTAGAATAACAGGATTTTTGTCAACTTAACCACTTTATCCTTCTCAAGTGTGTAACTTTTTCTCTTTCATTTTGTTATAAGTTTCACTTGTTCATGAACTTTTCTTTGGTACATGGGTTTAATTGAAGCCTTTAGGGGCATTGTTGTTGAACTTTCTTTAATTACTAATATCTCTTGGAAATGAATATTTCTTTTTGCACTACTTTTTTGGTGATGTTACAGCAACAAGTGTTTTTATTACTCTTTGTTTCTTATATGTCTGACTGAGCATACTTGAATCCAGCCTTAACTGAAATCTTCTTGTTAAATTTTAGGTTTTTTGCCCATATATCAATGGAGTACTTGTTCACATTTTGGACTTGTTACATGCTTTACAAGGAATATGATCGAGTAGCATCAATGAGATTAAATTTTTTGGCTTCAAAGTGCAGGCGTGCAGAACAATTTACAGTGAGTGGCACTTACATAAACTCTTTTTTTACCATTTTAATTGCTGGGTGAAATAAATATTCTTCTATTTTTCCAATCTGTCCTTCAAAGATGCACGTCTGAGGTTTATATCATTTCATAGTTACTACTATTTGTTTTCCTGTTCTATCAACGGTAGCAATTCTAGCTACTGTTTACTTTTATTTTTTCAAAGATTAACTTCTAAAACTAATTAAAGAGGACAAAGAGAAAATGTATAAAGGGTACACAAGACACAAAAGTTATATAGAAAACAAGCGTCATCTGAGAAGAGACACGGAACTCTTTTGAAAATGGATTGCTCCCATACTTATTAAAGAGCTCTTATTGTGTCTCTTTCCACATGACCCCTTGTAGCTGTAGAGAAATAAAGCTACAGAGCCTTATCCACTTGTTCATCCAAGTCCCTAATAGGTTCTTTTAGTAGTAGAGTTGAAGCCGTTTGTACAATAAAATTCTTCTTATGTTTCCGTTGTGAGACATGGGGTATCACATAAGTAGTACAGTTATAGATTTAAAAAGCAGAAGGGCACAACAAAGTTGTGTATCCCTGGACAAATATGTAAATGTATATGTATGCACATATATAAGATGCCAACTCTAGCGACCACTGTTTTATTATAACTTTTTTGTGTGTATCCTGTTGTCTCTTTTTCTTTATTTTTTTCCTTTCAGTTAAACATACCAATAACTTTTCTCAATTTCACTTAGAAATTTGTTGATTGCATAAAGATAAAATTAAATTCTTAAGTATTACATTTGGCTATCACATAGACAAGTATCCAAGTGGTATTAGACATTGTTTTGTATATTTAGTATGCAACCATATCAAATCGTTGTTTCCCAGTTTACTGTTTTTTTTGGAAGAATGAGGTGTACCCGAGTTCTGTTGTGAACTTTGTTGAATTTTTGGAGAGTTCAGTTTTGTTTGAGGATCTTGTAGGCTAGGCTTGGTCTTATTTTATTCGGAGCGTAAGCTTTCTACTTTAGGCAGGCTGTGTTTTTGTTTCCATATCTTGCATACTCCCGTGTACTGGGATGTTGACCCTTGGGCATCTTTTGTTTATAACACAATTTTATTTATCAAAAAAAAAACTATTATCCAAGAGAAGTCATTCCCAAAGTTTTCTTGTTTCACCTTAGATATGTATGTATATTTAATGCTTTTGACTTTGACGAACTTTTCAAACTCATCTCTGTAATGGTCTTTTGCATGCTTACCATTTCAGGTATTAGTCAAGAATGTGCCACATGTTCCTGGTCGCTCAACATCAGATGTTGTGGACAATTTTTTTAAGAGAAATCACCCAGACCACTATTTATGTCACCAGGTACTTCGATTCTTCTCTTGCTTCTTTTTTTTTCTTGTGAGGCTTGTTAATTTTCTAGACTCAACTCTAACTGAGATATTTCAAGTGTAATTGTTCAGATACGAAGCAAAGCTATGTACCATATAATTTTTTGCCTACCAGGATTTCCTTGTTTCATTATTTAGCCGTTATACCTTCTTTATTCAGGCTGTCTACAATGCAAACAAGTTTGCCAAACTCGTGAGAAAAAGAGATGGGCTCCAAAACTGGCTGGACTACAACCAACTTAAGTTTGAAAGACATCCAGACAAAAGGAGGCCAACCAGTAAGGTCGTTCCCTCTATGCACTGAAATTACACAAACAGATATTATGGTGGCACACTATAGAAGACTCTTTCTAATAATGCGTTGTTTGGGGTTTTCAGAAAGGCTTCCTTGGGCTTTGGGGTGAAAAAGTTGATTCCATTGACTACTATAAAAAGCAAGTCATAGAGCTTGATAAAAGAGTGAGTAGTGCATTGTTCATCTCTATCTCTGTATAATACATAGTTTTATCTCTTAATTATGTTATGTTTTCTGATAACCAGTTATCTTTCTTCAAATTAGTTGGTTTCCTGAAATATGTACTAGTCTTCAAAATATAATACTCAAATATCCTTGTTGAGTTTCTTTAAAGAATAATTCTTCATCCTTGTATGGCCCAATAGTTAGCAATGGAGCGGCAACAAATTCTCAAGGACCCAAAATCTATTATGCCAGCTGCCTTTGTATCCTTCAATTCACGATGGGGTACCGCTGTTTGTGCACAGACACAGCAAAGCAAGAATCCAACTCTCTGGTTGACAAATTGGGCCCCTGAACCCAGGGATGTATATTGGAAAAATCTGTCTATACCCTTTATTTCTCTAAGCATCAGAAAACTTGTGATATCCTTATTGGTGTTTGCATTGGTCTTCTTTTACATGATACCTATTGCTTTTGTGCAATCACTAGCAAATCTGGATGGTCTTGAAAAAGTTGCTCCTTTCCTTAGGCCAGTGATTGAATTGTAAGTAAGCTTTCCTTTGTTTTATAATTGTTGTTAACTTATTGCTTGCGAGTTCTGGATTATGTCCATTTACACCTATCTTGGTTGCTGTCATGGCTTGTCTTGGGCTACTATGTTTGTGCATTTTTGATTTATTAGAATTTAGTTTGTGGTCATTCTAACAACTATAAACATTATCTCTGATGTTGTGCAGGAAACTCGTCAAGTCATTCTTACAGGGTTTCCTTCCTGGTCTAGCCCTGAAAATCTTTTTGTTCATCCTTCCTAGTGTTCTGATGATTATGTCAAAAATTGAGGGACATGTAGCATTATCAGTACTAGAACGGAGGACTGCTGCAAAATACTACTACTTTATGCTGGTGAATGTATTCTTAGGAAGTATTGCGACGGGAACGGCTTTTGAACAACTTGATTCTTTCCTTCACCAATCGCCTACCCAGTAATGTTCCATATCTGTGACTTTATAGTTGTACTTTGACGCTTTACGTTTAAATTTTCAGTGATGGTTTCTTTAATTCAATTTTGTCCATTTTTTGACACAAATTTAAGAACATCAACTTCAAAGATTATCAAAGTGCTTAATTTGAAATTTCAATCCTGTAATTTCTTATATTCTTGGAACTGTTTATTCTTAAAACTATCATTGGATGGTATAATATCAGGTCCATTGCTGTGAATGTTGCGGTTTAGAAAGACCTATGCTAAACAACTTTTTTTAAGTTGGTATGGCCATTTGCTGTCAGCAATTTACTTCACTATCTATGGTGAAGTTAGCTCTAGCTTCTGTGAACCAATAGTAACCAGAATTTATGTTTTGTTATTCAATTGAGAATTCATTCATATGTTACAAACACAATATATTGTTTTATTTTCAATTTAAAGGTGTGGGAAATGTTCTTTTCTGTGTCATAAGAGATATGACAGAAGAGAAACTTTGTACTTTTCCCAGATGGTGGAATTTGGTATGTCTACTATTTACATGGGCATAGCATGGTGAAGGTTACAAACACAAAATATTGTTTAATTTCATATGTTTTGTATTTGATCTCTTAGTAAGGCTTTCGTAAGCTTATAGCTTATGTTCTTGTCCTTTGGCATGCAGCTGCATAGTTGCAGTATACTAATAGTTTGAATGTTGCTTTTCATGGTACGTTTTGCTATAATTGAGCACACTGTGACATATATAATAATGCATAAGAGAGTTTGAGAGAGCGATCCTTGTTTATTCTGGAAGTGTACAAAACTGTTCTAAAGGACTTTAGCTCTGTCAAAAAATAATGAATAGCCAATTTTTCTTTGGTATACATCTTACAACCAGCTCCATTTATAAACATCCTCGCATATTTTTTTTATAACTAGAATTATTAGAAAAACAAATCCAAAAAAAGTTCTGTTAGTCCAATTCTTTTTTCTTTTTTGCTTCACTGGTGTGCAAGAATAGAAACTTGGAAAATACAATAATTCCTAAAGAGGTGTTGCTTACTTTTGCCTTTATTATGTTTCTTTTGTTTTCTTGTCTCAATTATATATTCTGTATCTCGGTTAAAACTTGTTATTTGTTGCAGGATTCCACGGACAATTGGTGTATCAATACCAATGAAGGCTACCTTTTTTATTACATATATCATGGTTGATGGGTGGGCCGGCATTGCTGGTGAGATTCTTCGGTTGAAGCCTTTGGTCATTTTTCACCTTAAAAATATGTTTTTAGTGAAAACTGAAAGGGACAGAGAGAAGGCGATGAACCCTCATGGTATAGATTTTCCAGAGACTCTTCCAAGTCTTCAATTGTACTTCCTTCTGGGTATTGTGTATGCCGTGATTACTCCAATCCTTGTTCCATTTATATTGATCTTCTTCGGATTCGCGTACTTTGTTTACCGTCATCAGGTTTGTTCTCTTGTGATAAACAATCGAAGTTCTAACAGCTGATATTCAATAACTAATAATCTTTATTAGTTAATAAATTTCTGAGAAGCCAACTTCATTTCATACCAGATAAGTAATAATACTATTACCTTATAAGTAATTTGTTGAATATATTTTTTAGTATTTTTGGTATTAGCTTTTGCGCTTCTTTAATGCACAGATAATTAATGTTTACAATCAACAATACGAGAGTGTTGCTGCCTTCTGGCCACATGTTCACACCCGCATAGTAGCAAGCTTGTTGATATCTCAACTTCTTTTGATGGGTCTGCTGAGCACCAAAAAGGCTGCAAAGTCCACCCCTTTTCTTGTGGTGCTACCTATCCTGACTATAACATTCCACAAATATTGTAAGAATCGCTTTGAGCCTGCATTCAGGAAGTACCCGCTTGAGGTAAGCTCCACAGTCTTGTAGCAAAAAAGTAAAAATAACTTAAAAGTCCGTTCTTCTCCAAATTAATGTTCAACGGTTTATTTACCTACATATATGTTTGCCCAAAGCTCACAAAATATCCAAACATCATGCAGACTTTCACGAACACCACATCCCGCCATATCATAGTTAGGTTTGACAAACCCGTAGTCTTGTCATTTAGTATCCATGAACTTTACCCCCAATTAGATTCACGGGTCGGGGGGGGGGGGACATGACTTTCCGTAAATAGAATGATGAAAATATTTATATTTTCCTTTCAAGTATGTTTGGATAAGGTCTTATAACAGGGGATTGTGGGGATTTATGAATACTAGTTTTATAATCTTTTGTTTGGGCATACCAGAAAGGTTTTGGCATTCGGATGACTATCAAATTTTAGTATCCCTCTTTTACTACTCGATGACTAGAAATGCATCCAATCATTTTTCTATTAGCAAAAACCTTAGTCTACTATTTTACTCTTGCAAAAAAACTTAGCCTACTATTTTGCTCCTATTATCTCTCTTTGGTGAAGGATTACCCTTCACAACCCTTTCATTCTGTCAATATGGGCCTAAACATTTATAGGCTGAAGACAAAAATGGTGTTAAAATATATGCTTCCTATTTAAATGGGTGCCAATATTTCATCTTTATACGCGGTTATTGCAATATATTAACCTATTGAGGTGTTTATTTTCACTCTACAGATTTACCCACCCCCCGGCGGCCTTAGCAGATACACACATGAACGTAATTTGACATGCTTGTCATGAACTAATACCAATTATTTACATACCAAAAAATTTCTCTTGTTCTTTTCAGGAAGCCATGGCAAAGGACGCAGAGGAAAAGGGCTCTGAACCTGACCTCAACTTAAAGTCCTACTTATCTGATGCGTACTTGCACCCCATTTTCCACTCTTTTGAAGAAGCTGATTTAGTCGAAGTACAAGTTGATAAAAACCAGACTCATCACATCACCACTCCTCCAGCGAGCGAACCGAGTAACCACTCCACACCCAATCACAACGACACTGAGATGCATAACGTCCACCACTACGATGTTCAACCACCTGGCAATGCATATCATCAGTACGAGGTTGAACCTTCTGGCAATGCATACCACTATGAAGTTGAGCCTCCTGGTAATGCATATCATTATGAAACTGAATCACCTGGTAATGCTTATCAATATGAAGTCGAACAACACTATAATCTGTTTAGGTATGATGTTGAGTCACCCCATCATGGCTATCATTATTGACTTAATTTTCCTCAGTGGTATGCTTCAATTACAAAGCCTAACCGGTGTTGCTGATATTAGTCCCGTTAATTTTTCTTTGTGACACCCTCTGTAATATTATGTTAATATAAGGGTTTTGGTTTTGAAGTTGATTGGTATCCAAGAAATACAAGTGTCGAAATATTCTCTCTGTTCCATAGTATTTGATCATTATTGACTTTTTATAGTCAACTTAAGAGATTTTAAACTCAAAAATTGATACAAATTATTTTAATTCTAATCAATATAATGACGAATATTATAAATTATCTAAAATGTATTATTCATTACAAGTTTTATTGTTCATAATTTTTAATGAGTCGTATCAATTTTGAATTTAAAAATATCTCAAATTGACTTTATATGTAGTTATTACATAAAACACACATATAAAACACACATTAAGTACAATTTCCATATTTGCCCATGTTAATTAAAACAACCTTTCCTCTTCTTCAAGTAAACTGACTAGTCTCTCTCAAAGTGTATATCTTCCTCTCATCTCCCTCCTTTTATTTCACTCTGTCTTCTCTATCATCAAGTCAATAATTAAAATCACTTCACAATCAATCTTCAAAATTTCAAAAGTATGAAGGGGTTGCCACCGATGCTTTTTAATTTCCCTCCTCTGTTTTGACTTTCCCTCTATCTTTGTTCTATATAAGGTTGTTTTGTTCATGGATTCTCAATACAAAAGAAAAAGAAAGAATAGACAAAACATAGTAGATCAAACATGGCTGAAATACCAAAATTTGATTTGAATATTCCAACGAGTTTTGAAGAAATTCCGGACAATAATCAAGAATTTTTGGTGAATGAAATCAATCTGAACTGAAGAGAAAACTTAGTAATCCCTCAAAAAATGATAAACATTAAATAAGTGCATTAAGTAATGTTTTTATGGGAATAAATTTTCTTGAAAAGAGGAGAGAAATTAGGGGTATTATAGAAAGTTAGATAATTTTCTATTAAATTTAATTGGAATGAAAAAAAGTCCTAAAACTACTGATAAAACAGAACCGATGGAGTATTATTTTAAGAGTAACATAAGACTTGGTTTATGGTTGGTTTGGTTACTAGTATTTGCATCTTTTCTAGAGGTTGCTTTTGGTGCATTTGGTCTTTTAAATGCACCAAATTATTTTTGGTGTGTAGCTTATAAGTCTGAATTAATGCATTTGTGAGTTAAATAAATTGTGCTAGAAATAAATTGTTTTTCGACAAATTAGATTTTAAAGTGTGTTTGAACTTTCAAACCCCAAACAAACACTTAAAAAGGGTTCAAATTTGCTCAAATATCTTCAGGGATGAGTGGAATTGCTATAAAACTTATATATTTCAAGCAAAATTGGCCTGCCAAAGTCCCATGTTGATCCTCTGTAGTCCAAGAAATAAGCTCATGATCTAGAATTCAGAATCTGCAGTTCAAATTATGACATTTTTTTTATGCAGAAGATGCAAGCAACTCACAGAATTGGACCTTAATAGGAAAAAGAGAAGGAAACTCTTAAGAATATGGATTGTCAAATTGGTGGGATTTGGCTCCCTTCCATTACATATTTCCTCTAATTTCATCTAATGCATCAATTATTTGATCATAATAATTTTATTAGTAATGATGTTAATTGATAGTTGATGATATTAAGATAAATCCTACAAAAAAAATCATAAAAAATATTTTCACCGTTAATGCACAAAATAAACTTTGGACACACACCTGTCAAGTAATAATAAATGTGGTAATTAAAATAGGGAAATAAGACAATAATTAGAGTGGTTCGGTCAAGTTGACTTAGTGTACTTTTGAACGGCTTTAGTCGCCGGCACTTTATATTATGTCAAGTGTGTTGGAAACAGAGAGTGCGGAGAGTACAAGCTTAAAGAGAGAGGAGAATGAAGTTCTCAAATACAGAAAAATGAGTTGTCCCCAAGGGATGGTGAGGCGTACAATTTATAGCAACCCCATGATAGTTTGGGGTGAGCATGTAGCTACTAAACCACTACTTTAGTGGAGCTCCCAACCTCTTCCTAATGTGCAAGATGGTTGACGTGCTCTCCGTGAGATCCGGAGACGAGGGTTGACCACTTCCTTCATAATGTGGGCATGCGTAGCTCATTGTTACTGATGAGCTCAATTAATCCAACTGTGGTAGACCACATTTGCTGGGCTTGCCAGACCTCTTGAACTTGGGCATATAATTTATATTGGGCTCACAAGATGGGCTGGATCTTTGGACTAGACCCATCATTTCCCCCCAATGCACTGCGTCCAACAGAACTTGGAGAGGAGGGCATTCAATTTAAATTTGGATTTTTGACAAAACTGAAAAAACTTTGGGAGGCCAAAACATGCACTTCTAAGGCTTTTTCGGGCATCGATACGGTCGTTTTGATATATTACAGGCCCCGTTCGGAATTACGAATCAAAAATTATGATTTAAATAGTATAAGTACCTTTAAATCCGAATTCCTTGAAAATTCCTTTTAATTTGCGACCTCCCCCTTTTCAAGTAATCTCCTCTGGTTTGTGGGAATCCTTCTATTTTATTCTTGAAGAATCAAGGTTGTAAATTTGGGGGCTTTGCATCCTACTCTTGATCTCACTTGTTCCATAACGATTAAGGAGATCCAATCCTAGAGATCTCTTCTTAGTGAGGACTTTTCAGAGATTAATGTCGAACAAAGGAAGAGATATTCATGGGAGTGAACTGATGGTCATATTGTTTTTCTCCAGCTTGATAAATTCTACTTCCTTTATGTGACGAATACTTTTAGGAAAGTACTTATCGTTGAACAATTCTTGGAACTTCTCCCAAGACATCTTCAGTGTGGCACGCTGAGTACGTTTTATAGATTCCCACCAATGATCTGCCTCTCCTCGCAACATGAAGGTGGCAAAGGGAACCTATTGCTCTTCAGAGCATCCCAAGATAACAAATATCTTAGTGATCTGCTTAATCCACGTATCTACCTTAAGTGGTTCTAGCTTTCCCAAAAACTCCGGTGGTCCCAGCTCCTTGAATTGCTTAGCGGTGACCATCCGTGAGTTGCCAGTGTTTTCACTTGTATTTTGAACAGGAGTCACTTTCGCCTGATGTTGCATGAATTGCATAAAGACTCTGAATATCTCATCGTTCATCATTTGGTCGGTGTTGTTGTTTACACGAGGATTATTGTCTTCCTAATGCACATTTTCCTGGGTATTAATCGTTGGTGACTCAACGGTCTCATGTTCTCCATTGCTTATCTCAATATTTTTAGATACCATTTTCAAACACTGTCACAAAACAAGGGTTAATTGACATGCCACATGTGACACCCCCAAATCCGTGTAACATCGATTACAGGACATGGTGCTCACGATAACATACATCATCATCTATTTAAGTAACTCTAATAATAATAATAATAATAATAATAATATTAACTATTACATACTTATCCAAAATAAAGTCCTAAGTCTTTACAACCTTTAATAAACTGAAACTTAAACTTAGCGTTTATCGCTACATCACATCATATGCGGAAATATAATTATTACATAAATAACTCTCATCATTTCATCTTAGACTTTCCTTTGTCCTTGCCCGAGCCCTCAGCGTTATCAGCCTTAACTAAAAAGTTTAAGCAAGAATGAGCACAAATTGCCCAGCAAGTATATAAAGTGGTTTGAAAACATACATCCGAAGTAGAAGCATTAGTATGAATATTTCTCAATAGTTGAAATAAATATCAAGAGATAAACCGAAATATCAAGATAAGAGTTCTGGAATTCTCAATAACATACTAAGGGGTGTTAGATACCCTGAACATTACTTTGTTTCATCAAAAACCATCAGACGGTTTAACAATCAAAATAGATTATAAACGGTCTCTGCAAGTACTCTAGGTGATCAGCCTATCGTACCCTACATTGTGCACAAGTATAAAGTTTAAACGCATAAGCATAAATGGGACTATATGCCCGACATCAGTTACCCCGTTATCCGGGTTGTTCATCTTAGTATTCATGCGGGACCTCACCAAAGCAATTTGGATTGGTAAACATTCAATAGCTTCAAAGGATTTGAATTGTTCAAACAATATACTATTTTTGCATCAATAACATCTAGCTGAAACAAAAGCTAGAAAGCATGCTTGAATATAGTTTATCAAGGGTATACAAACTTTAAAGTATAGCAGTCACAATAGGAACTGAATCATCAATAACATTACGCATCACAATTGAAGTTATAGAACTTTACAATAAAGAAGCTTGCACGAATGATTAATTAATCACAAGCCCAAACTTACCCTCGCTACAATCAACTGAATAAGAGTTGAATAAATTTATAATGAAAAATAGGGTAAGAAACTTGCCTTGATCGTTGTTTACCAATAACGGATTAACAGCTTACAGCTATCTGCACTTCACGTGCCCTACACAATTGTATAATCATGCACATCAACTATTAGCAACGCATAGTAGTTGTAATATAAACTTTACTCTATAATTTTCAGAGTTTACTCTACGATTTTCACTGACTCTACGATTTTCACTGACTCTACGATTTTCAGAGACTCTACGATTTTCAAAGACTCTACGATTTTCACTGACTCTACGATTTTCAGAGACTCTACGATTTTTACTCTACGATTTTCACTGACTCTACGATTTTCAGAGACTCTACGATTTTCAGAGACTCTACGATTTTTACTCTACGATTTTCACTGGCTCTACGATTTTCAGAGACTCTACGATTTTCAGAGACTCTACGATTTTCACTGACTCTACGATTTTATTCCCGTTGATCTAAAGATGATATGACCACGATACTTGGACACCATAAACTTCATACATCAAGGTATTTTACAAAAATATAACATTCATAAAACTAGCATGCTAAGACCACAAACCAACTGCATAGAAAAGCGTGCCAGCACTAGTTTTATACTTAGAAAAATTCTAAAACTTCTAGAATTCTGCAGATTTTATTACCAACATGCATGCTTATGATTTTCATAACTTGCTCAATTTAACTCTCTTTCTTATGAAATTTGGACAGGTTGTACCTCATGCTACATACTATTTTATAAAATTATTACATACACTAATCGAGTCATATACACCATGATTTCGAGGCTCCGAAAAACCCCAAAAATCACAGATCACTAGTTAAACCCAATTTGACAAAAATTCGGGATTTTGCTTCTAGCATGCAATTAAATTATTCCTAATGTCCTGATCATCTACTCTCACATGTTTTCACATTTCACAACATCAAACTTCAACAAACTTCCACCTTTTTGATTAATTTAGCACCTTAGAGACATTTTATCAAAGGTAGAGCATGCATTGCTTAATTCTTTGATTTTCTATGAATTTGATGCATGATTAACCCATATCTTTTGTTGTTAATGATCTATAATCATCAAACAACAGTAACATGGAAACACAAAGCCACAACAAATCATTTACCAATTTTATATGCATTTTCTTCTCATTTTTCTTATAAAAATAAAATGGGTTCATGAATTACCTTTTGAAGAATTTCTTCTTGGTTTAATATGATGCTCCTTCTCCTTGCTTGTCAAATCCTCAGTAATCCTCCAAAATTAGTTCTAACTCTCTTAGGCTCTCAATTTCTCTCCATGTTTACTCACTTGGTGGAATTTTTCTTAAAAGAAAAGTGTGTTTGTATATATGTATAGCTTTGTTAGAGTCTTTTGATTCTCATAACCCCCAACTCCCATAACCCCCAACTCTAATGATTAGTTACTCACCATATTTAATAATACAATAATATAGATAATTAATAGGAAGAATGTGGGAGTTAGAGAAAATGAATGTGGGAGTTAAAAAGAATTTTGGTTTTAAGGAATATACGTATACTCCCTCCCTTGTCCTAATTTAATAGTCTCATGGGTCCATCAGTTTAGCTGATTTCTATTATAAAAATATATATTATTTTAATCAATTAATAAGCTATTTGACTATTTTACCCTTCGAAACCAAACCTTGTGAACCATATATCGATTCCTACTAAAGTCGACGTTCCGGACGTAATGGGACTATCCGTTTAGTCAAAATCATCTCCGAAATTCGTAGTTGACTTTTTCCTTGAAAAAGTTAACTGGTTGACTTTGACAAAAAGTCAACTGTGACATCTTTTCGTGATTACAGTCTATCTTGACTAATTTCGACGTTCCGGACTCAAATACGCAGTCCGCGCCTCTAAATTCCGCTCTTAACTCCAACTCATAATTTAATACCATCCCACGTAATAAAATAGAACAATTCCTTACTTAATCAATTTAAATAGTTAAATAAAACTAAACCAACCATTTAAATACATCTCATCACATATCTTGAAATAACACATATATGTACCACACCCATACATCTAATAAATGAAATCACCCAAAAGTTTCATATAAATTCGTTCATTAATAATTCTTAAGTTATAAAAAAAAATCTCGGATATTACACCACATATTATCTCTATATTCTGACCAGCCAATTAAATAACAATTAAGCTTAGGTAGGTCATACTAGCGAAGGATTTACCCATCTCTCCCCTCTTAGTTCTAGTCTCAAATCTCAGACAGGGATCATATCCCTAAGCTTTGATACCAACTGTGACGCCCCCAAAATAGGTATACATCATCCATTCTGAGTCCCCAAATGCATGGTACAGAATACAAATACAAACTTAATTATACAACTATTGTGTAACATAAGTTGAGAGTTTTAACACGAATATTGTCTCCTAGACAATATCCAAACTCAAATGAAGTCCTCAATCCAATTATTATTACGCTATTTCACAGAATAGTGAAGACTACTAAAGAAACCATCTGGACTATCACTCCATTTCCCGACTAGTCTCAGCTATATTATCATTTTCTGAAAAGAACAATGAAAGCAAATGGTGAGCTCAACTAGCCTGGTAAAGAATATTATGACTAAGATATTGCAGAATAAATTATCGTTAGCCTTCAACAGTGTTAAACTAATAGATTACAATAGACAACAAGTTTAACCCCAACGGAACAAACAATCCATTAAAAAAGTCAAGTAGAACATAATATCTACTATCTTCAATGATTTAAAAGTTCATCATCAATATTTTATCCACATCACTGAATTATCCATGCACTACGGGCCAATGATATTCATTAGTATCACATCCACGAATTATCCATGCACTACGGGCCAATGATATACGCATTATCACCAATGGTCAAGATCATGTCAACAACTGTCCATCAATGTACTATGGGCCAATGAGGACTTTTATCACATCATTTGTAACATTACATGTGACGCCCCCAAAATAGGTCCACACGACCCATTCTGAGTCGCCAGATATCACACTATAAAAATCAAATACAAACTTCATTTATACAACTGTTGAACTGTCGTGCAGAATACGACCACAGTTAAACTGTGAGTTTTAATACAAATGTATGTAACTATCATGGTGTCTCGAACACAACCTTACAATGGTACTTTACATAAAAGTACAGTCAAAAACTGTTTTAGAAATTAAAATCTTTGGGAAGTGCTCAAGGAAACTTTCGTACATGGGAGGTCATACGTCTAGGTTATGATAGATATCATATGTCCACAGAATTATCCTTGGTTGACCCAATAGACCCCAAATGTAAGACCCCGAATTTTATGAAATGAAAGTATTCAATTTTCTTATAATTATTATTTTATTTTATAAATGGTTAAATTGATAAAGTGTTAAAGTTATGGGTGATATGTGAAATTTTTTGCAAAGTATGCAAGTTGTTATAAAATATTTGTTTGGTCGGGGAATATTGTTTTTGTTGGGGAATATCCGTACGACGGCACAATCATTAGTGGACCCCACAACGAAAATATTGTCGTAGTAAGAAAATGATAGAATTATCTTTTATTAAAAATAACGACGAAAGTGTTACCGTTAAAAACTGTTTAACTACCCGATAGTAAAAGTACAGTGATACGCGTGGTTGCATAGTAACACACGGTATTAATTATTGATGCTTACGTAAGAAGTCACTCAGTTATACTCAATTATTGCTACAGTAATTGCTGCATCATATTTCTCGTGTTATTGATTCGATTATTGTCAAAGCATCATCTGTATAATATGTTATATTATTAAATCAATAATTGAGACGGCAAAGTTATTCATATTATTATTTGCAATATTGACAATGTCTAGAATTTTTGTCAAGGAGAGGTTTGGTCATCTAATTGCGCGCCAATAAGGAGAAATCCTTATCGAAAAGCCCCATCTTTCCTGGAAACGACCTGATTGTTAAATATTGTGAGTTATAATATTAATGATGAATAAGTTCGTGTTGATTAAAGATGAAATTGATAGTTTTATTGTGTTAGAATTATTAGTGTTAGTGAAAATCGACATTAATTTTGATAATAATTGATGTCTGGAAGTTATCGGGTAATTAATCGGGTAATTCACATGATTATAACTATTTGTTCATATGTGTGTACTATTGATTCACATTCATGTACTATTAGGGGTGTTGGTGCAAGATTGATAATACTTGCATGACTAAATTAAAAATGGAGGTATAGATGGAGGTACTATACTGTAATTCGTATTTTCACATGTCTAGAACTATTGATTCACATGATTTACTATTGATTCACATTATTTACTATTAGGGGAGGTGGTGAAAGTTTGATAATACTTGCAGGACTAAATTAAAAATAAAAGAAAAGTTGGAGGTATTGTACTATAATTTTTTTAGCCCCAAAACGTGCAATTATCGAAACTATATTTTTCTATAAATAGAAGCTCATTCTTCCTTCATTTCTCACCAATTCACTAAAGTTATAGAGCAATTATTATAGAGAGAAATTATAGAGAGAAAGAAGAAGAGAAGTCTGCTACCTCTCTATTCCAGTATCCAGCTTTATTCTAAGGTAAGGGGTATTATTTCTTTTATTTTCATGAAGAGAGTATTGTTATTCCATTTCTTATTATTATATTGAAATAACATGTCTATGCGAAGTATCCCATACATGGTGAAATTCTTCTGTTATTCCATTCTTTATTATTTTGTTGGAATATCCTTTCTGTGCGTATTACGCATGACCTGGTGCCACTATTTATTATTCTGTTGGAATAACATGTTTATGCGAAGTACCGCATACGTGGTGAAATTCTTCTGTTATTCCATTCTTTATTATTCTGTTGGAATATCATGTCTGTGCGTATTACGCATGACCTGGTTCCATTATTTATTATTCTGTTAGAATAACCTGTCTTTGCGGTCTATCGCATGCCTAGTGAATTTTTTTGTTATTCCATTCTTTATTATTCTGTTGAAATATCCTGTCTGTGCGGATTTCACATGACCTAGTTCCATTATTTATTATTCTGTTGAGAATAACCTGTATGTGTGGTCTATCGCATGCCTGGTGAATTATTTTGTTATTCCATTCTTTATTATTCTGTTGGAATAACCTGTGTACGCGGACTACCGCATGCATGGTGAATGACCTTCCATATTCATTCCTTATTAAATTGTGAAAATGATCTGTCAATGTGGATTACCGCATGGCAGATGAAAATTCATTTGCAGTTTCATATATTATATTATACTCGTATGAGATATCATTTCTTTGGTACTCGTCATGAAATATCATTTTATTTGGTATTTTATTTACGAGTTACTAATCATGGGTTACTATTCACCCGATTACTATTCATTCTAGTATTATTCAATCGGGTATTCGGGGTACTTTTTGTGTCGGAGTTACTATTCACGAGTTACTATTCACCCAAATTACTATTCGCCCGAATATTAGTCACTCGGGTATTTGGGCTACTTTTCATCACGAGGTACTATTCCTGAAGTACTATTTATGGGGTACTATTCACGGGGTACTATTTATCCGAAAAATATATTTCTTTTCTGTCCAAATTATTTTGGTGCATGAATATTATTCTTAAATTTTACTCTACAAAGCAGTATCATTTTGACAATTTGGACGTTATTGATTCCTGGATAAATTAAATTATAAATCTTTAAAATTTATCCTTGAACTTGTTTTATTGAATTATTATGTCATTGTCATCATCCTCATGTTTATATTGTGATGAAAGTCATCTTTGGCTTACGTGCAGAGATGGACTTGGTATGATTATGACCAGGGATTATTCGGTATAATCATGACCGTAATGTGACGAATGATGTGGTAAAAGTCCTCATTGGCCTGTAGTTCATTGATGGACAGTTCCTGGTATGATTATGACCAGAGGTTATTCGGTATAATCATGACCATTGATGAAAACACGAATATCATTGGCCCATAGTGCATGGATAATTTGTGGTCATGATACTAATGAATATCCTTGGCCGTAGTGCAGGGATGACGTGGTTTATTTAATAAGTTGAGTCTCAGCGACAAAAGTGATGAAAAACCTTTTAAATCATAGAAGATAGAAGTTTTTATTCTTGACTTGACTCTTCTAATGGATTACTTGTTCCGCTGCAGTTAAACTTGATGTTTGTTATATTGTATCAATTTAACATTGTTGAAGACTAATGATAATTTATTCTGCATTATCTTAGTCATAATATTTCTTACTGGGCTAGTTGAACTCACCCTTTCTTTCACTGTTCTCTTCAGGAAATGAGAATATAGCTGGGACGAGTCGGGGAACGCAGTGACGGTCCAGATGATAGCATTAGTAGTCTTCACTATTCTGTTAAATAGTGTGATAATAAATGTAATAAGGACTCCATTGAGTGTGGATATTGTCTAGATAACAATATTTGTAATAAAACTCATAGCATATGTTTTGTCGTATTTTACACGACAGTTGTATAATTAAGTTTTTATTTGTATTTTGTACCATGTATTTGGCGACTCAAGATGGGTGATGTATACCTATTTTGGGGGCGTCACAGTTGGTATCAAAGCTTAGGGATATGATCCCTGACTGAGATGTGAGATAAGAACTAGGAGGGGAGAGACGTGGAATTCCTTCGCTAGTATGACCTACCTAAGTTTATTTGGTATTTAATTGGTCGGTCAGATTATAGGGATAATATGTGATATTTCAATTAACCCTTATTTTGTGAAAGTGTTTGAAAATGGCATCTGAAAATGTTGAGATCAGTAATGAAGCACATGAGACCATTGAGTCACCAACTATCAATATCCAGGATAATGTGCAACAAGAAGACAATAATCCTCAGGTAAATAATAACATCGATGAAATGATGAACGATGGGATGTTCAGAGGCTTTATGCAATTCATGCAACATCAGGTGAGAGAGACTCCTGTTCAAAATATAGGTGGAAATAATGGCAACCCACGGCTGGTCACTGCTAAGCAGTTCAAGGAGCTGAGACCGCCGGAGTTTTTGGGAAAGCCCGAATCAGTTAAGGCGGAGACGTGGTTAAAGCAGATCACCAAGATATTTGATGTCTTTGGATGCTCCGGGGAGCAAAAGGTTCCCTTTGCCACCTTTATGTTGCGTGAAGAGGCAGATTACTAGTGAGAATCTGTAAAACGTACCCATCCTGACGCACTCAAGATGTCTTGGGAGAGGTTCCAAGAGTTGTTTAACGACAAGTACTTTCCCGAAAGTATTCGTCACATGAAGGAGGTGGAATTATCAAGTTGGAGCAAAACAATATGACCGTATCGCAATACGAGGCTAAATTTACGGAGTTATCCCGGTTTTCATCCCATTTGGTCGATAATGAGGAGCGAATGACGCGAATGTTTCTAAGAGGTTTAAAACCCAATATACGTCAATACCTCATTTCTCACAAACTTAGTTTATATCCAGATGTTGTGAATCGGGCTTAGTTATTGGAGCGCGATAATGAGTCAGCACAACCAAAAGGCAACGAGCAACAACACGATAAAAATCGTACCGGTGGCAACGACCATCGGAACAATGATAACCATCATGGGAGAAATTATCATGCCAAGAATGGTAACCACTTCGGTGGTAACCATGGACAAGATAATAGGAGTGGAAATTTCAAGAAGAGAAGGTTCAACAATAATGGAAAGATAGAAGCACCAACACCTGTTAAGGAAGGAGAAAAACCGCCGGTCGTATGTTACAAATGCGGAGGGGAGGGACATATCAGTCCAAACTGCGTGATGCAGTCCAAAACATGTTACAATTGTGGAAAAGAAGGTCATCTAGCCCGATTTTGTCGTGCACTAAAGTCAAGTCCAGCTGGGACGGTGGCACCAAAGGCGAATACGGATAAAACAAAGTCGGTGGTTTCAGGAAGAGCGTTTTTCGTGAGTTCTCAAAAAGCGAGTGACCCGAACGAAGTTAGCACGGGTTAATTAATTATAAATTCTTGTGAAGTCTATACCTTATTAGATACCGGTTCTACCCATTCTTTTATATCTCTTGCTTGCGCTCAACGTTTAAATTTAACTCTAGAGAAGTTAGACTTTGACTTATCGATTGAAACTTCGTTAGCAAAAACCTTCGTTATTGTTGCTTCTTTTTTAGTTCTAACAAAAGAACTCTAACTCATGCAAGTATACATGTGTCAACAAACAATACAGGGTAAGTCGAGTATCGATCCACGGAGAAAATTGCTAAATCTAATTATTTTGCATCAACTCTATTACTATTTTTATATGCTTAAAGTAATAATTATGATTATGATTGAAAATTACTTTAGAATCAAATAATAACTAAAATAAGAATAATAACGAAATAAATCAAATCTGTAAATAATGGGATCCTAACTTCATTTAATACTTCATCTAATTACCACCATCATGGAAGATTGTTCACATATCACAGGAAAGTAGCCAAGAGCACTAATATAGACATAACCATTTTTCAATGCATTATGACCTACTTACACAACATCCACATGCAATAGACACCATGTAATCATCAATATAACCAAAATCACTATATGTCTATGTGAAATTGCAACCATATTGAATTTAAGCACAAACCCTTATTTAACTCATACGATGAAACAGTATATGTCTATCTAGTTCACGAAATACAAAGCTACACAAAACAGCCCCATATATGCATGCTATCATGATTACAATCCATACTCGCATGTTATTTTTTAATTCCATACAAGTACCTAAAATGAATGGTGATCAATCATTCATGCATGCAAATCAACCATGATAGAAATTCCTTATGATATGCAAAATAGTCCAGTAGTCAAGCATGCAATTAAACTATATATTAAAATCCGTTAGAATCCCATAATAGAGTTTAGTTCATGACTGAACCAAAAGCCATTATGGGATCAAAGCAAAACATGGAGACTAAACAAACAATTAAAATAGAAAGGATAGAATCGATCAAACCCAATTGCTGATTATAATCCAATAGTAACGTTCAAATCCTCAATTAAAATCCAGCAAAGAAACAGTAGTCTTCCACAATGATTGAAAATTCAAAGAAGAAGTAGAAAAATATGAAGTTTAGGCTTAATTCTACGTTGGAAATCTCCCAAAGTGTAAAACCCTAGTTCCAATATAAAAAACACGTAAAAACTACTGAATGATACGTCTGACACCAGTCAGAATTGTTTTAACCAATTACAAACTCTTAAAATTAAAATTAAAATAAAACAGATCAGCAGCTTCAGTTGTCGCGCGCGGGCGCGCGCTCATCCTTTGTATTCCTCGCGTGGGCGAGCGAGTGTAAATTCTGATCCAGCCGTGCGATCGCGCGGACGCGCGTATGTAAGCCTAATCAGCCGCGCGGCTTCTGCAATGTTGATTCTGGTTCTGCTGCTGCTACTGACTCTGTCATGCTGTTCATCCTTTTCAAGTTGCTCTAGTTCAATTGTCCACCAATGCATGGTTTCTTTACTCCATTCGATCCTCACGCCATGCATCCATTAGCCTCATGCCATCTAACATCACCAAATTATGCCATATCCTGCATTTTTACACCAAAGGAGTTCTCAGACATGCAATGCAAAATAATATGAAATGCAACTAAAAACACACTAAAATGTACTTGAGATGGGCATAGTTCGCGTGAATTAATATCCAATAAGTAGGTATAAAACCCACTTATCAAATACCCCCAAACTTGAACTATTGCTTGCCCTCAAGCAATGCATGCAACCTAAATACCGAAAATGCAACTACATGATATGCTACTAAATCATGATGTAAACAAGTCTCACTTTGTTCCAGCCATAACTGAAATTCAGTCCAAAAAATGCCTCAACGAATTATCCAGATTCATGAATACAAATTCAAACCGAACTATAGGCATAATATCATATACTCAGATAATTCATAAATGCTATAAAGATGTTGTGTGTGTGTGTGTGTTGTGTTCACCAAAACTTGATTTAAGCAAAGAATACACATGCTAAACTGTTCAAAATAGAAAATTACATTCTAAATCAAGACTCATTTATTCTTATGCAACAAAGATTATTCCAACATATCAAAACAACCTAAAGTTCAACAATGGGCTTAACTGCTTTATTGCTACTCACGAGGGCGATTTTTGCTCTTTCCCGTGGTGTTTATTGCTTTTTTTTTTCTTTTTCTCTTTTTTTCACATGACTGTGCAATGCCTTATTCCATTAGGCAACACTATTACCCCTTAGCGAGTTTTCAACCAACGACTCCCAGACCATGAAAGACCTTAGGGTGCTAGGTGTTAAGACACCCCTACGGGCGTACTTACTCAACTAGCCAGGGCCCCGAAATAAGACTAGCCACGTTATTGCTATTTGTTTTTTTTATACATAGCATACCCATGTTTTTCCAAAGTTTGAATATCAATGTTTTATATAGTCTAAGTTCACTTTCCACATATTTCTCTTTTTAAAACTACATTTTTTATCGAGCAATGCAACACATAATTCTTATACCTACAAGTGATTGTAAACACAGCCGTGCAAACCCAAAGCATTTAAACAGCATTATGAATTTCATTGTGTAAAACATTATATCTCAGTTCATGTTATCCAAAATACTCAAAAATCCTTCAAAATTCACTATCATCATCGGCTAGACAAAATTTCCATAAAGCTAGAACTGTGAGACATGCAAACTAAAAATATACTAACACAAGTAATAATGACTAAAAACAAAAAAAAATTTCCACAAATTTTATCTAACACAAAAACATGCGAACTTTTAAACTAAACATGAAAGTTTAAACTAAACATGCAGAAACTATATACAACTTAACTAATCATGCAAAAACTATATGCAACTACACTATTACCCCAATACCCCCAAACTTATAATATTCACTGTCCCAATGAATGAAGGTAAAAGGGTTACAGAAAACTCCCCTAATGATCAGTCGCACCACCCTCTTCGGGTGGTAAATCTGGTGGTGGATATGGCACAGCTGTCCCGAACTGAGGCCACTCTAGCATCGTTCCCTGCTGTCCAAAAGCCTCCACCAAGGATCTCATCAAACCCGTTGCAAACACTGAAAAATGGTAGTACATGGCGTCGACCTTACGCTCCAACCTTTGGAGCTGTTGATCCCCAGTAGCAATGGGAACTTGGGTTGTTGGGCCCGCTTCATCTATCTGAGAGGGTTGCTGTGGTGGCTCTGGGAATGTAGGCTGGAGAATAAATCCTCGTCCGCACGGGTGTGGTACACCTCCTATCCAATCCTCAAAAATTTTCAATGGTTGCGTGAGTGATGTCCTGGCTCGGGTTTTACATTTATTCATTGCCCCACTGGCATCCCTGATGAGCACATAACATAGCTACAACTGAGGCATGTGGAATGCTCCCAATAGTGCTTCCCCGCAGATATCGCAGCATATTCTGATGGATGAGATGGCCCACATCAATATATTTTCTAGTGATTATGCCCCATAGAATGATTGCCCTTTCTGCTGTGATCTCATGCTGATGAGACGAAGGCACTAGCTTGGCACATATGAACAAATTCCACGCCTTTGCATATCAATTCAAAGCTGTGGTGGGGAATATACGAGGCTGATTCGTGCCGGCTTTATATGTCAACTTCGTGCCAGACACGTATAATTCAGAAATAACCAATTCCAAGTTCATTTCCATATGTGCACTTGTTACCCAATTGGCAGACCCAGCCGGTGGTGTATCAGTAATTCTAAAAAATGGCTCTGATGGCGGGTGGTCTGTAATCTATCTTAAAACCGCAAACCATAGATATACCACTCATGGTGACTTTAGCATTAACATAGAATTCCCGGACTATGCTCATCGGAATCAGCATAGGAGTCGCCGTCAAGCCAGTCCATCCTCGTTCGCGTATCATAGCACATAACTGACCATCTTGCCCATCAGGTTTGAAACCCCTCTCTTTGACAAATGTCTTCTCCATAATTCTGTAATACTCCTGCTGGGCTACAAAATCTAGAAATTTGGTATGATCGACAATATCCTCCCCTTGACTGCCAGAAGAAGATGATGATGAAGAAGAAGAAGAACGTGCTCTTTTTGGACCCATCTGCAGTTGATAGAGAAAATGTAGGTTTGCTTGATATGAGTGAGAGCCGAATAGATGATTATCCCCACACTGATTTTGCACAACTCAACTGGAAACCCTAGATTTTATACTATAGCAATCAATCTTGGGTCTGAGCATTGAACGTGGAGAGAATCGTGGGTAATCGAGGAGAAGTGAACAACTACAATTTGTTTAACTGATAGAGAGGAAAATGAGGAGACGTGCGTTTGTGGGAGAGAAAGTGATTGCGCTTCTGTTATGATTTCAAATGAGAGCCCAAATAGTCCCCAACACGTTTTAAACTTAAAAAAAAAATTCGTGTCTGGTGTCGCGTGCGGCCGCGCGAGTTTTCACTGGGGTTCGTGCGCGGGCGCACGAATGAGCGTCGAGGCGCTTGGTTGGACTGCCTAAGAGGTTGAAACAAGTTGGGCTATTGACTTCCAAGCGTGGGCGCGTAATTTCTCAAGCTGTTCTAGGCGCGGCCGCGCGTCTCTAGTCCCTGTATTGCCAATTTTTAACTCCCAATCTGCATATCAATGATGATTTCAGTTTAAGATACCTACATAGATATTAATGCACACTGTTAAGGCATGAATTAGTGAGCAATCATGAATGACCAAATAAACTCTATCCTACTTCAAACACCCCTCAATGCAAATTCAGCTACACCCTCAAGTATGCAAAACATACAAACTATCAAAAATGAAATAAAGATGAACTAACTAAAGCACCCTAAACTAAATAAATAAAGAGAAAATAGAGATAGAAATAATGGGTTGCCTCCCATCAAGTGATAAGTTATAGTCAATTAGCTTGATTGTCTCTGAATCTCACGTCGAAGAAAGAATTGAGGTGACTTTCTGTCTGTCCACCTCACCACCAAAGTAATACTTCAATCGCTATTCATTCACCTTAAAAGGCTTGTCCGGAAACTTATCATATAATTCAATTGCACCATGCGGAAAGACAGTCTTCACTGTAAATGGCCCAGACCATCTTGATTTCAGTTTCCTGGGAAAAAGTTTCAGTCTGGAGTTATAAAGCAAAACCCTTTGTCCCGGTTCAAAGGTCCTCTCAATGATCCTTCGGTCATGCCATTTCTTCACCTTTTCCTTGTACAACTTTGAATTCTCATATGCCTGTAATCTGAATTCATCCAACTCATTGAGTTGGAGTAGGCGTTTCTCCCCTACAGCTTTAAAATCAAAATTGAGCTTTCGTATTGCCCAATATGCCTTATGCTCTAGCTCCATAGGAAGGTGACAGGCTTTTCCATACACAAGCTGAAAAGGTGACATGCCCAACGGAGTTTTGTATGCAGTCCTATAAGCCCATACTGCATTATCTAACTTTAACGACCAATCCTTCTTCGTGGGATTCACAACTTTTTCAAGGATTCTTTTAACTTCTCAATTCGACACTTCAGCTTGGCCATTCGTTTGTGGGTGATAAGTTGTAGCAATATGATGGTTCACCCCATACTTAGCCAATAAAGCTGTAAACTGCATGTTACAGAAATGACTGCCCTCGTCACTGATGATGGCCCTTGGATTCCCAAATCTCATGAATATACTTCTGTGTAAGAAACCTGAGAACTACCTTGGCATCATTTGTCGGAAGAGCTGCCGCTTCTACCTATTTCGACATATAATCCACTGCGAGCAAGATGTAGAGATTACCGCAGGAAGAAACAAAAGGTCCCATGAAATTAATCCCCCACACATCAAAAATTTCTACTTCGAGGATAGTGTTCAGTGACATTTCATTTCTTTTTGAGATGTTTCCCACTCTCTGACATCTATCACACCGCTGGACGAAACTGTAGGCATCCTTAAAAATTGTTGGTCAGTATAATCCTACGTTTAGTACTCTAGCCGCTGTTCGCTCTCCCCCAAAGTGACCTCCATACATTGAGGAATGACAATCCTGTAAAATCCCCTCGGTCTCGCTATACGGGATACACCTTCTTATCATTTGATCCGCACACTGTTTAAACAAATAAGGCTCATCCCATATATACCATTTGACATCATACAAAAATTTCTTCTTTTGATAACCCACTAAGTCAGAAGGTACCATCTTACTCACCAAATAGTTCGCGTAATCTGCGAACCATGACACTTCCCCTTTCACCACAAATAATTGTTCATCTGGAAAGGATTCATTAATCATAACATTATCGTCTGCCTTCCTTTCTGAATTCTCTAGTCACGATAAGTGGTTCACCACTTGGTTTTTGGTGCCCTTTCTGTCCTTGATCTCCAAATAAAATTCCTGCAGTGCTCATATGCTGACACGCAGGCTTCATCAAAATTAAACTGTGCATCATTCTCCAATAGACTGTATAGTGGTTTAGTTATCTTGGAGAATTCCTTGATGAATCTGAGGTAGAAACCTGCATGTCCCAGAAAACTGCGAACACCTTTTACTGAAGTAGGTGGTGGCAAGTTTTCATTCGTTTCCAGCTTCGCTCTATCCACCTCAAGTCCCTTTTTCGAAACCTTTTGTCCCAGTATGATTTCTTCTTATACCATGAAATTACATTTTTCCCAGTTCAGCACTAAGTTCGTCTCAACACATCTCTTCAAAACCATAACCAAATTCTCAAGGCATAAATCAAACGAGTCCCCGAAGATTGAGAAGTCATCCATAAATACTTCCACATTCTGCTCCACCATATCTGAAAATATAGCCATCATGCATCTCTGAAAGGTGGCTGGAGCATTGCACAACCCGAAGGACATCCTTTTGAAAGCAAAAGTACCGTATGGACATATGAAGGTAGTCTTTTCCTGGTCTTCTGGAGCTATCATGATCTGATTGTAGCCTGAATACCTATTCAGAAGGCAATAATACTCATGACCTGCTAATCTATTCAACATCTGATCAATGAATGGGAGTAGAAAATGATCTTTCCTTGCAGCTTTGTTGAGCCTGCGGTAGTCCATGCAGACGCTCCACCCCGTCACTGTTCGTGTTGGAATTAACTAATTATTTTCATTATTCACGACAGTCATGCCACCCTTTTTCGGTACACACTGCATTGGGCTCACCCATGAGCTGTCTGAGATCGGATAGATTATGCCTGCATCCAGCCATTTCAGTACCTCTTTCTTGACCACTTCTTTCATTATCGGATTAAGTCTCCGTTGCTGCTCAACTGAAGGTTTACTCCCATCTTCCATCAGGATCTTATGCATGCAAAACGAAGGGCTGATCCCTTTGATATCTGCTATGGTTCATCCAATAGCCGATTTGAACTCTCGAAGCACTCGTAGCAGTTTTTTCTTCCTGAAAAGATGTTAGTGCATAAGAAATAATCACAGGTAATTTTGAATCTTTATTTTAAAATGCGTACCTGAGATGTTCTGGAAGTGGTTTAATTCAAGTTCTAGAGGTGTCTCAAGAGATGGCTTTAATTTTACCGATGACTCTTCAGCTTTAGTCAATGGCTCGACCGGTGTTCTGAATTTTCTGAATTGTAGAGTTGTATCCAGGTATTGCATAAGTTCATCGAATTCCTCATCTTCCAATTCTGAATTTTTAGCAATGATACTTCTCAAAGGTTCATAATCCACCAGTCTCTGTACTTCATCATTTATAACCCGATCCACCAAATCAACCCGGAAGCATTCTTCTTCATCTGTTGGGAACTTCATTGTCTTGAAGACGTTAAAGGTAACCTCCTGATCATGTACTTATATAGTGAGTTCCCTTTTCTGCACATCTATTAAAGTCCTTCCTGTGGCTAAGAATGGTCTCCCCAGTATGATTGGTATACTTTTATCTTCCTCGTAATCCAAAATGATAAAGTTAACCGGAAAGATAAATTTGTCCACTTTCACCAATACATCTTCAACAATTCCCAGTGGATATGTGATGGATCTGTCAGCTAGCTACAACAAATATTTGTCAGCCTTGGAGCCGACAATCCCAACTGATTGAACAATGACAAGGGCATCAAATTGATACTTGCCCCAAGATCACACAAACATTTATTAAAGTTCGTCTTTCCGATCGTGCATGGAATTGTGAAGCTTCCCAGATCCTTCAGCTTCAGAGGCAATTTCTGCTGAAGCACTGCACTGCATTCCTCTGTCAAGGCCACTGTCTCAAACTCGTCTAATCTCCTCTTCCTTGACAATATACCCTTCATAAACTTTGCATAACTTGGCATCTGTTCCAATGCCTCAGCGAAAGGTATATTGATCTGCAGCTTTTTAAAGACCTTCAGAAACTTGCTGAATTGCTTATCTTCCCTCTACTTATTCAATCTCTGCGGATACGGAACTAGAGCGTGAACTGGTGGTACTGAACTCATAGGCTTCTCAACTGAACCTGTTTTATCTTTCTCTTCATGTCGTACCTTAGAATTTTTTAGATTTTCTTTCTCATCAGTCAGCTGCTTTGCCTCGCGCGGTCGCGCGGCCTCCTCAGTATAACAAGGCGCGGACGTGCGACTCTCAGTTCCTGTAATGTTTTTCCTAGTCCTCAATGTGATCGCTTGACACTGTTCCTTCCCATCTCTTCGTGGATTTGTCTCTGTATTACTTGGAAATGAAACCTAGGACCTGTTGTTAAGCATGTTTACCATTTTCCCATCTGAGTTTCTAGATTTTTAATAGCCACTACTTGGCTTTTGATCATAACCTCCATGTTTGCCATGTACTTTAACATCATCTCCTCCATTTCTGATTTCTTTTCTTGCTGAGGTGCAGATGGATTATGATGTTGTTGTTGTTGAGAAAATCCCGGTGGAAATGGTGGTTTTGGTGTAAACTGTTGCTGCGCTGGCTGAGACTGAAATTGTTGATTTGACTGAAACTTATTCTGCTGATTCCCTTGGTTATTAGACCAACTGAAGTTTGGATGATTGCGGCTGTTGGGGTTGTATGTGTTCTGAAACTGTCCTTGGTTTTTCCTGTAATTGCTCACATACTGTACCGACTCTGAGCTGATAGCACATTGATCTGTCGAGTGCAGCCCCACACAAATCTCACATACGAAGACAACTTCTTTTGCTTTGCTCACTGCCAATGTATCTATTTTCTTCGCCATAGCTGCCATCTGTGCCGAGAACTGAGTAATAGCATCCACCTCCAACAAACCTGCAACCTTGGGCTATGGCATCCAAGATGTAGGATTCTAAAAGTCATTTACTGCTATAGTTTCGATAAGGTTATAGGCCTCTTCATAGCTCTTTTCCCATAGTACCCCTCCTGCAGCTGCATCTACAATAGGTGTCAACTGCCATCCCAATCCGTTGTAAACGTGTTGATCACCATCCAATCTGGCATACCATGGTGCGGACACTTCCGTAGCATCTCTTTATATCTCTCCCATGCTTCATATAAGGACTTGCCCTGTTGTTGCTCAAACTGAGAGATAGTTGTCCTCATCTTTGCAGTCTTAGCCATTGGGAAAAACTTGGCTAAGAACTTCTGTGCTAAGTCCTCCCATGTAGTAATTGACCCTGAAGGCAAAGAATGATGCCAACTTCTTGCTTTATCCCTCAAAGAGAACAGAAATATCCTAAGTAGGATAGCATCCTCCGTCACCCCGTTGTATCTAATTGTATCACAAATCTTAATAAAACTCAACAGGTGTTCATTAGGATCATCTGTAGCAGCACCCCAAAACTGTACCGAATTCTGCACCATCTGAATAGTGCCCGATTTAATCTCAAAAATGTTTGCTACTATCGCCGGTCTGACTATGCTAGACTGAAGTCCGTTAATATTAGACATGGAATAGTCCCTTAGAGCCCGGTGCTCTTCTCTTTGCTCGATTCTTTGTTCTTCTGCCATACTAGATGTAGTACCCTCTAACTGTGCTTGCAAATTTCTCCGCACACTTTCTTTCCAACCTCTTCAGTTAATATTACCCTGTGCTGGTGTCAATTTGGAATTAGATGATCGCGTGTGTATAAAAATCTACAAGTACCTGAAACCAAAAACAAAAGCAAAAAAATAGAAATAAGATAAGGTTAGATTTGCCTAAGTCATACAATATAGCTTAAAATTGATGATAATTATTTAAATTTAAATGCCTTTCCCCGACAACGGCGCCAAAACCTTGTTGCCTCTTTTTTAGTTCTAACAAAAGAGCTCTAACTCATGCAAGTATACATGTGTCAACAAGCAATACAGAGCAAGTCGAGTATCGATCTACAGAGAATGTTGCAAAATCTAATTATTATGCATCAACTCTATTACTATTTGTATATGCTTAAACTAATAATTATGATTATGATTGAAAATTACTTTAGAATCAAATCATAACTAAAATAAGAATAATAACGAAATAAATCAAATCTGGAAATAATGGGATCCTAACTTCATTTAATATTTTATCTAATTACCACCATCATGCAAGATTGTTCATATATCACAGGAAAGTAGCCAAGAGCACTAATGTAGACATAACCATTTTTCAATGCATTATGACCTACTTACACAGCATCCACATGCAATAGACACAATGTAATCATCAATATAACCAAAATCACTATATGTCTATGTGAAATTGCAACCATATTGAATTTAAGCACAAGCCCTTATTTAACTCATACGGTGAAACATTATATGTCTATCTGGTTCACGAAATATAAAGCTACACAAAACAGCCCCATATACGCATGCTATCATGATTACAATCCATACTCGCATGTTATTTTTCAATTCCATACAAGTACCTAAAACGAATGGTGATCAATCATTATGCATGCAAATCAACTATGATAAAAATTCCTTATGATATGTAAAATAGTCCAACAGTCAAGCATGCAGTTAAACTATATATTAAAATTTGTTAGAATCCCATAATAGAGTTTAGTTCATGACTGAACCAAAAGCCATTATGGGATCAAAGCAAAACATGGAGACTAAACAATCAATTGAAAGAGAAAGGATTGAATCGATCAAACCCAATTGTTGATTATAATCCAATAGTAACGTTCAAATCCTCAATTAAAATCTGGCAAAGAAATAGTAGTCTTCCACAATGATTGAAAATCCAAAGAAGAAGTAAAAAAATATGAAGTTTATGCTTAGTTCTAAGTTGGAAATCTCCCAAAGTGTAAAACCCTAGTTCCAATATGAAAAAACATGTAAAAACTACTGAATGATACGTCTGACACCAGTCAGAATTGTTTTAACCAATTACAAACTCTTAAAATTAAAAATTAAATAAACAGATCAGCAGCTTCAGTTGTCGCGCGCTGGGCGCGCACTCATCTTTTGTATTCCTCGCGCGGGCGCACGAGTGTAAATTCTGGTCCAGTAGGGTGATCGCGCGGGCGCGCGTATGTAAGCCTAATCAGCCGCACCGCTTCTGCAGTGTTGATTCTAGTTCTACTGCTGCTACTAACTCTGTCATGTTGTTCATCCTTGTCAAGCTGCTCTAGTTCAATTGTCCACCAATGCATGGTTTCTTTGCTCCACTCGATCCTCACGCCATGCATCCATTAGCCTCATGCCATCTAACATCACCAAAATATGCCATATCCTGCACTTTTACACCATAGAAGTTCTCAGTACATGCAATGCAAAATAACATGAAATGCAACTAAAACACACTAAAATGTACTTGAGATGGGCATAGTTCGCATGAATTAATATCCAATAAGTAGGTATAAAACCACTTATCAGTTACCTTCACTGTTTATAAATCTGTTTGATTCAAATTGACACTTTCACGTTACCTGTCGATATTATCTCTTTGAAAATACTTGCCTTTGATGTGATTTTAGGAATTGATTGGTTAACTACTCATCATGCTTTTCGTAAGGTTGTTAGATTTCATATTCCTAACCAACCTTTTATGTGAATTCAAGCAACTAAACCATTAAAGTCAATCATTGTCATATCAAGCCATAAGTAAAGAGCCCCGATCCTTTCATTGTTGACTTCCTGTGTGGAATGCACCGAAGCCAGACTTTCTGTAGGCGACGTCGTGAATGACAATGGCAAGTTGATAGGTATCAATGTGACGTACTATCCAAGTCTTGGATGAAAGTCATAGTTTTGAATGATATTTCTATTTTTAATAAATTTCCTGACGTATTCCTGAAGAACTTCCTAGCCTACCTCTAGAGCGTGAAATCGAATTTTGTATTGACCCCAGTACAAAACCCATTTCTAAAAACCTTAAATATTTCTTCGATCAAAACGAACGTATAATGCGCCAAAGACGTTGGCTCGAGCTGTTGAAGATTACGATCATACCATTCAATATCATTGTGGAAGAGAGAACGTGGTAGTTGACGCGTTGAGTAGAAGATCGTATGCGTTTACGAGTGCGATATTGTTAACACAAAAACCATTTCGTATAACTTACAAATGATGAAGATAGACTTAAAGACTCTAAGAACCCACGTGGTGATATCAAATATACGATTAGAATCTACTTTAATCAATAAAGTTAAAGTCGCTCAACTACACACCTGGAGCTGATAAATATGAAGAAGAAGGTTCAAGAAGGCGTTATTCTAGAAGCAAGAGTCAATGAATAGAGGAAATATCACCCTCGATTTAATTAGCCCATTTGAAATCCTCGATCGAGTAGGAACTGTGGCCTATAGACTCGTTTTACCCCCAAGTATGTCGCGTGTTTATAACGTTTTTCACGTATCGATGTTACGTGAATATGTGGACGACCCGAACCACGTTATTAAATTAGAACTAAACGAGATAGCAGAAGATTTAACGTATGAGGAGATACGTGTTAAAATCTTGAATAAGAAGGTTCATATTCAACACTCAAAGGTTATACCTCAAGAGTTAGAATCTGAAATGAAGTCAAGGTATCCTCAACATACCAGGTACATGAATAAATTTCGAGGGCAAAATTTCATAAGGAGGGGAGATTGTAAGACCCCGAATTTTATGAAATGAAAGTATTCAATTTTCTTATAATTATTATTTATTTCGTAAATGGTTAAATTGATAAAGGGTTAGAGTTGAGGGTGATATGTGAAAATTTTTGTAAAGTATGCAAGTTGTTATAAAATATTCGTTTGGTCGGAGAATATTCTTTTTGTCGGGGAATATTCGTACGACGGCACAATCATTGGTGGACCCCACAACGGAAGTATTGTCGTAGTAAGAAAACGACAGAATTATCTTTTATTAAAAATAACGGTGAAAGTGTTACCGTTAAAAAACTATGAACTACCCGATAGTAAAAGTACAATGATACACGTGGTTGCATAGTAGCACACGGTATTGATTATTGATGTTTACGTAAGAAGTCACTCAGTTGTACTCAATTATTGTTACAGTAATTGATGCATCATATTTCTCATGTTATTGATTCGATTATTGTCACAGTATCATCTGTATAATATGTTATATTATTAAATCAATAATGAGATGACAAAGTATTCATATTATAATTTGCAATATTGACAATGTCTAGAATTTCTGTCAATGAGAGGTTTGGTCATCTAATTGCGCGCCAATAAGGAGAAATCCTTATCGGAAAGCCATCTCTTTCCTGGGAACGACCTGGTTGATAGATATTGTGAGTTATAATATTAATGATGAATAAGTTCGTGTTGATTAAAGATGAAATTAATAGTTCCATTGTGTTGGAATTATTAGTGTTAGTGAAAATCGATATTTATTTCGATAATAATTGATGTCTGGAAGTTATCAGGTAATTAATCGGATAATGACGAATTAATTGCTATTAATTCATATGATTATAATTATTTATTCACATGTGTGTACTATTGATTTTACATTCATGTACTATTAGGGGAGTTGGTGCAAAATTGATAATACGTGCATGACTAAGTTAAAAATGGAGGTATAGATGGAGCATACTATACTATAATTCATATTTCACATGTCTATAACTATTGATTCACATGATTTACAATTAGGGGAGGTGGTGCAAGTTTGATAATACTTGCAGGACTAAATTAAAAATAAAGAAAAAGAGGAAGGTATTATACTGTAATATTCTGAGCCCCAAAAAGTGCAATTATTGAAACTATATTTTCCTATAAATAGAAGCTCATTCTTCATTATTCTTCACCAATTCACTAAAGCTATATAGAAATTATTATAGAGAGAAAGAAGAAGAGAAGTCTGCTACCTCACTATTCTAGTATCCAGTTTTCTTCTAAGATAAGGGGGTACTATTTCTTTCGTATTCATGAAGAGAGCTATTGTTATTCCATTCCTTATTATTCTGTTGGAATAACCTGTATACACGGACTACCGTATACTGGTTAAATTCTTCTGTTATTCCATTCTTTATTATTATGTTGGAATAACCTGTCTATGTGAAGTACTGCATATATGATGAAATTCTTCTGTTATTTCATTCTTTATTATTATGTTGGAATAACCTGTCTATGCGAAGTACCACATACATGGTGAAATTCTTCTATTATTCCATTCTTTATTATTCTGTTGGAATATTCTGTCTGTGCGAATTACGCATGACCTGGTTTCCATTATTTATATTCTGCTGGAATAACATGTTTATGCGGTCTATCGCATGCCTGGTGAATTCTTCTGTTATTCCATTATTTATTATTCTGTTAGAATATCCTGTCTGTGCGGATTACGCATGACCTGGTTCCATTATTTATTATTCTGTTGGAATATTATTTATTATTCTGTTGGAATATCCTGTCAGTGTGGATTACGCAGGACCTGGTTCCATTATTTATTATTATGTTGGAATAACTTGTATGTGCGGTCTATCGCATTCATGGTGAATTCTTCTGTTATTTCATTCTTTATTATTCTATTGGAATAATTTGTCTATGTGAACTACCGCATGCATGGTGAATGACCCTTCATATTCATTCCTTATTAAATTATGGAAATGATCGATCTACGTGGATTACCGCATGGCGGGTGAAAATCCATTTACAGTTTTGTAATTTTTCTAACCCTTAAAAATTTTAGAAAAATTTAAAATGATGGTTTGTTGAGATTTCTAGATTGTGTCCAAAAATTGTGATTTTTGGATGTATAGATTAGGAGTTATGAATTTTATGAGAAAAGACTATTTTAAAAGTAAACTCTTATAACTCCTTGTGGTTAACTCTAAAATTGGTGAAATTTTTATTGGGAGTACATATATATAACAGGAGTAAACCCTATAAATTTTGGAATTTTTGGATAAAAGTACAATTTATGATAAATATCTAAATATTCAGAAGTTTTGGCCATATGAAAAATAGTAAATGAATTTTAAAAATTCCAAGAAAAATATATGTTCAATATGGGACTATATTCTGCTAAATCCCAAAAAAAAATAATTTTTGGGACTGATTTGGTATTTTTCATGAAAATAGTTTAGTTACGAACATATTAATTAATATGTTATGTGAAGTTGAAAAATTGGTAAATAGGATTTTATGGCTTTGAAATCTTATATAAGGTATATGAAGATTTTTGATGAGGGATTTGATCATTGGTGATGAAATCTTATGACTATGACATTTTTGAATGATTAAATACATTATTTGGTAAAGTGTAAATAATTAAAATAAATATTTATAAGTTTAAGAAGTGATTAAATATTATTATAATATAACAATATTCGATTATGAGTTTATTAAGTGATTGATAAACATTTGGATAAATTTAAATTCTTTAATATTTATCCTTGTTTTCGTTTGATTAATGATTATATTATTGTCATCATCTTCATGCTTATATTGTGATGAAAGTCATTTGTGGCTTACGTGCATAGATGGACTTGGTATGATTATGACCAGGAATTATTCGATATAATCATGACCGTAATGTTATAAATGATGTGATAAAAGTCCTCATTGGCCCGTAGTGCATTGATGGACAGTTTTTGGGTATGATCATGAGCATGTGTTCTCTTCGGCCAATGGTATAAAGAGAAACAATTTTATGGCATGATCATGACCATTGATGAAAACACGATTATCCTTGGCCCGTAGTGTGATAAGTGGTATTTATACCTACTTATTGAATACCAATTCACGCGAATTATGCTCATCTCAAGTACATTTTATTGTGTTTTAGTTGCATTTCATGATAGTTTGCATTGAATTTACTTAAAACTTCTTTTTATGAATAAGTGCAGGAATCGGCCTAATTTGGTGGTATTAGAGGGCACGAGGCTAATGAATGCATGAAGGTAAGGCACAAGCGGGGATATACATGGTATGAAAGTACAATAGAACAAGGAGATCAAGCATGGAAGAGGATTAAGCATGAATGAATAAGTAGCATCAGAAGTAGCATGACAGAATCAGAACCAGAACCAGAATCTGCAGATTGCAAGCCTTGCGGCCGCTCGAGTACTCGGCTGGAGAGCATGACATTCTGCAAGTCTCGCGCCCGCGCGAGGAACATACTAGAGGGGGCGCGCGACCGCGCGCAATGCTGAAGCTGTGTATTTGTTTTATTTTAATTTTTAATTAAATGAGTTGTAATTGGATTAAAAATGATTCTAACTGGTGTTAGACAGAGGATTGAAACTTTTAGCGTATTTTCATCGTAGTAACTAGGATTTACACTGTGAGGGAGATTCCAACGTAGAACGAAGCCAAAACGTCTACTTCTCCAATTCTTCTTGGGATTCTCTATCACAGTGGATTAGTATTTTATTTTGCTGGAATATTATGAGGATTTGAATGTTATCATTGGTTTATATTCAGCAATTGGGTTTGATCGTTCTATCTTTCATCTTTCAATTGTTTGCTTTGTAATCATGTTTAGCATTAATCCCATAATGGCTTTTGGTTCAGCTATGAACTAAACTCCATTATGGGATTCTAACGGATTTTAATATGTAGTTTGGTTGCATGCATTAAATGCTAAGGTTGTTTTGCATATCATATGGGATTTCTATTACGATTGTTTTACATGTATGAATGTTTGATCACCATTCGTTTCAGTATTTGTATGTGATTGACAATGAACATGCGAGTATGGATTGTAATCATGATATCATGTGAATATGGGTCTGTTTTATATGGCTTGCGTATTTTGTGAACCAGATAGACATATACTGTTTCACCGTATGAGTTAGAGTAAGGGCTTGTGCTTAAATTCAGTATAATTGCAATTTCACATAGACATATAGTGATTTTGGTTGTATTGATGATTACATGGAGTCTATCATCTGTGGATGTTTTGTAAGTAGGTTATAGTGCATTGAAAAATGGCTATAACTCTGTTAGTGCTCTTGACTATTTTCCTGTGATATGTGAACACTTCTTGCATGATAGTGGCTGATTGGATGAAATATTAAATGAAGTTAGGATCCCAATATTTCCAGATTTGATTTATTCCATTAGTATTCTTATTTTTAGTTGTTATTCGCAATTAGAATAATTCATCAATTATAGTTATTAGTCTAGGCATATGAATATAGTGAGTTAATTAATGCATAGTAGTTTAAATTTGACAACTTTCTCTGTGGGATCGATACTCTACTTACTCTGTATTACTTGTTGACACATGTATGCTTGCATGAGTTAGAGTTCTTTTATCAGAACAGAAAAGAGGAAACATAGTACATAGATAATTCGTGGTCGTGATAAGAATGAATATTCTTGGCCTGTAGTGCAGGGATGATTTGATGATGTGGTTTATTTATTAAGTTGAGTCTCAGCAATTAAGTTGATGAAAAACTTTTTAAATCATAGAAGATAGTAGATTTTATGCTCTACTTGACTCTTCTAATGGATTGCTTATTCCGCTGCAGTTGTTGATCTAAAACTTGTTGTCTATTATATTCTATCAGTTGTTATACTGTGAAGGCTAAGGATAATTTATTCTGCATTATCTTAGTCATAATATTTTTTACTGGGCTATTTGAGCTCACCCTTTCTTTCACTGTTCTCTTCAAGAAATGAGAATATAACTGGGACGAGTCGGGGAATGGAGTGATGATCCAGGATAGATGTTTTAGTAGTCTTCACTATTCTGTGAAATAGTGTGATAATAATTGTAATGAGGACTCCATTGAGAGTGGATATTGTCTAGAAGGCAATATTCTTGTTTAAACTCTCAGCTATGCTTTGTCGTATTTTACACGACTGTTGTATAATTAAGTTGTATTTGAATTTTGAACCATGTAAGTGGCGACCCAAGATGGGTGATGTATGATTGTTTTGGAGGCGTCACAGTTGGTATCAAAGCTTAGGGATATGATCCCTGGCTGAGATGTGAGACAAGAATTAGGAGGGAGAGACGGGAAATTCCTTTGCTAGTTTGACCTACCTAAGTTTATTTGGTATTTAATTGGTCGGTCAGAGTATAGGGATAATATGTGATATGTTAATTAACCCTTGTTTTCTGGCAGTGTTTGAAAATGGCAGCTGAAAACGTTCACAATGGAGTGAATGAGACCGTTGAGACACCTTTAATCACTAACCAGGTTAATGTGATGTCAGACGAAGAAGAAATTAGAGATATCTACGTGGTAAGTGAAGAACTAATAGTTGCACCCGAGCTAGTTGCAGAGGTAGCAACTGAGAGTGAGGAAGAAGAGGAGGAAGAAGAGCCTGAGGAGAATTTATTAGAAGAATTTTATGATCGAAATTTAGAATTACACAATCGTATTCATGAGTTAGAAGAGCAGGCTAAAGAACGGCAAGCAGTCGTGGAGCAAAGAGATGTAACAATTCAAAATTGTGTTACCCGGTGTGCGATTCTTGAACAGAAGCACTCTTTAGCAGAGTATAAGATATTAGAGCTAGAATCTGAGAATGCTATGATCAAATTTTTGATGAAAAAACAAACAAATGAACGAAGGAGAATAGATGATGCATGGGTAACAGCCGCACGACGCGTAGATATTGTAGAAAAAGACATTCGATCCAATAAGGCCAAAATAGATGACATGGATTTTGCTTTTTGGACAACAATTGGGAGAATCCAACATCGAATTCGGAATTACCCTGTGCAGAGCGGTCAACCCCAATTGATATGGATCGGAGAGTAATGATTCGAATCATGGATCAGGAATGTGACGAAACAATTAAGGGTGGAATGTACCCTATAGTAAAGTCAAATCTGATAGTTTAAGTGAGAGCGTTTCTCGAGAAACCCGAACGAAGTTATTACAGATAAGTTAATTATAAACTCTTGCGAAGTCTATACCTTATTCGATACCAGTTCTACCCACTCTTTATCTCTCTTGCTTGCGCTCAACATTTAAATTTGACTCCGGAGAAGTTAGACTTTGACTTATCTATTGAAACTCCGGTTAGGAGAAACCTTCATTACATGTGCTATCCAAGTCTTGGATGATAGTCAGTTTTGAATAATATTCTATTGTTAATAAATTTCTTGACGTATTCCTGAAGACTTCTTGGCTTACCCCAGAGCGTGAAATCGAATTTTGTATTGACCCTAGTACAAAACTCATTTCTAAAACCCTCAAATATTTCTAGAACGAACATAACATATGCCAAAGACGTTGGCTCGAGCTGTTGAAGATTACGATCGTACCATTCAATACCATTGTGGGAAACCGAATGTGGTAGGCTGACGTGTTAAGTAGAAGATTGTATGCGTTTACAAGTGCGATGTTGTTAACACAAAAACCCATTTCGTATAACTTACAAATGATGAAAATAGAGTTAAAGACTCTAGGAACCCACGTGAAGATAACGAATATACGAGTAGAATTAACTTTAATCGATAAAGTTAAAGCCGCTCAAGCTACACCCCCCGAATCTGATGAATGTGAAGAAGAAGGTTCAAGAAGGCGTTATCCTCAACCCTAGATTTAATTGGCCCATTTGAAATCCTCGATCGAATAGGAACTGTGGCCTATAGACTAACCTTACCGCTAAGTATGTCGCGTGTTCATAACGTTTTTTCATGTATCGATGTTACGTAAATATATGGACGACCCGAACCACATTATTGAATTAAAACTAGACGAGATAGCAAAAGATTTAACGCATGAGGAGATACGTGTTAGAATCTTAGATAAGAAGGATCATATTCTACGCTCTAAGGTTATACCTCAAGAGTTAGAATCTGACGTTGTATCCTCATCTGTTCGGCATACCAGGTACGTAGGTAAATTTCGAGGGTAAAATTTCATAAGGAGGGGAGATTGTGAGACCCCCAAAATTTTATGAATAAAGATTTAAATTTCTCAAAAAAAATTTTTGAATATTATAGTGTGGATTTGATATAATATTATGGTTGTGGGTAGTATTTATAAATTTTGCAAAATAAGCAAGTTGTTATATAATATTCGATTGGTCGGAGAATATTCGTTTTAACAGGAATATTCGTACGACGGCACAATCATTGGTGGACCCCACAACGGAAGTATTGTCGTAGTAAGAAAATAATAAAATTATCTTTTTATAAAAATAACGGCGAAAGTGTTACCGTTAAAACTATTGAACTACCTGGTAGTAAAAGTACAGATAGTATTGATTATTGATGCTTACGTAAGAAGTCATTCAGTTATACTCAATTATTGCTACAGTAATTGCTGCATCATATCTCTCATATTATTGATTCAATTATTGTCACAGTATCATCTGCATACTATGATATATTATTAAATCAATAATTGAGACGACAAAGTTATTCATATTATTAAATTGCAATATTACAATGTCTAGAAGTTCTGTCAAGGAGAGGTTAGATAATCTAATTGTACGCCAATAGGGAGAAATCCTTATCAAAAAGCCCCCTCTTTCCTAGGAACGACTGGTTGTTAAATATTGTGAGTTATAATATTAATGATGAATAAGTTCGTGTTGATTAAAGATGAAATTGATAGTTCCATTGTGTTGGAATTATTAGTGTTAGTGAAATTCGACATCTATTTCGATAATAATTGATGTCTGGATGTTATATTGACCAATCGGGTAATTAATCGGATAAATGAGCAATTAATTGCTATTGATTTCACATGATTATAACTATTTGTTCACATATGTGTACTATTGATTCACATTCTTGTACTATTAGGGGAGTTGGTGCAAGATTGATAATACTTGTATGACTAAGTTAAAAATGGAGGTATAGATGGAGGTATTATACTGTAAATCATATTTTCACATGTCTAGAACTATTGATTCACATGATTTACTATTGATTCACATAATTTACAATTAGGAGAGGTGGTGCAAGTTTGATAATACTTGCATGACTAAATTAAAATAAAGGAAAAGAGGAAGGTATTATACTGTAATATTCTGAGCCCCAAACGTGCAATTATTGAAATTATATTTTCCTATAAATAGAAGCTCATTCTTCATTATTCTTCACCAATTCACTTAAGCTATAGAGCAATTATTATTGAGAGAAAGAAGAAGAGAAGTCTGCTACCTCACTATTCCAGTATCCAGTTTTCTTCTAAGGTAAGGGGTATTATTTCTTTCGTATTCATGAAGAGAGATATTGTTATTCCATTCCTTATTATTCTGTTAGAATAAACTGTATACGCGGACTACCGTATATATGGTTAAATTCTTCTGTTATTCCATTCTTTATTATTATGTTGGAATAACCTGTCTATGCGAAGTACTGCATACATGGTAAATTCTTCTGTTATTCCATTCTTTATTATTATGTTGGAATAACCTGTCTATGCGAAGTACGCATGACCTGTTTTCATTATTTATTATTCTGTTGGAATAACCTGTTTGTGCGGTCTATCGCATGCCTGGTGAATTCTTCTTTATTTCATTATTTATTATTCTGTTGGAATATCCTATATGTGAGGATTATGCATGACCTAGTTCCATTATTTATTATTCTATTAGAATATTATTTATTATTCTGTTGGAATATCTTTTCTGTGTGGATTACGCATGACCTGGTTCTATTATTAATTATTTTGTTGGAATAACATTCTGTGCGGTCTATCGCATGCATGGTGAATTCTTCGGTTATTCCATTCTTTATTATTCTGTTAGAATAATCTGTCTATGTGGACTACCGCATGCATGGTGAATGACCCTTCGAATTCATTCCTTATTAAATTGTGGAAATGATCTATCTACGTGGATTACTGCATGGCGGGTGAAAATTCATTTACAATTTCGTAATTTTTCTGACCCTCAAAAATTCTGAAAAATTTGAAATGATATTTTGTTGAGTTTTCTAGATTGTGTCCAAAAATTGCGATTTTTAGATGTATAGATTAGGAGTTATGAATTTATGAGAAAAGACTATTTTAAAAGTAAACCCTTATAACTCCTTGTGGTTAACTCTAAAATTGGTGAAATTTTTATTGGGAGTACATGTATATAATAGGAGTATACCCTGTAAATTTTTGGAACTTTTGGACAAAAGTACAATTTATGATAAATGTCTAAATATTCAGAAGTTTTGGCCATATGAAAAATAGTAAATGAATTTTAAAAATTCCAAGAAAAATATATGTTCAATATGAGACTATATTCTGCTAAATTCCAGAAAAGAATAATTTTTAGGACTGATTTAGTATTTTTCATGAAAATAATTTAGTTACGAACATATGAATTAAATATATTATGTGAAGTTAAAAAATTGGTAAATAGGATTTATGGCTTAGAAATCCTATATAAGGTATATGCAAATTTTTTGATGAGGGATTTGATCATTGGTGATAAAATCTTATGAGTATGATATTTTTGAATGATTAATGCATTATTTGGTAAAGTGTAACAATAAAAATAAATTGTTTATAAGTTTAAGAAGTGATTAAAATATTGTTATAATATTAACAATATTAGATTATGAGTTTATTAAGTGATTGATAAACATTTGGATAAATTTAAAGTCTTTAATATTTATCCTTATTTTCGTTGATTATTGCTTATATTATTGTCATCATCCTCATATTTATATTATGATGAAAGTCATATGTGGCTTACGTGCATAGATGGACTTGGTATGATTATGACCAGCAATTATTTGGTATAATCATGTCCGTAATGTTACAAATAATGTGATAAAAGTCCTCATTGGCCCGTAGTGCATTGATGGACAGTTTTTGGGTATGATCATGACAATGGGTTCTCTTCGGCCAAGGGTACAAAGAGGAACTATTTTATGGCATGATCATTACCGTTGTTGAAAACACGATTATCCTTGGCCCGTAGTGCATGGATAATTCGTAGTCGTGATATGAATGAATATCCTTGGCCTGTAGTGTAGGGATAATTTGATGATGTGGTTTATTATTAAGCTGAGTCTCAGCAATTAAGTTGATGAAAAACTTTTAAATCATAGAAGATAGTAGATTTTATGCTCTACTTGACTCTTCTAATGGATTGTTTATTCAGCTGCAGTTATTGATCTAAAACTTGTTGTCTATTATATTCTATCGGTTGTTATACTGTTGAATGCTAAGGATAATTTATTCTGCATTATCTTAGTCATAATATTTCTTACTGGGCTAGTTGAGCTCACCCTTTCTTTCACTGTTCTCTTCAGGAAATGAGAATATAACTGGGAGGAGTCGGGGAATGGAATGATGATCCAGGATAAGATATTTTAGTAGTCCTCACTATTCTGTGAAATAGTGTGATAATAATTGTAATGAAGACTCCATTGAGAGTGGATATTGTCTAGAAGGCAATATTCTTGTTTAAACTCTCAGCTATGTTTTGTCGTATTTTACACGACTGTTATACAATTAAGTTGTATTTGAATTTTGAACCATGTAAGTGGCGACCCAAGATGGGTGATGTATGCCTATTTTGGGGGCGTCACAACCTCACCCTATTCGGTTCACTAAAATTAAATATCAAATGATGTATACAATATGACACATTTATCTAAAGTTCTCAATAAAATTATTTCCATACTATTTAGGGAGAACCTTAACAGCTATAGACCACCTTTCTATTCCCATGTTATCCCGCTCGACCCGGCAACACTCTTATTACCTGAAAGGAATTGTGAAGCAAAAAGGGTGAGCACAACTAGTCAGTAAAGAATATCATGACTAAAGATAATTTACATCATCAATAGCCTTCATAAGTAATAAATCAGAGATTTAGAACATATGGTAGATGATAAAACTTTTCAACCATAGTTGCAGCGAAACGAGCAATCCATTAAAAGAGTCAAATAGACCATCAGGTCTATTATCTTCTCTATGTTAAAAGTCCACCAATAAAGTTTTATCCCTGTAACATCAATCAACAATTCTTGTCCACAATCATATGAATAACTCATAATCATAATTGTGATTCTAAATTCCTCTTCGCACCCAGAACGAAGATAATTTTCATCACATATCTTCACCTGAAACATCAAAAATCATGGTTATACCAAATCACAATTCCTGCTCATAATAAATTCATCTTTGCACTACGGCCAAAGATATTCATTAACAATTCATCTTTGCACTACAGGCCAAAGACATACAACTATATTTTAGAAGAGTCAAGCAGAGCATGATATCTACTATCTTTTACGAATTAACAGTGTATAATCAATATTTTTTCGCTGAGACTCAGCTTAATAAATAATCCATATCATCGAATCATCCCTGCACTACGGCCAAGGATATTCATGTAATCATCAATGGTCATGATTATACCGAATAATCTCTGGTTATAATCATATCAATAACTGTCCATCAATGCACTGCGGCCCCATGAGGACTTTTACCGCATCATCTATAACATTACGGGTCATGGTTATACCGAATGATCTCTGGTCATAATAATACCAATAAACAGTTCATCTATGCACATAAGCCAAAGATACTCATCAATCAATAGTTCATCTTTGCACGTAAGCCAAAGATATACAACTGTAAAAACCAATAATCAACAGTTCATATTTGCACGTAAGCCAAAGATATACAACTGTAAAACTAATAATCAACAATCCATCTTTGCACGTAAGCCAAAGATACTTTCATCATAATATAAGCATGAGAATGATGACAATGATATAAGCATTAATAAAAGAAATCAAAGATAAATATTAAAGACTTTATATTTATCCAGAGTTTAAAAATATCCAAATTGTCAACATGATACTTTTTTGTGGAGTAAAATTCAAGAATAATATTCATGTACCAAAAATAATTTGGACAACAAAGAAATATATTTTTCGGGTGAATAGTACCCCGTAAATAGTACTTTAGGAATAGTACCTCGTGAATAGTATCCCGACACAAAAAGTGTCCCGAATACCCGAGTGAATGATACTAGAGTAAATAGTAATCGGATGAATATTAACCCGTGGATAGTAACTCGTGAATAGTACTCCGATACGAAAAGTGTCCCGAATACCCGAGTGAATAATACTAGAGTTAATAGTAACCGGGTGAATAGAAACCCGTGAATAGTAACTCATAACAGAAAAATACCAAAAAAATGATATTTCATGACGAGTACAAAAGAAATGATATCCCAGGTTAGTATAATAGAATATACGAAACTACAAATGAATTTTCACCCGCCATGCGGTAATCCACGTAGACAGATCATTTTCACAATTTAATAAAGAATGAATACGAAGGATCATTCACCATGCATGTGGTAATCCACATAGACAGGTTATTCTAACAGAATAATAAAGAATGGAATAACAGAAGAATTCACCATGCATGCGATAGACCGCACAGACAGGTTATTCCCAACAGAATAATAAAGAATGGAACCAGGTCATGCGTAATCCACACAGACAGGATATTCCAACAGAATAATAAAGAATGAAACCAGGTCATGTGTAATCTGCACAGACAAGATATTCCAACAGAATAATAAAGAATGGAATAATAACAGAATTCATCAGGCATGCGATAGACCGCACAGACAAGTTATTCCTACAGAATAATAAAGAATGGAATAACAAAAGAATTTCACTATGTATGCGGTACTTCGCATAGACAGGTTATTCCAACATAATAATAAAGAATGGAATAACAACCCTTACGAGTATTGAAAAAAAATAACTCTCTTCATGAATACGAAAGAATAATACCCCTTTGGACCTATTTTGGGGGCGTCGCACATTTCACATAAATTCTTCTTCACACATGAGCTACAAAAGAAGGGCGATATAGATGTGCATCAAATTCGATCATGTGATAATCTAGTTGACTTATTCACAAAGTCGCTACCAAATGCAACGTTTGAAAAACTATGGAAAGGGATCGGAATGTGTCGACTGAAAGTGTTATGACAACATTTCATCAAGGAGTAATGAATTTCTTTTGAGGGGAAGACTGTACTCTTTTTTCTTTAGTCACAGTTTTTATCCCAACGGGTTTTTCGTGACAAGGTTTTAACGAGGCAGTCAATTAAGATATTTATATAAAAGATATGTACTCTTTTTCTCTTCGTTAAGTTTTTTTCCCACTGAGTTTTCTTAACAAGATTTTAATGAGACATAATCTTCTATCATAGAAATCAGAAGAAGTGTTAAAAGGTGATTCCCTCATGATGAGGGAACCCTGCTCGCCCTCTCTCCTTTTTCCTTCTCCTCTCTCGTGAACTCCTTTCTTTACCCGTGACTCTCCCTTTTCCTTTCTTCTCTTCTCACAGCTTTGCCTAAGGCAGTGCATGCTGTTGAATAAAAATTAAGAATTCTCTTGAATAATTTCTCTCTCTTTTCTTTTGTTTATTCTCTCTAAATTTATACAGTAATTATAAGAGTATATTTATACATTTCGCTAAAGTTTTACTCCCTCCGTCCCAAATTAATTGCTCAGTTTTGACTTTTTAAAGTCAATTGACCATTTTAAACTAATCTTTTTACTATTTTTGCTAAAATATAGGTGAAGAGATTATAACCAAAAGAAAGTATATACAATTTATTACTAATCCTATTTTTTATAATTTCAGAAATATATTATATATGTTTAATTATTAATTCTAAAAATAGTCAATTTGACTAAAAAAGGTCAAAATTGAGCAGTTAATTTGGGACGGAGGGAGTATAAACATATCTGTAGCATTATTCTTAATTTTAATACTGATGAGTAGCATTATTGTTTATTGAGTAGTATTGTTTTGTACACAAGCATCTGAAATAAAAAAATAAAAGTAGTATCCTACTTGGTGCTTCTCTGCTCACTGTCGACTCAACACTCCCTATTTCTCTCTCTAAAATCTGCATATAAGTAATATACCAATCTCTTCGCAATTTTTATCTGCAAATTTGTCGGCCCAATCTAGGAAGAAAGAGGAGAGAGATGAATCGGCGGGACGATCCGAACCCTTTTGATGAGGAACAAGTCAATCCATTTTCGGTAACCACCACCTTCTCACCTACCAATTTTTACCGTTTTTCTAGATCTACCTATCTTTAGCTATTAATTTCGTTTTGTTTCAATGAGTGGACTATTGTGTTCATTTGTTTGATATTTATTTATATGTCCGTATTTTATTGGATGGGATTTTGGATTTTGTTGTTAATTTGGTATTGTGGGATCATGATCTAGATCTGGAGTACCTAGGTTTTGGTAATTTAGAAGGATGTTACAGTAATTTGCAATTTTCCTTACTAGACTAAATTAAGATACAGATATTTGAGCGAATTTTAGTGGGTACTGGGTATCTGTATTGTAATTAAAGGCATAATGGTGGATATTTTCTTTGAAATTATACTGTTTCAGTGTTTTGTAATCTGTTATGACAATGACTCGTAAGTCATTAACACTCTTGTTTCTGAGTTTTGAACAGAATAGAAAAGAATAGAAAAGTTAAATTAGAACAGAAAAGAATAGAAAACTTGAAGTTTTCGTTTGTGTTGTTTCTGAGTTTTTAATAGAAAAGAATATAAAATTTAAAATTGAGAACATGAGTTGTAATTTAAAATTTATTATATTAAAAGTTGAGGATAATATGAAAATTATAAAAATATTACTTATTCCAATTTCTTTTCTGTCCAAATCAGGCCAATTTTGGACGAAAAACTTTGGCAGAAAAAGTGGTCAAGTTTTCTATCCATTTCTTTTCTTTTCCGTTTATTAAAAAACTTAGAAACTTAAGAATTGGAAAGAAAACTTAACTTTTCTGTTCATTTCTTTTCTTTTCTGTCCATTTTAAAACTCAAAAACAGAGCGTAAGTCCTTGAATTGATTAAGAACAGAATATAAATTTGACATGATCAGAATTGCAATATTTAAAAATTGATTTTTCAGAATTATATAAGACGTGGGAATGAGCAACAACAATTGAATTTAATTTATCTTGTAGATAGCTTAGCTTAAGGAGGGTGTATTCAATAATGACTTTTAAATACTTTTTTTAAGTAACAAATTTTTGTAGAGTTTGTGAATTTTAATGACTTTTAAAATTACTTTTAAAGACTCCATGAAAATACATCCTTAGTACTTACAAATATAAAATATAAAATGATTTTATGGGAGAGAAAAAAAATATAAAATGAATTTTTTTTATGGGAGAGAAAAAAAATATAAAATGATTTTAAAATATTTGTTATCTCCATTTATAGCATTGTAACTATTTGGAAACCTTAACACTACTCCCTCTTTTTAACCATTCCTTTTTATCTCTCCTCACCTACTATAATAACTCTCTTCCAATGTTTTATTTTGAGAGGACTGAGGTAGAGACAGAAAGTGAGACATATATATATATTGTTTTATTTTCTCTTCTTTGTTTGATCTCCTCTATCCCTTTCTCTTTCTCCTTTGTTCATCTTTTTCCTTTCTCAAATATTTGAAAGTCTTTAGAGATGAGATCACACTTTGGATATGGGTATCTCTTTTTCTAAAGTCTGTCAAATTCTACCATTTGATAGAAATCTAAAAAATCAATGACCTTTTGAATACCAAAATACTTTTATAGACTTTATAAAAGTCTCAATTCAATACCACCTAACTTTTAAAGACATTATAAAAGTTGTAATTGAATACCAGTAAACTTTTATAAACTCTTTAAATGTCTTAATTGCATACAACCGAACTTTTAAAGTCTTTAATAGTCTTTAAAAATCTTAATTGAATACACCCTCCTAAGATTCTAACTCATACAGTCATAAGAATACAAGCTTAGTCAAATGGTCATGTTTTATACTATTTCTTCATGTATATGCAATTGCATTTATTTGTAAGCATTCCAAATATTAGTATGTTAATGTCACCTTCTTGTGGTTATAGTTGAATAATATATATTGGTTTAGGTGAGCTCTGCATACACATTTATGGATTATATGTAGAACGAGTAGCATATGTGCATAATGATGCTATAGTAATTATCAACTAACAGATCCTCCCTCATGCCCACTGATGGGGACGACGAGTCCAAAGCTAAGAAGAAATTTGTATTTGCTTTATGAAACTTTTGTTATATTCAATTTGGGAAAAAAATAATGTATTTATTTATTAGTGGGGATTTAGAAAATTTAATAGTTATTAGGATTTTAATATTTTGTATGGGTATTTTAGTCATTTATCTCTTTTATTATTTCCCAAGTAATATTTGAGTCTTGAGTCTACAAATATTGATGTAATCCCCCACAAGTTAATAACACTACAAAATAAATTATTGATTATTGATATTTAGTTATGATGTATTTTCCTCTCTTCCACGGTTGAGAAACCTTTGGAGTAGTGGTGCGTGGAGCATCACCCAAGTAAATGATCCCTGAGGGTAGTGAGGCGCGGAGCCTCACCCGAATTAATTTTTCATTGCTTTATCAATTATTTTCAACAAGTATTCTTCTCCAAAAGTTGTCCTACATCATTGTGCATTTTAGAGTTTCATGTTTTGAATATGTTGTTAAAATGGCAACTTGTGGAAGTCTAATGCCAATGTATGATGCTTTAGTGAGAGAAATGCCTAATCTTTGTTGTGTGTTTGAGTTGACTACTGTCAAACTTGATTGAGTGGTCTCATTTGTCATGCTTGGTCTTTGATACTTTACCGTTGCACCAAGCAAGGCCCAAGGATCTGAACTTTTGTCAAAAATTAAAGGGATAATCCCGTTGTGAGTCCCCTAACTATATACATATTTTTCTCATCTAGTCTACTAATTAATTTTTTAACTTATTTGACCTTCAAACATTATAAATTAACTTAGTTGGTCCTCTAACATTATAGATTCTGCAAATTCAGTCCAATCTGTTAAAAATAAAAATTAACAGAGGCGTCATCCGTTAAGCATTATTTTAATGAGAGGGACATATTAATCATTTTACAACATGATTAACCCAGCTCTTCCTCAATAGATTCGGGCCATCCTCTTTCATGTTTGCGCCGCCGCCACTATCTACCATTGCTCCTCCACACCACCATCCTCCATGTTTGTTCAATTGCTTAACACAGAGAGAGAGGGTTTATTTCCTCAATGTTATTTTTTTCCCTCTTTTCTAATTTCCCAAGGATCTATGATCAATCTATAGTTTCAAAAATAAAATTAACACCCATAACGATAACAGTGTGTACCATTGTGGAGTTTTTCACACAAATCATCGAAGAACGCTAATTAGTAGGTGTTGGTTTTTTTCACAATAGTGGTGTTGGAAGATGATGATGTTTTGGAACGCCGGTGGCACCAAATTTGGAGAAGATGGTGCCATCGATGGTGAGATCTTTGCACGCAGATGATTGGTGGGGATTGCCGATAGTGTCGGCGAGTATGGTTTTCCAACTGGTGCAACGACATATGTGTTGAGTATCTACAATGCCGGGGTCTATCTTCAATCATGGAGTAGGAGATGTGGAAGAGATTCTAGTGTAGGGCAAGGTGAAAAGAATGAACAAGTGTATCTATCCCCACTGAGAATTGCTAGAGAAACACACAAAAACATGAAGTTTTAATCTCAAATCAATATATTCAATAATTTGAGAAATAATAAACATTACACTCTTTGTATCAGAACACTCCTAATATTAAAAGAAAATAATCTTCTAACTAAGATCTAATTAAATCCAATACCCTAATTAAAATTTATTACTATAATTAAACACATTATTACTGCACAACGGTCCTAGAAATGCCTCGATTTTCTAGATGACTTTATATAATCATTATGACTTGAGATAGTTTTGGGATGCAGTTTGGATGTTATTTACTTTTCTTTGTATATGTTTTTTAAATGTTTTCTATATATATTGGTATTTGTTGCAGAATGGGAATGCTGCTCTTGGATCAAAGTCACGCATTCCTCAAATGGTTGCTAATACCCTGGGTTTTGGCCAAAAACATGATGCAACTGTGGATATACCATTGGATGCCATGAATGTAATGATATTGCTATTTCTAATTCATGTACTTGTCTTAAATATTGTTGGTAGTCTGAGTATATTTTTGGATAATTTTGCAGGATTCGAAGAAAAAAGAGAAAGAACTCGCAGCTTGGGACGCAGATCTAAGGAGGAGGGAAAGGGTTTGTTCTATTACTTCTATAGTTTCTACTTGAATACTTGGTCCTAAATGTATCATAGCAATAATTCATTTATACGTCATCACTCATCAGTGTTTTGTTATTTACTCAAATTTTTGGTATCACATGGATGAATGTTATTTGTTGCCTTGTCTTTTTTCAGGACATCAAACGCAGAGAAGATGTTGTTTCTAGTGGTAAGATATAAAATGACCAACGATTCAAATGATGAAACTCTGTACTTCCTTGCTCTCTCTGTATTGAGCCACACCTTTAATTTGTTTCTTTCAATGTTTCTATTCAGCCAATGTTCCAGTAGATGATAAAAACTGGCCTCCATTTTTCCCAATTATTCATCATGATATTGCCAATGAGATACCAGTTAATGCTCAGAGGTTGCAGTATTTGGCTTTTGCAAGTTGGTTAGGTATGTTCTTTTTTCTTTTCTTTTCTTTTTTTCCTTTTGTTTTTGTTGGGTAATTTAGTTCCTCTGTATTTTTCATCTTGTTTTCATTTTATGGGTTATAATAAAAGCTCTTCTGACTGAATCTTCAAATTTCAGTATTGATGTATGCTTTTAATTTCTTGCAAAATATTGGTATACGTGGCTGCGTGGGAAGTAGGGGGGGGGGGGTATTTGGTGTAGGTTTATCAGCTGGCTCGTTTCAAACCTCTCAAGAACTGTTTTCACTGTCTATATCCTTGGAAAGTTTGTTTCTTTTGATGTCTGGGAAAGCGCATCTGCCATGTTTTTTAACCAAAAGACTAGTGAGATTTCTTCCCCTTCAACAAGTTGTAAAGCTGATGTACAGACATATTACGAAATTATATAAAATGCTGAAGTGTTGAAGATCAAAGTTACTCCTGTTACTTTCATCACCCATAGCAATCCTGAATATCTTACTTGTAAACAGCATCACGAGTGACTTATTTTGCTTATTCTTACAAACTGCTACTCTTTACCCTTAACAACTTTTGACAATGTTGGAATCCATATTTCCATGGAAGTTTAGCAAAAATCCATGCTAGAAACATTTCTTGTTCTTAATAGCATCAAGTTTGGTCCCCTCTGCTAATTTGTTTCTTGGGCTTTCAAATGTACTTATCTATAAATTCCCTAAAATTGCTCTGCATTGTTTGTGAATTGTCGTTGGGAACAACAAGACTAAGATGAGTCTATCATTAATCCTTCTGAAATTTGTGCTTGCTGTATGGTGCTTTATGATACTTACTGTTTTCCATTTTCTCCTCGACCTTTTGCTAACGTCCATGCAGGTATTGTCATTTGCCTTGTATTTAACATCATTGCTGTGATTGTTTGTTGGATTAAGGGTGGTGGTAAGTGTTCCTTATGCTATGTTTAAATTTTTTATTATAGCAGGTGATAGTGCTTCAGTATTGAGCTTCTGACATGGTTGACTATCTCCAGGTGTTAAAATTTTCTTTCTTGCAACTATTTATGCTCTACTTGGATTGCCCCTTTCATATGTTCTGTGGTACAAGCCACTTTATCGTGCAATGAGGTATCATAGTAATTCTTTCTCTTGGTTCATTTGTGCATCTATAGAAATATCAAATGCATGCTTGGAGCTTTGGCTGATGTATTTCTTTAAGCAAAATGCTAGCAGTGTGTCTTGACAGACTTGGGCAATGACCTTTTCTTTTGTTTCTCAATAGTCTGTCCTGGATTTTCAAAATTACTTTGCTTAGGTGTCTGACCTTTTGAAAAAAGACTGTCAGTTTTGTGTCCTCTAATAAAACCAGGCAAGTCATAGCATTGCCCCTGGTCCCGACTAGGGAAGCATGTCAACAACATGGACTTAAAATAGTTAATTTTGAATACCTGTTTTATACAAACGCTAGTAGGCAATGGCGGCACTATGTAGCCCCACCTGATTTTTTTTTACTTTTTTTAACTAGTATATAGTAAAATATTTAATTTTGAATCCCAAACTCTACTTTAGCCTTAGATTTATTTATTTTTCCCAAACAAGTCTCAAGTATCTAGTCAAACCTTTTCTCTTTTCTTCAATTCTTTTTTAGCCACACACACTCTTTAGAGTCCACACGACCTGATCTTTTCCATGGCTGACTGCCTGACTCCATCACTCCACTCCAAAAACTTCACATTTTTACTTCAAAAACCAGCTTTAATTGAACACCAACCAAGTTCATCCAAGGTATTATATTAATACTTAGTCTTTTTCAGTTTCTCCTTTCCAAATTATAAAATTATTATTCATTTTTAAAAATCAATTTTAAATATTTTCTAATTCAAAGTAATTTGATTTATTAAAATTTACGAAATAATAATAGAAATATTCTAATTTTTAGTAATTTGTAGAAAAGTTGTCATATTTATTATTGTATTAATTTATAGTTTAAAAATATTTTAAATTGATTTAAAAAATTCATAATGATCTTATATTTTGGAACGAAAGGAGTATTATTTTACTATTTTCTATATTGTGCATTTGTGATTCCATAACTTCCTGTGCATAACTCATTAACTCTGTTACTTCGTCACTGTGTTGTCTTGTATGATGTGTTATTGTCTTATTGAAACAATGAAATTTTATGGTAATTAACTACGGTTGTATAATTGCTTATTAAAAAATATTTCTTTCCTTGCTCCTTTTACTCATTGCCATTTAAAATAACAAATGTAAATGGGGAAGAAGGGCGAAAAGGTAATTAATGGTGTTGTACATTGAAAAATAAATTGCTCCTACTTTTTCTATGGATTCAATTATTGTTGGGCTTCAGAATTTGAAGGAGCGTCGATTGCCACTTTGATAGATAGAGGATGATACGGATTGAAAAATCTAACATGTAAAATTATTCTGAAGTGTACTTTTGAAGTATATTAACTTTTATAAAAAAAAATTGCCCCCCTCCCCAAAACAAAATCCTGGTGCCGCCACTAGTAGTAGGATTGACAATCAATAACCTGAATCCTTTTACATATTTACATCACAAATTACGAGCCTCGAACCTTACTAGATTTGCTGAATTTTTATACTTGTGTATATGTCCGTATCAATGATCTATAGGTAATTTTTTCAGTGTTAATTTATTATTTATTTTGCTCCATTTTATCTGGACATAGTAGTCTGATTTGACTTTGTAAAGAAGTTAGTTTAGTAGTACAATTTGTTTGGTCATGTATTGACTGATATATTTACTGCATTTATGCAGTGCATCAAATTAGGTTATCACCAGATAGCTCTTGGGCTTATTTTTTCTTTTTAATCATGGTTTTAACATGAACATTGTTGTGTTTATAACAAATATTGCTGATAGTAGTTGTAAATGGCTATTTGTTTCTAATTTGCAGGACTGACAGTGCCTTGAAGTTTGGTTGGTTTTTCCTGTTCTACTTGGTAAGCTCAGTAAAAGAGCCACAACTGTTAACTCTTATTTTGTTTGTTCTTTAAAAAATTGTTATTGTAATTTGTAATTGTGCAGCTCCACATCGGTTTTTGCATATTTGCTGCTATCGCTCCTCCAATTGTCTTTCATGGGAAGTCGTTGACGTAAGTTCATATATTATTTCTATTAGAGATAAAATAGATTTATTGAATTTTGTTGTTATTTTATTACAAAGAGTACTAAAGCCTTTGTATATGTAGTGGCCAAGTATGTGTGGTAACCAAGAAATAATAATAATATACTCTAATAATTTCAATTTTGAACTCAAGGATGTTAATTAAAAGTTATTGATTAGATATACTTTTTACTTGATCAAATATTTTCTGCCAATGTCATGCATTGTTTCTAAACTATAGTCTCTTGATCCTATAGTTTTGGGCTTTTGGCTTTTAGTTCCTGTTACCAATGTCTTATTGTTTATCACATTTTATCTTTCCATTTGAGAATATAAAAAGAATTTCTTTATGGGAACTTTTTGACAACTAGAAAAGTTGTGGATTGTATACAATTGTAAATTCAAATGCTTTACTGATGGTAACCCTGAAAAATCAAAAGAGCGCTTTGTCATAGAAGATTACTATAAAACTGTCTATATCTGAACTCCCTCTGAAGGGATTCAATGATATCATTTAACTTTCTGTCAAGGACTTGAGGTACATAAATGTTGGCATAAGGACCAAAATCCAAAGCATGATCGACTTTGTGTACATAAATTACATAATTGTTTCCAACCTTTCATTTTATTAGGCTATCTCAGGAAATACCCCCGCCTTTCAGAAGTGGGATTTATCTGATGGATACAAGCATTAACCCACGAACCACATGTAACAGTTAATCTGAAGTGTTCATCACATGTAAGAGTTGAATGGTATAGGAGACGTTCAAGTTTATGGATCTTATTTCATTATCTTATTATTCACATCCATTTCTTGTGGTGATTATTTTTTTAATAGTTGTAGACTGTTGTGGATTGTTTATATTATTCTGGCCTCTATCCAATAAAATATGAAGATATTGTGAAACTATGGATTTTTTCTTCTCACTAAAATGTTACACAACAAGCTAGTTATTTGTAGACCTGTATTCCTCACTTCCATATTGTAGCTAATGTTATGCTCTTTTACGATCTTTCAGGGGCATCCTTGCAGCTGTTAATGTCTTTTCTGATCACGTGTTGGTCGGGGTAAGTTCTTTATTTTGCATCTGTGCTTGTATTTATGTTTTATATATGTTGCCCGTTATAGAAAACTGATATTCCTAAAATACTTTATTACTTTTGGTGATGTTATGGTTTAGTAGATAGTATGTAGGGAAAAGGTATCTACTCTGGCAGGTTGTTAAATTTAGTGATCCGATGCACATGAATAATGTTTCAATAATTTAAAATACTTTGATGTTAAAGGAATTTTGGAATTTGTTCTTGTTTATCCTTATTCCTGATCCTTAGCTATCAGAGAAGTAGATGTAGGGATACCCTGATATTGATGGAACGGCATAATGAATAAAGTTTACATTAGTGCTCAAACTAATGTATAATGTATATCTGTTTGTTTTCTTGCAGATCTTTTACCTAGTTGGGTTTGCCTTTTTTTGTCTAGAATCACTTCTGAGCTTGTGGGTACTTCAGGTTAGAGACATAACAACTGTATTTCTATTTTATTTGTGAGGCTTTGCTAAAACTGATGGTTTTCTTAGAAATGCATCATGCATGATTTGATTGCTTAGCTATTTTTGGTTCCTAATCACTTGCTTAGTTTGAACGGTAATCCTCAGTTTTCTTGGACTTGGTTTATGTCTGATTCCGTTGAAACTGCTACTGCAGGCATATTGTGATTTCTTTGAGTTTGTTGGCTGCTGTGGATATATTGTGATTTAATTGTTATAGTTTCCCTCTCCTCCCCCTCTATCTCCTTCATATTCTCTCTCTCTCTCTCTTGCTCTCTCTTTCATTTTTCCCTGTGATATTGAGCTTTGTATGCTGTTGGGCTTCATGTTTCGAGATGTACCATGCATGATAATTTGTAAAATAAAAAGGTCGAGAGAACTGCTTTTATTTTAATTAAATAAATCTTTATTTATCTGGAATACTAGTATGATTTGCCAACACTCGTACAATTTGGGAAATGAAGGAATAAAGAATAACGATCCTATTGCATGTTAGCTTATTCAACCATATAGGAAAATTGACAAGTCAAGATGCCAATATAGATTGGAAGCAGATGATAGTGAATGGCTGCCAAGACATGCATGGTTATCTTGTGTGTATCTATGTGGGGTTTTGGAGTGGAGGGGGAATGGAATACTGGCTAACTGCATGTATCTGCAAAGCCCTTATAATTTGATGTCTACCTGATTTAGTCAGTCACTGATACTATTTCCTTTCTTGTCTACGCAGAAAGTGTATTTGTATTTCCGAGGGCACAAGTGATGCATGAATCGGGTGCCAGATGTTGAAAGTGTTGAAGCTTGATGAGATGCCTCAGTATATTCTTCTGTACACCTTTGTTTATCATCCATTTGTTGAGATGGTTGAAATCATAAATAGAATGTTTGGCATGCTAAATCGACGACTGTTATACTTTTCTTCACATGATTTTTTCCTTAAGCCATCTGAAGATTTTGTTTTCTTCTCATATTGTAGTTAGCCACAGATGTGCATTTATTAGAATGTTTTTTTTACCAAACCTTTAGGAGATGCACAGATATGAAACATGTTCAATCTCCCCATTCTGTTTATTCAAGTACCAAACTGATGGATGAATAAGTGAAGTTTACTTGGAATTGCTTCTTAGATCAAACTTCAAACTGTGGATGTTAGTTAGTGTATTGTAGCATATGTATGTTAGTGAATTATGCCAAAAGTAGAAGAAAATATTACCAGTAATATGTCAAATATTGTCTTGAAGTAAAACCACTAGTGTTTTTCCTTTCTTTTCCTTCCATGAGTTAACTCTCTTAACAAATGAGAAATGTCCAATATATTAATGTTTATTTTTTATATTGTGATGTAATAAAAATTGGAATATAGCATTAGATTGTTTTTTTGGCTGAGTGCTAAGCCTCCAGAATCCTTGCAATTACAGAGGGTTTTTAGTCATATATTTATCTTTTATTGTTCCTGACTTAGGTAACAATGTCAAATTGGTAGTATTATTTTTGTCTTTAAAGGATGTGTTAAATCTATACAATTAAAAGGATCTTATAGACCTCTCTCTCTCTCTCTCTCTCTCTCTCTATATATATATATATATATATATATATATATATTTTATGTAAACCAGATAGATGCATTTATTGCAAATTAATTTAGAGCAATGCAGTTAGTTTTTTTCTCACAAACAAACAAACAAATAAATAAAATTTATGTGGATTCCTTAAATGAACTATGTTGACATGGATCATTTTACAGTAAAACCTCTATTTAGGAATACTCTATATAAGAATAATCTCTATAATATTATAAAAAAATTTGGTCCCAATTTGGGTCAGATATAAATAAGAATAACCTCTAAATTGTAATATGTTATATACTTTTTAAGTCCTGTATTAAGAAACTATACCTCTATATAGTAATAATTTCATATATATATATATAAGAGAGAGAGAGACAATATTAATTTTAAAAGACTACATTTTCTATAAAAGACTACATTTCCTATAAAGAACTATATTTTCCTACAAATGACTACATTTTCTATAAAGGACTACATTTTTCTATAAAAGACTACATTTCCTATAAAAGACCATATTTTTCTATAAAAGACTACATTTTCCTAGTTTGAAAATCTAAATAATTTATGTTTTCTTTAATTTTTGTTATAAAATCTATATTTTTGTTAAAGTGGATATTTTTGGGTGTTCGAAAAATATTTTGTACCAATACCTCTATTTAGTAATAACCTCTCAATTAGAATACAAATAGTTTGGTCCTAAATTTATTTTTAAATAGAGATTTTACTGTAGTATTATTGCCAAAGTTTTTTTTATCATGTATAGATTAAGTATCAACTATAACTATTCACGTAACTTGCAACAAAAAGGTCAACATATAAAAGCGTAAGATATATAAATTTCCTTTTAGTAAATGTATTGAGTAAAATTCTTTCTCATTTTTTTTTACTTAATAAACAACTTATAAGTAGAAAAATAAGTTATTGTCAAAAAGGGAATAATGACAAATAACTTATAAGTTGATTTAATTAACTTATATGTAAGTGAATAAGTAGAAAAATAAGTCATTGCTAAAAAGGGAATAAGTAAATACTGAACATGCTCTAAATGTTACCCTATTCAAACTTAAGACCCTTCCTATGCAATGAACCAATATTATTCTGTGTATTTATTTGTTTTGATCAACTTATATAATTACATTTTAATCTTAAGAACTTGGGGGAAATTAAACAGAATTTAAAGAAAAAATTTATATGGTATGTAACACCTGTCTGACTTTGATATTGTTATTGAAAACTAGACTCCAACTGATACCTAAATCATATAATCGTTTCTATTTGTTGCCTAAATTTTTAAAGGAGTGACAGCTTTTTCAGCTAAACAATTTCTAACACTTCTATTATTTATTGTTTTTCTTTCCCTTTTCCTCTTCATTCTTTTATTAAACCTTTTTCACATAAACAATTCTACTTACAAAGTACACTAACTTTTAAGAGTATAAAAATTAAAACAAAAACTTCAATTATATTATTACAACAACTACTAATTGTCTGACTATGAGATGCAAGACATCATTTTTGACTTATAAGTCATTTTATAATAAGTTAGTTTGACCAAATGTAATGTGACGCCCCCAAAATAGGTATACATCACCCATCTTGAGTCGCTAGATACATGGTACAGAACTCAACTACAAACATAATTATACAACTGTCGTGTAACATATGACAAAACATAAGCTGAGAGTTTTAAAACGAATATTGCATTCTAGACAATATCCACTCTCAATGGAGTACTCATTACAATTATTATCACACTATTTCATAGAATAGTGAGGACTGCTAATGCGACATCTTGGACCGTCACTCCATTCCCCAACTAGTCCCAACTATATTCTCATTTTCTGAAGAGTAAAAGAAAGCAAAAGGGTGAGCTCAACTAGCCCAGTAAGAAATATTATGACTAAGATAATACAGAATAAATTATCCTTAATCTTCAATAGTGTTAAACTGATAAAATACAATAAACATCATGTTTAATTGTAGCAGAATAAGCAATCCATTAGAAGAGTCAAGTAGAATATAATGTCTACTATCTCCTCTAGATTAAAAGTCCATCTTTAATATTTCATTCTTGTAATACTCAACAACAGTTCTTTGTTATACCCAAGACAAAAAGAACTATCATCACTTGTCTTCACCTAAACCACCAAAGATTATAGTTAGATCCACAATTCATATTTATAATCATGTAAATCAACAGTTTCTCCTTGCCACAAAGGCTTAATAGAACGTTTATTCAATATCCTTACCCCAAAGGCTAAAGATATTCAAATGTAATAACAATGATCATACCAATTAGTTGTCTACCTTTGCACTACGGGCCAAAGATATTCAACTATAAAATCAATGGTCACGATCATACCAATCAATTGTTTGTCAGTGCACTACGGCCAAAGACATTCAACTGTTAACTAATGGTCATGATCCTGTTAATCACATCATAGAATTATCCATGCATTACGGGCCAAGGATATTCGTTATTATCACCAGTGGTTATGATCTTGTCATACACCTGTCCATCTTTGCACGAAAGCCAAAGATATACAACTATAAAATCAATAATCAACAATCCATCTTTGCACATAAGCCAAAAATATATAACTGTAAAACCAATAATCAACAATCCATCTATGCACGTAAGACAAAGATGACTTTCATCACAATATAAGCATGAGGATGATGACAATGATATAAGTATTAATCAAACGAGATCAAAGATAAATATTAAAAACTTTAAATTTATCCAGAGTTTAAAAATATCCAAATTATCAACATGATACTGCTTTGTGGAGTAAAATTCAAGAATAATATTCATGTACCAAAAATAATTTAGACAGAAAAGAAATATATTTTTGGGGTAAATAGTACCCCGTGAATAGTATCCTATGAATAATCATTCAGGAATAGTATCTCGTGAATAGTATCCCGACATGAAAAGTGTCCCAAATACCCGAGTGATGTAACACCCCCTTTCCAAAATAGAAAGAGAGGTTACACAAAACATAACAAAACTAATGAATTTAATAGCAAGGCTCAAAGCCACAAAGAACAGTCTTAATATCTGATAATTTTCACAAGTTAACTATAATAAATCTCAAACTGTCTCAAACCACAATCTAAAATAATTATTACAATTTCAAGTAAACTGACACATCAAGTCTAAACAGAATATTTCTAAATCATTGGAATGAATGGAGCCCTCATAACACCTGCCATTGATTCCCCTAATTACCTGCCAGAAGAAAAACACAACATTAGCAAAATGCCCAGTACAGATATAGAATACAAATAATGAACCGAAATAACTAACTTAAGTAAACGAAATGAAACAAAACGAACTGAAATGAAACGAACAAAACTAACACAATGAAATAATAGGCTGAATCAAATGGCTGGGTGTTATTTCACACCGAGATCAGAACAAAACAGAAATATACCTTGCCACACAGGCAAGTCAAATAATGCCACATAGGCAAATCAAATAATGTCACACAGGCAAGTCACACACATTGGACCGCGAATCCAATGCATGTAAAATCGGAAGGCATGTTTGGCACAAACATCGCCAATCCGCAGAACAGAAAACTAGGGTCGACCCATACTGTAATACCCGGAAAAAAAAATAATATTAAAAAAATAAATTAAATTATTTTGTTTGAAAACATATTAATTGGACTTTATCTTTTATTTGGGCCAAACTACTAATTTAATTTATGTGGGCTAATAAATTAATAAGTGATAAATCATTTAATTTGATAATATTTGGGACTTAATATTAATTGAACCCAATTAGAAGTTTATTAGGACAAGACTCCCTTATTAATAAACAATTAAACCTAATTTTATTTCATTATACAAACTAATTGAGGGAAGATGTCAGAATAGTAGCGGCGGCTGTAAACATAAAAGAGGAGAATCAACTTTAAGCTTTATCAGGCAAGTGTGCTTTGATTACAGTATTTGTATAATAATTTTATTTCATAGATGTTCAGTGCACTTACTAAATATGAAGGATTGCAGGTATATATATATAGTACGAGAATATATATATATATATATATATAAACTTTAGCTGCAGGTTTTTTTTGTATCAGTCATCATTACTTGAGGATTTTATTTATATATATATTATGCTATTATGGAATCTTGTTGGTGGCCTGAGCACTGCTGCAGGCGTTGATCTGTATATTGTATATATATTTTTATAAGCTTTTGGCCATGAGTTACTTTAAAAAAAAAAATTCGTCATCATGCTGCTGTGCATGTTGGATTGCTGCAGGAGTACTAGGTTCATTATATTATATTATATTATATTATATTATATATATATATATATTATATTTTAATAATCTTTTAGCATATATATTTTAATTATCATTTGGCCATGAAATTTGTATATGGAATTAGTAAATCAATTGAAGTTATGTATATTAATTTGTATTAATTAATTTTGTTGTCATAGTTATAAAAGTTTTAATAATAAATTTAATAGTATCATGTTATTAATGATTGGATTATAATAAAATCTTATTAAATTATTTAGATTGAACGGAGAGAGTCTAACGAGTATATTTGGAATATAAATTTTGGAGTATTAATAATTGATATAAGGCGATGATTAAAGGCATATTAAATAGATTATGAATTATTTTTGGGAATTATTAGTTTGGATTATTTTTAATTTGAGGTGAATATGTTTAGGTGATGAATAACGTTTCGTATTTGATATCGTTGGCATTTGAGGGTAAGATTTTGTGAAGTGTGCTATAAATGGTTTGGAAGTATCAGGTACGGATTCCGTACTCTTTCAGCGATACCTTTGTTAAATTTGATTTGTTCGTTTGTTTCCTTATTTCGAATTCTATTATGATTTCACATAATTGTTTCTTGTGAAATAAATATATTAGTTTCATTTTAGAGTTGATACGTATGACTCGTATTTATACTCTTTGAATTAGGTTATCATGTTTAGTATTATTTATTTTGATAATTGTAGAGCGGTACATGTTGTTACCTTACTTTTGAAACCTTGTGACTATAATTTGATTCGGTTCAACATGTACATATAGAACCCTTTTGTTGGTATTATGTCGCATGTGTTGTGACATGATATTTTTGTTAGAATATACCGTAGAGTATACTTGAGTTATAACCACCTGTGGGGGGTACCACAGGCACGTCGTCTTGGCACGAGAGACGTGACACTTTCCGTGACGGTGTGATTAGTCCACAACGTCTCTATTTTGGGCTTCGGAGGAAGTGGGCCATTTGGTATTTTGTTGTGGGAGGCGTATGGGTTAACCCTAATTTTCTGTTCTGCGGATTTGTGATGTTGTGCCAAACACACCTATCCGATTTGCATACATTTGGATTCGCGGTCCAATGTGTGATTTGTCTGTGTGACATTATTTTGGTTGCCTGTGTGGCATTATTTTGACTTGCCTGTGTGGCATTATTTTGACTTGCCTGTGTGGCAATGTGTATTTCTGAGCTCATTCGGTATAAAATAACTCCAGCCATTTGTTTCAGCCTATTATTTTATTGGATTAGTTTTGTTGGTTTCTGTTCAGTTCAAGTCATTGAGTTAGTTACTTCAGTTCGTTATTTTTTATTCTTTTATTGGTTTCGTCAATTACGTTGATTCAGATATATTCATTACGTTAATTCAGATATATTCCATTCAGATCTTTGGATATTATATTTTCGTTCGTATTTGCACTTGAGGCTTTGTTTAGTATTTTGTCTTAGTTATTTTCGTATATCAGTTGTATATATTTTGTATATCTGTATCCGTACTGGGCAATTGGCTCAGTGTTTTTCTTCCGGCAGGTTTGCAGGGGTGATTCAAGGCTAGTGTGATGAGAGAGTTGTCTTTGACCATCTAGGTTGTTTTTTTTTGTTTTGATTATTTTGATTCTAGTTGGAGAATTATATTTAGTACTTCATTGATGGATATCATTATTAATATTTTTAAGTTATTAGTGCTCTGTTTATTTATTTTGAGGTTTGTTGTGCTTTGCACGTGACCTCCTTTTCTTTTTCGGGAAGGGGGTGTTACACATACGCCTCCCACAACAAAATACCAAATGGTCAATTCCCAACGGAGCACAAAACGGAGACGCCATGGACTGATCACACCGCCACGGAAGGTGTCATGCCTCGGTGCCAAGATGACATGCCTGTGGTACCACCACAGGTGGTTATAACTCAGGAATACCTTACGGTATTCTAACAAGGATACCATATCACAACACATGCGACATAATATCAATAAAAAGGGTTTCTAACATGTACATGTTGAACCAAATCAAATTATAGTCACAAGGTTTCAAAAGGAAGGTAGCAACATGTACCGCTCTACAATTATCAAAATAAATAATACTAAACATGATAACCTAATTCAAAGAGTACAAATACGAGTCATACGTATCAACTCTAAAATGAAACTAGTATATTTATTTCATGGGAAATAATTATGTGAAATCATAATAGATTTAATAGTGTGATGTTAGTAATGGTTAGATTTATAATAAATTTTTTTATTTTATTAGATCAGACGGGAAATATATTTGAAATTTAAATTTTGGGTATTACATTGCTTAATCCAGGTACGGATTCCGTACTCTTTCAGCAATACTCTTGTTAAATTTGTTTTGTTCGTATACTAGAGTGAATAGTAATCGGGTGAATAGTAACCTGTGAATAGTAACTCGTGAATAGTACTCCAACACGAAAAGTGCTCCGAATACCCAAGTGAATAATATTTGAGTGAATAGTAACCCGTAAATAGTAACTCATGAATAGTATTCTATCATGAAAAGATCAATAATTATCAAGAAAGCTCAGAATAATATTTTCATGAAAAGATACTGGATGAAGCGCAAATATCAATGATATTATACTAATTTTATGGAGTATAGAAGCTAAAACTTCAACTAAATGAGTATAGAACTCAAAATCTGAAACGAAATAATATTACTTACATACTACAGAGTATGGAAAAAAAATATTATTTCAAGCGAATATTGAACAAAAATAACATCCCTTGAACTGAAATAATATTCCAACCAATATTTAACGAAGATAATATTCCTATGAATATTGAACGAAGATAATATTCTTTATGAATATTGAACGAAAATAATATTCATACGAATACGAAAAAATAATATCTCTTCAGAATATGAAATAAATAATACCCTTTACCTCAGAAGAAGACTGGATACTGGAGTAGTGGAGTAGCAGACTACTCGTCTTCTTTCTCCCTATAACTTCTCTCTCTATAGCTTCTCTCTCTATAATTTCTCTTGTGAGTCTTAGTGAATTGGTGAGAATAAATGAAGAATGAGCTTCTATTTATAGGAAAATATAGTTTCGATAATTGCACGTTTTGTGGCTCAAAATATTACAGTATAATACCTTCATCTTTTCCTTCATTTTTTATTTAGTCCTGCAAGTATTATCAAACTTGCACCACCTCTCATAATAGTACATCATGTGAGTTAATAGTACAACCATGTGACTCCATAGTTCTATACATGTGAAAATAGGAATTACAGTATAATACCTCCATCTATGCCTTCATTTTTAACTTAGTCATGAAAGTATTATCAATCTTGCACCACCTCCCCTAATAGTACAAGAATGTGAATCAATAGTACACACATGTGAACAAATAGTTATAAGCATGTGACTTAATAGCAATTAATTGCTCATTTATCTGATTAATTATCCGATTGGTCAATATAACCTCCAGACATCAATTACTATCGAAATAAATGTTGATTTCCACTAACACTAATAATCCCAACACAATAGAACTATCATTTTCATCTTTAATCAACACGAACTTATTCATCATTAATATTATAACTTACAATATTTAACAACCAGGTCTTTCTCAGGAAAGAGGGGGCTTTCCGATAAGGATTTCTTCTTATTGGCGAGCAATTAGGTGACCAAACTTTTCCTTGACAAAACTTCTAGACATTATCAATATTGCAAATAATAATATGAATAACTTTGTCGTCTCAATTATTAATTTAATAATATAACATATTGTGACAATAATTGAATAAAACTGAGTGACTTCTCACGTAAGCATCAATAATCAAAGATAATGTACAATACCGTGTGCTATTATGCAACCACGCGTATTACTATACTTTTATCACCGATTATTTTATGACAACTTGCTTACTTTAAAATTTTTTTTACATATCACCCTTAACTTTAACCTTTTATCAATTTAACCATTTACTAAATAAAATAATAATAATAAAATTGAATACTTTCATTTCATAAAATTCGGGGTCTCACATGTAATATCTATTTTATCCATCTTTTTATTAATGTCATTTTTAGTAATTTTTACATTTGATTTTTAGTAATTCAGAACTTATTTTAACTTATAAGTCAAATTGATGCCGAAAACTTTTACTTATAAGTCATAACTTAAAAAATAATTTATAAATCAACTTATATTTTACCTTTAAGTCATTTTAAAATAAGTCATTGCCGAACGGCTCTTAGGGGGTGGGTGTTTGTTACCTGTCATGATGGATACTCACCTAAACATAGATTATTAGGTATCTAATTTCTTGTAATAAAAAATAGCCATATTGTGTTATTTTTGTTTGGTAGAAGATATGTGATTACTGATAATTACTATTGCGAGTGTTTGGTAAGAATTTAAAATTACTAGATATATTTATTTTTAATATTGATCTTTTATTAAAATGTCTTTGTACTAATTTTAATCGAATAATTTACCCATATGGTTATTGTTAAAAGTACTTGTCAATAATCATCAAAATTCTATCAAATCATGAACTGTTATTTTATAAACATATTAATAATTTTAATACGATTTACTATGTAATATTGAATTAATTAGTTTTATAATAATAAATAACAAACAGGCCACATACTTCGTATGAACAACGAGTTATTTTAGTTAAACTACACATGTTGACAAATAAATAAAAAACCAAAAAGAAAGTGTAAATTATGTGACTAATAAAGATGTTTATGTCTTAGTTATTAAATATAAAAGATAATTTTGTCTAAATAAAAATATCAAGATGACTGGTGTGTGGTAATTTCATATTACCACTTATTTTTAGTTATACGATTACTGAGAATTTTGGTGGGTATCTGATTTTCAGGAATGTAAGATTAGCAGTAAGGGTATAAATGAATCGAGTTGAGCTAAGTATTGAGTTGCTTAAATTTGGTTCACAAAATTTATCGAGTATAAAATAAGATTTGAATGACACTCATTTAGCTACCGAGTCGAGTACGATCTCGAATCAAGCTCGAATAGTTTGAACTTTTCGAACGAATATGATCCGAGTATCAATAGAAAATTACAATTTGACGAGGTTCGAATAATTTACTAATTTTAAAATTTGCTCGTATTTAAATAATTGAATCATTTATATTCTGAGTCAAGCTCGAATAAAAGTTTTAGCTGAGTACGAATCAAGTACGAACCGTTTATTTATTTTATAATCTTAATTACCAATATAACAAACACGAATTATAAAGATGACTAACTATATTACCAAATATTTAAGATAACAACTTTAGATGACCGGTAAGAAACGCCCCCTTAGAGAGACATAAGGCCCATATCTCCTCCATTTCCTAATCCTTCTCGGTCCTCATTGTAAGACCCCAACTTTTATGAATAAAGATTAATTTCTCTCGAAATATATTTTTGAATATTATGGTGTGGATATAATATAATGTTATAGTTGTGGGTAATATTTACAAATTTTGCAAAGTAAGCAAGTGGTTATATAATATTCGATTGGTCAGGAAATATTCGTTTTAACAAGGAATATTCGTATGACGACACAATCATTGGTGGATCCCACAACAGAAGTATTGTCGTAGTTAGAAAATGACAGAATTATCTTTTTATAAAAATAACGGCGGAAGTTTTACTGTTAAACTGTTGAACTACCCGGTAGTAAAAGTACAGTAATACGCGTGGTTAAGAGAATTTGAATAAAGCAAGGAAATCAGTCTTCAAGTCAAAACCCCAAAAGGGTGATCACAATGAATGGTTGAAATACTTTATGGAATGTGGGAATGAAATGGAGCATGAAGCATTTCTTTCTCTGTGGTTATCAAGGTTTGCTTTCCCTGGAAATGTGTTTGATACTATAAATAGAGATAATTTTTCGATTGCGATTTACCTTGCTTGAGGGATTAAGATTGCACTTGCACCTACTGTTCTTGCTACCCTCTATCGAGATTTAAGTTTGTTAAAAGAAACCATTATTGCTTCTGCTAATTTGAAGGTTGATGAGTGCAAAGGAAACTATTTAGCCCTTACTTTGTGGTCACATTGCAATTTGTTCAAATATGGGCTTGGGAGAGATTACCTCCATTGCAGCCAAAACCCAATTTGCTCCATTCATGGGAGCAGAGATTGGCTCGATGGCATGGCCTAAATCGGTTAAAACGAGAAAATGTCAGGTGGGTTATAGACTCTGCTGGTGACAGTTTTCTGTGGAGGCCATATGCCATTGCTGTGGATAATTGGTCATTCCCAAAGTTCTACAAAGAAAAAGAACAATGGGTATTTTCTGGTTGTGGTTTGAATGAAGAATTTGAGTCGTTTGCTCGTTGCTTGAGGGTATCTGAACTTGTTGGGATAGATAGCATAGAGCCTTATTTACCACATCGAGTTGCAATGCAATTTGGAATGGATCAAGATCTTCCCGGATGGATTCCTCGTGTCAATGCAACTCCAGAAATTGTTTGGGAAAACTACAGCAGACCGGTTAGGGATGCCGAACTATACTTTCCTTCTAGGCTTTTTGAGGCTGATGTTACTACACGGTACTTGGAATGGTGGGAGAAATCAGTGTTAGACCCACAAGGTAAAATCACGGATCGTGCAGAAGAAAAAGAAGTTTGAGGAGAAGATCAAATGCTGATGTTCCTCTTAGTTTACCAGCAAAATGTAGTTGGGGGAAAGAAATGTTGCAGACATGTAACAAGCCTAGCATTCAGAACAGATTGGATATTAATGATAAGCCCTTTTTGGCTGTTGAAAAACATTGTTTGCCATCTTTGATTGATGGAAAATATGATGATGTTCCTCCTGGTTTTCCTAGAAAATTTGATTGGGGGAAAGAAATGGTTCAAACATGTAACAAACACAGCATTCAGGACAGACGAGATGTTGATAATAAACTCTTTCTGGCTGCTAAAAAACATTGTCTGTCATCTTCAGCTGAAGGCAATGATGATGATGTCCCTCATGGTTTTCCTCCTAAATTTAATTGGGGGAAAGAAATGGTTCAAACATATAACAAGGGCAGCATTCAGGACAAACTTGCTGTTGATGATAAGCCCTTTCTGGCTGCTAAAAAGCATTGTTTGTTGTCTTCAACTGAAGGCAATGATGCTGATGTCCCTCCTGGTTTTCCTCCAAACTGTAACGGGGGGAAGAAATGGTTCAAACCAGCAACAAGCATAGGATTCAGGACCAAGTGGCCGATAATGAATACCCCTTTTTGGCTGATAAAAAACATTGTTTGCCGTCTTCAACTGAAGGTAGTGATGCTGATGTTCCTCCTGCTGGTTTTTCTCCAAAACGTAATTGGGGGAAAGAAATGGTTCAAACCTGCAACAAGCATAGGATTCAGGACCAAGTGGCTGATAATGAATACCCCTTTTTGGCTGATAAAAAACATTGTTTGCCGTCTTCAACTGAAGGTAGTGATGCTGATGTTCCTCCTGGTTTTTCTCCAAAATGTAATTGGGGGAAAGAAATGGTTCGAATCAGCGACAAGTGTAGGATTAAGGACCGAGTGGCTGATAATGAATACCCCTTTTTTGCTGTTAAAAAGCATTGTTTGCCGTCTTCAACTGAAGGTAATGGGGTTCCTAGAATTAAGGTAATGAAAATGAAACCAATGGTAATGAATAGGCAGAGTGAAGCTATGATAAGAAGATCAGAAACAGATAGTGAAATTGCTAGTAGTCATGAGATTAAAGCTGGAAGTTTAATCCAGAACCTAGTTGGCATCAGTCACGAAGAAGAAGGGAGCAGTTTTTTCACAACTAAATTACCAGATTTGGAAATTGAAGCTCGAATTAGCAAGGTTGAGAGAGTGGTAGCTGGGCTAAAAGCAGCAAGATTTGGATGCAGGTTTGTAAAATAAGAACCAGAAATCTCTATTTAACTTGAAGTAGTTTTTATGGCGCTAGATTTTTTTGATTTAGATACCTCTGAGGATCTAAGTAATGATACATGTAGATTTAGTTCTCCAACGACTAATTAAACATTTTGTTCAGCATTAATACCTCCATAACCAGATAATATTTTGACTATTGAAATGTGAATGACACTCTTGTTCTTGCGGTTGCATGCGAGTACAACCATATGAAATGTCTTATACATATTTGTATTTCAACATTGTTGGCATGTTAATTGTATGGTACTGTCAAGACTTTTGCCTTACCTTTGATGCCTATGCTGCTCTGTCTATATCTGCTGGTTTGGCATTGACCAAGGAAATGAAGTTGATACAGAATGTTAGATGCCATATTCTGTTACCTTTTTTTCTTCTTGTTCTTCTGCTTCTTTCAACCCCCCAAAAAAAACAAAAAATTAAAAATCAGGCAAGGTCCTAATAAAGGTTTTGGGTTTTGAGCTTCAGTAGCAATTTTTTTCATGCCATATGCATGCTTGAATACATGTGATAGAAAAGTTGTGCAAGAACCTTTATTTCTTCTAAAAGATGTTGGGACTTCATGAAACCATAATAACAATGGTGGAATATCTGATATTACTGGAAGTGAAACTATGTCTATTTGTGAATATAGTTTGAGAAGGCCCCCCTCTCACATAAATAGCAAATAGCAAGTAGACGGTAGACCTTACACTCATGTGAAAATAATTTGAGAAAAAAGTCATCACACACATGTATGGGTGGGTTGGTTGGGTTTGGTGGGGGGTTCAGGTCTTACCACCTACAAAGGAATTGAGTTTGGTGGTGGGGATATTAATAGATGACAGAGATGAATGAAACTACTGTTCTCATAATATTTCGAAAAATAAAACACTCAGTACCTCTATTCTAAGTATTAGTATATGGTCATATTACAAGGTTTTTGTTAGACAATAAGGTTTCTACAGAATATTTTCGAATGAATATTCTTCTCTCAAACAAAGGCAATATATAGGGTAAAATTACATCTTAAAAATTAGGTCCTAAAACTAAGGAAACAGATTATATCTATAATTATATACATGATTACTCAACAAACCAGATTTCTAGGATTAATTATAGACAATTAGAATCAATCTAATATTATAGCTCATACAGACACTCCCCCTCAAGTTGGTGCATAGATATCCATCATGCCCAACTTGTCAATAGTACTATAAAACACCTTCCCTGAAACTTCCTTTGTGAGCATATCAGCCAGCTGACTCTCGGATTGAATAAATGGGAATTGTATAACCTTTCCATCGAGGTTCTCCTTGATAAAATGGGATTCGGATCCTTTATGAGGATTTCTCTGTGATGATCTTGTGAGGGTTTTGTTGTGGGATTGACAACACATTAAAAAGGAGATCTAATGACTCACGATTTTTGTTTTGTCTTTGTATCAAAACGACGTCGTTTTGATAGAATTTTTTTTTACAAGTTGACAAAAAATTGAAATCCACCAAACGCTGTTTACTTTTACCAAACAAACGAAGTAAAGTAAAAAGAGTACATTTAAAATAGTATTTGAGTTGTGATGGTGATTGTCTCCGTTGAGCAGTGAATTAAGAGAGGTAAAGTAAAATGATTATTATTAATAATAAAAAGATATAAAGGAATATGTAAATAATAATAATTGATAGGTCTAGAATATTTTCTTGGTTGACCCAGATGGCCCAATGGTTAGAGTAAATAATAATAATATTTTCAATGGTGAGAGTAAACTCTTTTTATGGAACAGATAAATACAAATAATAATAATAATAATAATAAATAATAATATAAATAAACAAACAAAAACAATAATAAACGAAAAATAACTGAAGCCACATTGAAAACATTAACGATAATTATAATCGATATATTTATTCATTTTTTGAGCCAAGTTTGTAGTTATCCTAATATTAATAGCAAGCTAAGTTATTAAATATAAAAAAAATCATATACAGAATAATCAAGAAATTTAAAATAATTATATGTAAAAATAAACGGCGTTTGGTGGCTTCTAATTTTCTGTCAACTTGTAAAAAAAAATTCTTATCAAAACGACGTCGTTTTGATACACAGACAAAAAAAGAGTTGTGAGCCATTGGATCTCGTTTTTAATGTGTTATCAACCCCACAACAAAATCCTCGCAAGATCCTTACAGAGAAATCCTCATAGAGGATCCTGATTCGATAAAATGATGATTAACTTCAACATGTTTAGTACGATCATGTTGAACAGGATTTTGTGCAATTTCGATAGCTACTTTATTATCACAGTGGAGATTCATAGGTTTAGCATATTCAATCCCTAAGTCCCTCAGTATATTCCTTATCCATAACAATTCGCAAACACCATGAGTCATACCTCGAAATTCAGCTTTCACACTTGATCTCGCCACTACCTTCTGCTTCTTGCTTTTCTAAGTGACCAGATTACCTTCCACAAAAGTAAAGTAGCTAGATGTGGGCCTTCTGGTTGTCTGATCACCTGCCCAATCAGAATATGTGTATCCTTCAATGTTAGAGATACTGTTTTTTGAGAACAACAACCCTTTTCCTGGAGCACTCTTTAAGTACCTTAGAATCCGATAGACCGCATCCATATGCTCTTCACTTGATGTATGCATGAACTGGCTCACAACGCTCACCGCATATGCTATATCTGGCTTTGTGTGATAAGTAGATTAATCTTCCCACTAATTGTTGATAACGACCCTTGTCTGTTGGGGTTTAATCTGAAATAATCTCGAGCTTATGATTCATCTCTATGGGCGTCTCTACTGGTTTACAGCCAAACATTTCGGTTTCGGTTAAAAGATCTAGCACACATTTTCGTTGTGAAAGAAAGACTCCGTGTTTTGACCTGGCTACCTCAATTCCCAAAAAATATTTAAGTTGTCCGAGATCCTCCATTTCAAATTTAGTGGCTAAATACTTTTGTAAAGCTTTCATATCGTATGAGTCATCTTCTTTTAAGACCATATCATCAACGTACACGATTAAAGCTGTTACTTTTCCTTCTTTGTGTTTTATAAAAAAAGTATGATCTGAGTTACTTTGCTTATAGCTAAACTCCTTCATTGTAGTCGAGAGAATCTCCTAAATCAAGCTCTAGGTGACTGTTTCAGCCCGTACAAAGACTTCTTCAATTTACAGACTTCACCTTTACATGAAGAACTACTTTTAACTCCAGGTGGTAGCTCCATGTAGACCTCTTCTTCCAAGTTTCCATTGAGGAAAGCATTTTTAACATCAAATTGTTTTAGAGGCCAGTCTCGATTTGCTGCTATAGATATAAGAATGCGAATTGTATTGATCTTGGCTACTGGTGCAAAAGTATCCTGATAGTCAACTCCATACCTTTGCGTATATGTATCCCTTCGCAACTAGCCGAGCCTTATATATATCAATACCTATATCTGGTTTGAGTTTCACCGTGAATATCCATCTACACCCAATTGTCTTCATTCCTTTAAGCAGTGGAACAAGTTCCCAAGTGGCATTCTTTTGTAGGGCCTCCATTTCTCCGTTTATCGCCTTTCTCCACTTTGGATCAACCAATACATCCTGCACACTACTAGGAATAGAAACCGTGGATAGTTGATTAACAGTAAATGCATACGATTCCGTCAACCTATGAGAGGACACATATTTGTTAATGGAGTATTTGGTCTTCGCTGCAAGGTCAGGTTCATATTGTTTTTTTTGAACTGCCCTATTCAATCTTTGTGGGTATCTAGGAGCTATATTTTCTGTAGGAGCATAAGTTTCATTAGACTCAATAAACACATGATTTGTAGTTACGTGAGGAGAAGGAGAAGGAACATTCTAGGTTGACTCTTCAGTTAATGGCGTAGAGGGGAGCAACCCTGAGGATATCAGCGATGATTCTAACACAGCTTCTTCGGGAGGAATTGATGGTTGAATCTCAGTTTCATTGTTGCACGTCATTACGACCTTGTTGCTTAAACTATTCACTCACCTCTTCTAACCCAATAAACTCATCTCCTCCATTCTCTTGTTGAACATTCTCATCATTTAATGAGCTCTCCCCCTGAAGAGAATTTTTAACAATTCTGTCAGGAATAAGCACGTGAATGATATTCCTATTTACATATGATTTGATTATGATATATATATGAATGAATATGCAAGTATGCTTGCATTAAGGAAAGCTGTAAAATCCTTTGATAGATGAAAGAAACATATGTACAAGGACTTAGAATGAATTGATCAAATGTGTTAGGTTGATCCTACATAAACAAAGCAGCTTTGTAAAGTCCTTAAAAAGAAATGATGTAAAATGACTATAAATATAGAAAGATTAAGCATGTTAGGTTGAACTTATGATGTAATAGATAGACTTATCTGATCGTCGAGCACCGCAACAGAAATCGTAGTCTGCCACGAGAGTCAAGGAAAACTCGAGAGTTATCAAGGTAGAATCGTAGTCTCCAAGATAGTAGATCTTGGAGTTCGTAGACTGCCAGGAGAGACGAGGAAGGATAGTAGTGTGTCGAGTAGAGCTTCCTCAGAGCCGTAGTCTGTTGTAGAAGTCATGTTCAGAATCGTAGAGACAGCCTGCCTATGAGCTGACCGAGCATCTGCCGAAGCCAAGTCAAGAATCGTAGACTACTCTCTGAGTCGTAGAGTCTACTGATGTCGAAGCCAAGTAAAGAATTGTAGACTACACTCAGAGTCGTAGAGTCTACTGATCATATCAGAGGTAGAGATCGTAGTCGAGCAAGATCAGATGAAGACAACGAACACGAAGTCAAAAATCATAGTGTCAAGATCTGATCTCGGAGACGTAGTGTCTACACAGCCGAAGCTGAATCGTAGAGTGTAGAACTAAGACTTCAACAAATGTGCTCACAACGCCAAGGCAGATTCGTAGAGCAAATACGATTCTCAACAAATGAGCACTCCCAGAATATCCAAAGGAATGAAGTCTCTAGTTGGTACTGCAAAGATACATCCCACCTGAATGAAACCAGAGAGCACTCAACAAATGACATGCAAGCTAACAGAAGATCTAAGCATCAACCCAATCAGCATCCAGATTGAGTTGTGAAGTCATTTAAGATGAAGTCTTCCACAAGTTAATCAAAAGAAGACTTCAGTAACTGACTGAAGAAAGTCAGCAAAGGCAGTAACTGTTAAGTAAACAGAAGACAATGATCTTGGAAGAAACCAGGATCGTAGTGTTTGCCAAACAAAGAAATATCTGATGGAGTCCACACAGAGATACTGGCCAGCTTTTGAAGAACAAGGCTAAAGTGATTAAACATTGGGTCAGTCCATTGATGATAAGTGAACGGGAGATCACAAGGAGAAAGCGAGCTGGACACGTCACAAATCTGAAGTGTCTTACTATTCAGAAGGGGCCAGAGTAAGGAGTCAAGCCATTAGTATCTGAGAGTAGTTGAAGCAAACAAGAAGTGTTGAAGCACTGCACAATAGAAGGAAGATGTGTTCTACACTGAAGATCAAATGAACACTCTTCAAAGATCGTAGTGTTGACTCTACACGTCAATGAGCAATAGTCAACGAGACACTACGATCAGGTTCAAGAAAGCATGCATCAGAATCGTAGAGTTCGGTCATTCGAAAATTAAATCATCGGCAACGGTTCAATCTGAAAGTTAGTATTCGGACAAGAGCTTATTGAGAGCATCGATGCAAAAGAACAACCTCTGATCGAGAAATCAGAAGGGGAAATAAAGTCGTCGACCTGTCCGAGACATCAAAGTAACATCTCTGACGGGGTAGGTGAAACAGTAGACTGCAGTGTTAGAAAGTCAGAAAATGGGATGTATTGTCACATCTGTAGTCTGCACAAAACAACTCAAGATCTGCAAAGCATTTCAAAGAACTTCCAATGACTACTTTCCAACGGGAAGATTGGGAAGTAGTATAAATCAGCAAGAGTTTCAAAGATCAAGGGTTGCTGGAGTTGTTGAGTTTGAAGAAATGGTGAGCTGATCTAACCAACGTAAAATAGTGAGTGACCAATGAATGTCCGAAGGCTCACTCTACGATCCACCAAGAACACTTAGAGACAGACAAAGAAAGAAGTAGAAGTGAGAGTTCTACAATGTAGAAGTGAGAGTTCTATTACAAGAAAAGTGTTCTGAACTGCCAAGAGAAAGAAGAGTATCAATGTCATCTTGATGTCCATCATGGGAAAACTCTAAGTACCAGAGAGAAGAGCTTACAGTCATCTTAACAAGTCTACCAGGAGAAGGCATCAAGTATCAAGAAAGAAGATCACCAACGTCATCATGGTGTCAAGCATGAGAAAGTTTCTAAGTTCCTAGCAGAAGAGCTTACAGTCATCTTAGAAACCCATCATGTGCAGCCATCAAGTATCAAGAAGAATGATCTTCAAGGCAGTTCATCAAGGGATCATCAGAAGTGGTTGAGTAACTGAAGAAGTTGAGCATCATGCAACACTCAACTGCACTTCAAGGATGATCAAGCCAAGCTGCTAAGTACAGAAGATGTTCAGAGCTTAAAGACATCTTAGCAGCTCAGCACCAACAACAACAAAAAACAAACAACTCAATAACAAGAAGCCAGGGCCTGAGGGGTCCTTGTCCGGAGGGACTAAATGAAGTTCCAAGCCTGCTGGGCTTGAAGAGTTCCTAGGGAACTAGAGAAGTTCCAAGGCTGCTGGCCTTGAAGAGTTCTTAGTGAACTGAAGTCCCAAGGCTCCTGGCCTTGAAGGAATCTTTGTGATTCAGGGTGTTGCCCTTCCTTATTTGAAATTCTACTAGTTGAAAGCAGAAGAGTGGATTAGGAGCTTGAGTCTCTGAACCACTTAAAATCCCTTTTGTCATTTACTTTATGTCATTTACATTATGTACTTAACTGCTATAACTGTTATGTATGTATTAACTGCTTACAACTTAACTAACTCTAAGAACAATGCATATATGATTATGAATATATCAATGAAGGGGATCTTTTACTTATTCCGTTGTGCTTGAAAAGATTCTTATGTTTGTCATATGTTAATTCATTAGCAATACAAAATAAAAAGGAAAAGTATTTGAAAATTAAAAGGATCTATTCAACCTCCATTTCTAGATCTATTGTGTGCCTGCTAGGAACTAACAATTGGTATAAGAGCAGGTTCTCATGCTATGTTCAAAAGCTAATCTCTTTGAGTCTGATTTTAGGCACAAACATTGTTCTAAACTTGGTTTAGTAGTAAGTCACTTGTTATATGTAGATGAGCTCACACGTTGGAAATACTGTGTACATGTAAATGTGTATATACCACTGAAGCTGCTCAGATTTGTCCATGCTCTTAATTGCCATATCTACAAGACCAATTCTTGCCCGCGGTTAATCTTGTAGTCTGAAGACCAGGCTAGGAAGCTCAAGAGACATCAATAGAAAAGAGCCAAACATCTACCAGCCTGAAAAGATGAAAAGGCCATACATGCTAAGAAATGCCTATCTAGAGAAGAAATAAGAACTTCTCAAACATGTATCTGGCCAACCAGCAGCTGGATGTAAATCTTGTGAACTCAAGGATGTCGAAAAACTAAAGATGTTGAGATTCTCTTAGCTTGCATCTTCAAGACCACGACTGATTGATTGAAGGTCAACTGGAGCAACAAGTTGTCAGGAGCAAATGAGAAACTATGCACATCAATCCCTAATCTCAGTAGGTCGAAGTTAAATGGCTTTTAAGGAACTGACAGTAGAAAGGTACGGTTTCTCACTAGTATAACTGTGTACATCATGTTGCACCTCCTTATGAACTATAACAATATCCTATCAAGAAATCATAATCTACCTAAAAAGGTGAAGAGAGAAAGTACACTGAGGTTGAAAACTCAAATGCTTACAAACTTTCTCTCCATCCAAGTTTTAGGTTGAAGATGACATCTTGAAAGAAATCCGAAATAGGTCATAAGCATATCAAAGGTTAAAATAATCTTATGTGGAGTAATCTTTGCTGATGAGTAAGTTTGCATGTAAAAGCCAATGTTCTAAGTGCTTGATAACACAGAGTATGATCGGTTCTACAAGAGTATCTTGAAGATTCGTAGAAACTGATCACCTCCATGAATCAACCAGATACACATAAGTCATAGAGTTGATTCTTACTCTGTGAACATTTAAATCCTGTGAGCATAACCAAGCAAATGATGAAACCATCAAAGAAAAAGAGTGTTTTATTAAAATAGCAAATCTTACACACACTCACCATCATCCATCTCAAAATATATTATCTAAATTAGTTATATGCATGAATATAACTGATGGTGATCAATATGTTGATTATCCAAATATATGAGGAACAGGGATTTAGAAAACTAACCTAGCAGTACCCATTTAATTATGGGTACCAAAATAGAAATGTATCTAACCTGCAGGTACCTGGTCTATCTGGCCACACTAAGGAATGTTGAAGCAGAAGACTTCAGTCAAGAAGATTCAACCAGCAGAAGGCTTAAGACTGTTCAGAAATGACTCTGATAAAACTCCTAGATGTCAAAGCATGTTCTTAAAGACCTGCTGAGCTAATATAAATAAAGCTCACATGGCTGCTGATCTTTATATGGAAGCAAGACATTCAACCAAAGAAAAAAGGGTCACATATGCTCAATCATGAAAAGAATGTCATATGAGAAGAATCCTAAAGGAAGTTGACATCAAAGGTTCATGGAGAATCAATCATGAGGAACTCATTATGGAATCAGAACTCAGCAAGCACAAACTGTCAAAAAAGACTACATTCGTAGTGCTGTCAAATGATCGTAGAATGATCAGTCCTGGAGATTTCCATGTCTACGGTGTAAATAGATTTATTTGACAATGGTGATTCCAGTCAGAAGGAGATATTCAAGGATGCCTCCTAATGCACATGAAGAAAAGGAAATTACACCGTACTGAGAAGACTATATAAAAATGGGGAAGCAGTGATCTGTTAAGGAACAACAACCCTGAGATATACTATGAAGCAATGTACCAGCTATAAAGTCCCAAAACTTTGTGGCTGATGAACTAAATGAAGAACCATAGTCAGTAGGAACGTCTCAAAACGTACTACTGATAACCAATCAGCCACCCAACTCAAAATCTTGGAGTACCTACAATCAAACATCCGATCGTAGTGTAAAAGCAGGAGGATACCACGATTATAGCAAAGGCAATTGTCTAAAGTTGGTAGATGACCTCCCCAGCAGAAAAGGCCAAATGAGATATCAGTGCAATTCACTTCTAAAGTTTTCATCTGGAAAATGCCTCAGGGACAGACCTGACCCTTAGCTCACTCTAAGAGGTTGATCCTTCCTGAGCTATCTTAACCCAGAAGGATTACTTAGTCAAGTTCATCTCAAGGACCAAGACAGTCAACGATCGTAGAGTAGAGTTTGAAGAGAACTCAACGATCGTGGTGCAATCTCAATGATCGTAGAAGCAGACTCGATGATCGCAGTCCTACCAGAACACACTAGCTCATGGTGAGCTCGGAAGAACCAAATAATTGCTCAACCATTCAGAGTATGAGGAAATAAGGTCTAATGCTGATTGGAAAGATGTCCTGCTGAAGAAAATTGCCTAAGCCTTCATAAAGTACACAGTGGTTGAGCTATGCATTTTCAACAAGGACTAGTGTCAAAACCAACCACTGCAACATCTCTCAGAAAAAGATCGTTGAGTCAACAAAGGAACGTAGATTCATTAGCTACCTCACCAAGATACTCTACGAACCAAAAAGGTCAACGGTCAATCCACGTCAGTAATGTTTATTCTCTTAAAAGGAATATAAAACTGAAAAGGTTATGGGGAGTTACAGCTCATTACTGGGCATCGTGCAACCAATGGCTAGTTGACACATCATAGTGTTTGTAAAGTCAGAAGGAACTGTCATAAAGACAAATTCAAAATCTGCAAATAGTTATAAAAAACTATCGAACCTTTCTCCCTCCCATTTTCAAACCCTAGAATCCTCTTCGAAGCCAAATTCAATTAAACCCCCATAGCCCTGATCACAATCAGCTATCTCTTAGAAATCTTTCTGAATCAAATACCCATATTTCTCGAACTATTCAAATGGAAGATTGGCGAGTAATCACTGGCATTCAGCTCAGAACCAAGTCGTTTGAGAAATCCAAAAAGAAGTTCAGAGACATTCTTGAACTTGTGAAGAAAGTTGGATTTTCAGAATGTCTTGAGGCAAACACTTGAGTATACTGACTGGTTAAGGAGTTTTACTCAAATGCATCCATAAATGCCGGAACCCTTTCTACCAAGGTTAAAGGTCAGTCTCTAAAGCTGAAATCATCCGATATCAATCAATGCTTAGGTTTTCTTGACCTAGGACTAAAAAACCTTAATGAGACTGAGCAAGTGAAGGAGATTATGGGGTACCAAAGGAACCCTAGTTTGAAGGACATGAAGAAAAAGGAGTTTCATGAGGAATTCGAGTTCCTTGCTGAGATAGTGGGAAAATGTATACTATGCAAGGATACTGCACATGACACTGTGCTTGATCAGCAGTTGAAGATTATGTCTGCAATAGTTCTGAAGAAGCGAATCAACTTTGGAGCTATCTTGTTCGATCAGATCTCTAAATGGATAGAAAAGGCTGAGATAAAGAAGTCTACTGATAGACCCCTGACTAAGGTCTTTCAGGGAAGATTGCTGAGTATTGTGATGAAGAAGCTGGGAGGCAAAATCAAGGATGATGAAGGAGAGCCTCTAAATGTTCATAAAGTAATGTCTCCACGGTTTTTCGTGAACTGGAAGAAGAACCCATAGGAAAATAAGAGGCTAACAACAGCTGGGAGCATTAGCACGGTCTCTGTAAAGAAGAGGAAGGAGGAAGAGGTGGAAAGTTCTGAGTCTGGTAACTCTGCACCAGTAACAGCCACACCAGTAAGGAAGTGATCCAGGGGTGTGAAGAAAACTGAGGCTCTACCAAGAAGTCTCTCCACCGAAGACAAGGATGAAGAAGAAAAAGTCCTGACTGCAGAAACCACCAAGAGAAGAAGTAACAGACTGCTTCAAGGGCCATCAAGAAAGAAAGCTAAGGTAGAAAACAGGCCAGCACCAGTTTCCTAAGAAAGTACATCTGACGAAGAAGAGGACGTAGAGTCAGAAGAAGAAAAGGGAACTGATGATGTCAAGACTGAGTCCCCAAAGAACAAATCCAACGATGAAGGTGGAACTGGATTCATAGAAGAAAATGCAGACTTTGATGATGAAGAGGAATGCAAAAGCCCTGTGGCTAACTCTCAGAGCATTCACTCTAAAAATGAAGAAAGGCTGCAAGATGACAAAGCTGCATCTCCTATTGAAATTACTCCTACAAGCCCACATGATGGCTCAAAAGATGTTGAGTTTGAAGAAAAAGGACATGCCCCTGCCAATGCCGAAAGTCAAGGAAGTTTGCCTGATAATTCAAAGGCCTCAGAGTCTGAAGAGGAAGAAGAGTCTGACTATCCCATATCTGAACCCCCAAGGAGAAGAAAGTGCTACAAACTACTAGCTAAATTTGCCTCCAAGAAGAAAAGTGATCACTCTACTGCAATCATTGAAGTAAGTGATGATGAATCTGAATCAAAGGAAGAAAGTACTGAAGATGGGACTAGTAATGAAGAAGATGAATCTAAGGAAGATTTTGCTAAAGAAGGTTCTGAAAATGAAATTCAGGAAGAAGGATTAACTGATGAATCTGATCAGAATGTTTCAGGCTCAGAAAGAGAAGAAATAGAGAAAGATTCTGATTCTGCACATCAGGAATCCGAGGAACCAGAATACTACCATGTTCTCTCTCTAACTAGGATTAACAGAAGAATAGTGGTGGAAGTCTCGAATGAACCACCATAAGTACCTCCAGAAAGTTGGTTTTTCCAATGGATGCCTTGGTTAAAGGCACATACTGAAAAGGATGAAAGTTACCTTAGCTGGTGCTTCTCTCAGTTTCCAAGCCTGGAACTGGTGTCTTAGAAATTCCCCAGGGTGAAGAAGTTTGCAACAATGATGATCAAAGACCAGCCCCATTACAAAGTCTACCGACATGCTGACAATCACTACATTCCCTACGATCGTAGAGTGGACTCTGAAGGCGGAAGGATTATGGCCTAGGAGATAATTGTAGAGTCTATTCACTCTACCACTGATGGTGTTCAAGTCCAAAATAAGGAGCCTCCGTCCGCCCAAACATAACTATCTAACATTCCTTCATTCTCCAATAACGATTGGTATCCAACGATTTTTCAGATTCTCACTACTTTTGAAAATCTGTCTAAGGTTGAAAATCGCAGAGTCCAATCTGGTGTTCAACAAGAGGCTGCCCAATCAAATGACCAAATTCCTATGGAGCAGAAACTATTGAAGAATTCTGATGAGCTAGTTGAGGAGATATCTCAAATTAATGAAGAGTCAAAGATGGTAGCAGAAGGAGATAATTCAATTCAGAACAGACTTCAAGCTACTATAGCTGATGTATCTCTCAAAATCAAAGAGCGAGATCACATTTATCTGAAGGCCATACATGATCAGAAGACAGAAGCTCTACGAGCACAGAAGGCCAATGAAGAGCAAATTCAAGCCCTCTCTGATAAGATTGACAACATGAATCAGTCTTTCTCTATGAAACTTGAGTTAAGTCAACAAGAATTCAAGATTGAAATTGGTAACTCCTCTTATTTGATGGAACAACTTATGTCCAACATTGAACAGCTCTCTCAAGTGATTAATGACAAAAAGGGGGACAAAAAGAGGCATGGAAAGAGGCACAGTAAGAGGCATTCAAGAAAGGGCAAGGAGAGCATAAAGAAAGAAGAAAAGAAGACAAAGAAGAAGACAGCAGAAGAAGAAGCTGGGTCATCATCTGAGGGGGAGCCAAAGGATGATGAGCATGTGTTAGCAAAGGCTAAAGGGGAGCCAGAAGAAGAAGAAGAGAATCATACATCTGAGGGGGAGCAGACAAAAGAAATGAAGTGAACATCCCAGGGTGAGCATGTGCAAGAAGATCAAACAGATGAATAGCTGATCAATAGACATTCTTGAAACACACATGGATCCAAAGAGGTATATCTCTAACCATTAGGCATGTTCTGGATCCAGGATATGAAATGCCATAGTGTATTAAATTCCATATTATTATAAATGACATTAATGATTATCTACTTTAGAAATAAAGTTGCTCACTATATATAAGATTCATTCATAACATGCATATACACTTATAATTTTTGTCATAATCAAATAGGGGGAGATTGTCATGAATAAGCACGTGAATGATATTCCTATTTACATATAATTTGATTATGATATATATATGAATGAATATGCAAGTATGCTTGCATTAAGGAAAGCTGTAAAGTCCTTTGATAGATGAAAGAAACATATGTACAAGGACTTGGAATGAATTGATCAAATGTGTTAGGTTAATCCTACATAAGCAAAATAGCTTTGTAAAGTCCTTAAAAAGAAATGATGTACAAGGACTACAAATATAGAAAGATAAAGCATGTTAGGTTGATCTTATGATGTAATAGATAGGCTTGTCTGATCGTCGAGCACTGCACCAAAAATCATAGTCTGCTAGGAAAGTCAAGGAAAACTTGAGAGCTATCAAGGCAGAATCGTAGTCTGCAAGATAGTAGATCTCAGAGTTCGTAGATTGCTAGGAGAGACGAGGAAGGATAGTAATGTGTCGAGTAGAGCTTCCTCAGAGCCGTAGTCTGTTGACGAAGTCATGTTAAGAATCGTAGAGATAACATGCCTTCAAGCCGACCGAGCATCTGCCGAAGCCAAGTCAAGAATCGTAGACTACTCTCTGAGTCATAGAGTCTACTGATGTCGAAGCCAAGTCAAGAATCGTAGACTACACTCAGAGTCGTAGAGTCTACTGATCGTATCAGAGGCAGAGATCGTAGCCGAGCAAGATCAGATGAAGACAACGTACAAAAAGTCAGAAATTCATAGAGTGTCAAGATCTGATCTCAGAGTCGTAGTGTCTACATAACCGAAGCTGAATTGTAGAGTGTAGAACTAAGAGTTCAACAGGTGTGCTCACAACGCCAAGGCAGAATCGTAGAGCAAATACGATTCTCAACAAATGAGCACTCCCATAATATCCAAAGGAATGAAGTCTCTAGTTGGTACTGCAAAGATACATCCCATCTGAAGAAAACCAGAGAGCACTCAAAGAATGACATGCAAGCTAACAGAAGATCTAAGCATCAACCTAATCAGCATCCAGATTGAGTTGTGAAGTCATTCAAGATGAAGTCTTCCAAAAGTTGATCAGAAGAAGACTTCAGTAACTGAATGAGGAAAGTCAGCAAAGGCAGTAGCTGTCAAGTAAACAGAATGCAACGATCTTGGAAGAAACTAGGATCGTAGTGTTTGCCAAACAAAGAAAGAACTGATGGAGTGCACACAAAGATACTGGTCAGCTTTTGAAGAACAAGGCTAAAGTGATTAAGCATTGGGTCAGTCCATTGATGATCAGTGAACGGGAGATTACAAGGAGAAAGCGAGCTGGACACGTCACAAATCTGAAGTGTCTTGCTATTCAGAAGGGGCCAGAGCAAGGAGTCAAGCCATCAGTATCTGAGAGCAGTCGAAGCAAACAAGAAGTGTTGAAGTACTGCACAATAGAAGGAAGAGGTGTTCTACACTGAAGATCAAATGAACACTCTTCAAACATCGTAGTGTTGACTCTACACATCAATGAACAACAGACAACGAGACACTACGATCAGGTTCAAGAAAGCATGAATCAGAATCGTAGAGTTCGACCATCCGAAAATTGAAGCATCAACAACGGTTCAATATGAAGGTTGGTATTCAGACAAGAGTTTATTGAGAGCATCGATGCAAAAGAACAACCTGTGATCGAGAAATCAGAAGGGGAAATAAAGTCGTCGACCTGTCCGAGACATCAAAGTAACATCTCTGACGGGGTAGGTGAAACAGTAGACTGCAGTGTTAGAAAGTCAGGAAATGGGATGTATTGTCACATCTGTAGTCTGCACAAAACAACTCAAGATCTGCAAAGCATTTCAAAGAACTTCCAATGACTACTTTCCAACGGGAAGATTGGGAAGTAGTATAAATCAGCAAGAGTTTCAAAGATCAAGGGTTGCTGGAGTTGTTGAGTTTGAAGAAATGGTGAACTGATCTAACCAACGTAAAATAGTGAGTGACCAATGAATGTTCGAAGGCTCACTCTACGATCCACCAAGAACACTTAGAGACAGACAAAGAAAGAAGTAGAAGTGAGAGTTCTACAATGTAGAAGTGAGAGTTCTACTACAAGAAAAGTGTTCTGAACTGCCAAGAGAAAGAAGAGCATCAATGTCATCTTGATGTCCATCATGGGAAGACTTTAAGTACCAGAGAGAAGAGCCTACAGTCATCTTAGCAAGTCTATCAGGAGAAGACATCAAGTATCAAGAAAGAAGATCACCAACGCCATCATAGTGTCAAGCATGAGAAAGTTTTGAAGTACCTAGCAGAAGAGCTTAAAGTCATCTTAGAAACCCATCATGTGTAGCCATCAAGTATCAAGAAGAATGATCTTCAAGGCAGTTCATCAAGGGATCATCAGAAGTGGTTGAGTAACTGAAGAAGCTGAGTATCATGCAACACTCAACTGCACTTCAAGGATGATCATGCCAATCTGCTAAGTACAGAAGATGTTCAGAGCTTAAAGACATCTTAGCAGCTCAGCACC
>CM035114.1:14067036-14298967 GCA_020205505.1 Panax japonicus
AAAACGATCTGTGGCTCAACTAAAAAATACAGGTTTCGTCTGATCCATCATAGAACGTTTTTGATACAGCCTCCCATATCTCCTTAGCGGTGGGAAGGCGAATAAATCATTGCATTAGTGACAGACTCATTGAATCAATTAGCCAACTTTTCACTTTGTGATTTTCAGTAATCCATGCTCCAAGATTAGGATCTTCAGATTCTGGTTTCTTCGTTTCTCCGGTGAGATATCCAGCTTTGTTGCGAGCGCCGATACACATCTCCATGAGTTGTGACCATAATGGGTAATTGATCTCATCGAGGGTAATTCCGGTTGGAAAAGGGGAGTTGTCTTGGTGTACGATAATCTGCAGTGTTGGTGCTGGGATAAGTTCGATTGGTACGCATGTAGTGGTCGCCATCAAATTCGCAGTAGCTTTCACGAGGGTGATGAACTTCAAAAGAAATACGAATACGATTGTTTGTTGCAGACTTCTTGGGAATCAGACTTGCTTTGATACCATGTTAGACAATAAGGTTTCTATAGAATATTTTCGAATGAATATTCTTCTCTCAAACAAAGGCAATATATAGGGTACAATTACATTCTAAAAATTAGGTCCAAAAAATAAGGAAACAGATTGTTTCTATAATTATATGCTCAACTAACCAGATTTCTAGGATTAATTATAGACAATTAGAATTAGTCTAATATTGTATACAGCTCATGCACACAGTTTTCCCTATTATTATTGTATTAATATCGAGTCCGGCTATGTATTATAGTAATAAATTTATGCAGAATTACAATTGCAAAATTTATCAGATTGATTGGTAGGAAATTATAGGAGGGACATTAATACTTATTCATGTAATTGATAATTAAAAATTTTACATAAACATTCACAATATATATCATTTGTCAATATATAAATAATAAATATGTCCTACACATGTGAGGAGGATTTCGTAGAATTAAACAAATAGTTTTTGTACGTCAGCGTTTTTGATCAATTTAGGTTTAAGGCTTAAGCCTCATAATTGTTGTTTTTCTAAAAGTAGCATAAACTTGTTTTTTCTTAATATAAATCTTTTTAGAAAAGTTTTTTGTCCTTTAATGTAAGTCGTTTTAGAATTTTAAATAAGCATTAATTATTTAATTTTTAATATTACCCCAAGTATTAAATATAATTTTGGTTCTCTCACTATTTTTTATCCAATAAACAACATTCTTTTTTTTCAATACAAGAATAACATAAACAATTGATATTATATTTAATGTTATATAATTATTTTTTTAATATTTATGCATAACTCTAAAACAACTTATATTAAGGCTGTATTTATAAGTTTGGAGGGATGTGATGGAAGGGGAAGCATAATAGGGGGAGGGAGAAGGAAGGGAAGAGATTATAATTTTCCGTTGTCCTGTTTCTGAGTTTTAAAAAAGAATGGAAGGGATGAAATTTTTATTATATTTTCCTTGTTTGTAAGTTTAGAAGGAATAAAGGGAAGGGAATGGAAAATAATTTTATTTTTAAACAATACTATTACTATATTATCCTTATATATAAATATAATAAATGTATAATTTAACAATGTGTAAGTATTGAATTATTTTGTTCAATCTTTTTTATGTCATATATATATATATATATATATATATATATATATTAACATAACCTCTGTAATATATTACATAATAATATATTATTATATTACTATATTACATAATATATTACTTCAGCATAAAAATCAAGGTATATATATACTCAATATGTAATTTATGTAGTAAGGGCGTGTAACTGTGTTGTAGTAATGGCATTACATTGATAGTAAGGGCGTGTCTTGGGGTGGGGTGGGGTGGGGTGGGGTGGGGTGGGGGCTTTAGAGAAAAAGAGAAAAATTATATTTTCAAAAAAATTGAGAATTATAATATTTAGGGACAAGATTGTCATATTATTTATTTTGAAAGGTTATTATTGATAATATAAAATATTTTATTTTTCCATCCTTTTAAATCCTAGGAAGCATAAAATATTTCATTTTTATATTAATTATTTATTTATTACTCCGTCTACTTCATAAAATGTATCATTTGCATAAATTAATTAATTATATTGCAAAAGTAATCATATTTTTTTTGTGTGTGTGAAAGGGTTGTAGTATTTTGGATACGAGGATTAACATGTATTGCCTTTCAAGTTCATCATAATTGGTTTCAATAAATATTTTCAAATTCTAATTTTTAATTGTTTGACAAATTCCTTTCCTAATTATATATCGGCTTGTGCCCTACCCTACATATCCTACCCTACCCTATTCTACCCTACCCTACCTTACCTATATATAAGAATTTGTGTGCGTCTTCCAATCCCATAATCTCTGCATGTCTCATTTCCTGTTCTTCATCTCCCGTTCTTCATTCATCCTCTCTCTGTTTTCAAAATAATCATGCAAACTCAATCAACAGAAGAAGAAGAAGACTTGCTCATTCCCATCTTGAATTTCCACCGCCGGAACAATAATTCTTCTTCCCTCAAACCCACAATCGAATTCGTCAACAAGATTCACAGCCGTTTTGCCAAAAATGACAAGGTTTTTATCGACTTCTGTGAGCTTATGAGCATGTACCAGAACAAGCAAGTTACGATCAATGAGGTTGATAGTCTGTTAATGGAATTATACCAGAACGATCCGGATTTGTACGTGGACTTCACTAGATTTATTCCAGAATCAGAACCATCCGGATCATCCGGATTTGTAAGCCAAGATACCGGAAATTTTATTCCAGAACCAGAACCATCCGGATCATCAGGATTTGTAAGCCAAGATACCGGAAATTTTGTGTTTACTTGTAGCGGAAACAAGGGGAGGGGTAGAAGCAAAGAGGAAAGTTTGGTGATGGTGATATGGGAAACTTATAAATATGAACTGGACTTGGTTTATCTGCGGATCAAATCAACAGCCAAGAAATTGGAAGGGGAGCATGTTAAAATCGAACAACTCCAATCTCAAGATTTCAAGTGCATTAAGTTATTATATGGCCGTGTTTATGAGGAATATGGTGAGGCTGTCGTGCAACTGCTGCTTAGTAAACCGGATCATAATGCGCCGATTATAAAGTTCCGGATGGAGAAAAAGTGCGAGGAAATTGAACAACACAAAATTTTTATGGAAAGGATTTGGGGTGAGATTTTGGAGGATATCCGTGAGGGGAGAAAACAAGTCAGGCATAGTTGTTTCTTGGAGAAGATAACGAAGGAATGGGTTAATAATTGTGTTTATTAGTTAGTAGTTGATTTTGTATGTATGTTGTTTGATAGGAGTACAAGAATGATATGATTCTAGATAAAGAAATGTAATTGCAAAATAATTACCCTTCTAAATTATTATGTAATGATTGGTTGCTTGATTTTAATTAAAATAAATATTTTTTTCTGAATCTCGTGCTGCTTTTGAATGTTGTCAAATGGATGCTATCGTGGCGGCTAGAATTAGAAGGCTGTAAATCGAACCAAATAGTTCATTCGCTAATAATATGATCCAAATCTGAGCATAAAAAATTATTCAAATAAACATACGAACAGAATATGAATAAATTTATACTCAACTTATTTAAAATTCATACATATTCCCTCAATTTCTAGTAAATAATGCACTCCATGAGAACACTTGGTATCCATTTCTGCTGAAGCAAAAAACAACTAATAAACAAACTGCCACTCAGAAAATCATGCATACTGGATAATTCCATTCAAGGACTGGCTATTACAAAACAACAAATGCTCAAATTCAATGGTGGGTGTTAACGCCAAGATCTTTCTCCACGTCTCAATCACGAAAGACGTCCTGATCCTGCACAGTAAACACGACAACACCACAAGCTTGACGGCCGGACCGCCGGGGGATAACTCAGGCGTAAGAATAAGTATGTCTGTTCACAAGGTTAACTCAAGAGGATAAAAAAGTCTAGTGTGTTGAGAATCTGTAATAATCTGTGGTTGTGTGTGTATATATGAAAATACCTACCTCCTCGTGAAGACTTACTCGGTAGGATATAATATCTTTGCCTGGAATATTGTGCCACCTACTACCATCTGACATATCCCCCTGATCTGATGGGTTCTGCCGGCTGCATGAAGCTTGTACATTGCTTTTTGCTGCTGTTCACATCACCGGCCGACTATAATCCCATCCTCATTAATGTATGGCAGGTATCTTGGTCAACTGTCATACTATATCATCATTACAAGTCAAAGTAATAGATATTATATGACCCAATGGGTTGATCCATTGATCCAGCCCGGTTTTTATAAGATTGAATGAAGTCAACATAATGATTGGGCCCAATGAGCCCAATGACTTAATTAATAAGTGAGCCCAATGTACCCGGCCCAATATAGAAGAAATATCATGACCCAACATTACCCCCTAGTTTTTTAGTTAAACAGGATGTTTAATAGAAAACTATAAATGGTCCATGATATCAAAATTTAATAAAGGCCCAAAAATGAGAAATAATTGAAGCATACCCACTTTGATGTGTAAAATAGGATAAGAGATGGCAGGATGCCCAGAATAATAGGCCCATTCTGATAAAAGATTTGAATTTGAAGAGGATGGGTCACTAATTAGAAACTCAACAGATAGGCCCAAATTGGCAAGATATCCAAAGGTCATCCAAACACGCCTCATTCAAATTCTCATCATTACTGATAATTAATGTGCCGGCCTTGTTTCCTGTGTAACCGTCAGTATAAAAAAGAAAACTTTACCAATTAGACGGTTTTACCTGCTGATTTGAAATTCGAACCTTTGAGCTTTCTCTTGCCTCTCAGAAACTTTCTCTCTAGCTTTCCAGATCTCAACAATGGTGAATCCAAGCCAGATACCTTCGAGCTCCTCTAGCTCAAACCCTAATCAAGAGGGTTCGAGCGCAAACCCACCATCACCCACTGATTTCTTTAAGGATGGGGAACAATTTCCCCATGCCAACATCTCTTCCAACATCTCTGATTCAGAAATATGTTTCCTCCGAACTCGCTCTTCAGGGTTTAAGATGCTGAGCAAACAATCCCCTCGCCCAAACTCCAGATTCGAGAAGAGGCCCCTGATGAGCACCCCCTCGAGCAACAAAGGCTGGCACGAGAAATGGTTCTTCATCAATGGACCAGAAATTTCTTCTCTTCCCGAGTGGACCGTCTCGGACCGGATCTCTGCTGACTTCGGTGACATTCCCGAAGAACGAGTGAGGGAGATGACCGAGTTCCTGAAGAAGATTCCTCCACAAGAGTGGAGCTTCACTCTGCTGACCAAGCAAGCTTGGCTGTATGATCATAAATGTAAGTTTTGTACAATTCTGTAATATAGTTTCTTGATGAATTTGAATGGCATGGATTTTAATATATGGTCATTTTGCAGTGTCTCTGATCAAACCAACTTCTTCGGAAGTGAGAGATTTGGAAGACTTTCTGACGGGAAAGACTTCGGAAGTTAATGAAGAGCTTCCTGTTGAAGAGTCTTCCCAGACAAACCCCCCAGCCTCCGACCCACCAATCATTCCCCCTCAAAATGATGAACCTGAAGCCGAAGAACCTCTCATTCCTGAAGAAGTTCTCTGACCCCGCCGAAGGAAGAAGATGGCTAAAAGGGTCAGGACTGTCCGTCACGAGGCAGATCCAGAAAGTGATGAAGAGATTCTTCCTGAGGCGGATCCACAAACTAACCCTCCTGAAACGATTCCACAACCTACTCCTCCAACCGAGCCCATTACCGTACCTTCCAAACCGACCCCAAAAAAGAGGAGTTTACTTGACATACCTCCACAAGATAGGGCTAAAGTTCTTCGTGCCAAGAAAATAAGGACGAAGATAATTCCCCTTACTGCAGAAGAACTCCGCGTTCCTCCAACCTTATCATCAACTAACCCTCCAACCACAACTCAAACACCTGAAGCCACTTCTGCCCCTTCTTCGACCCCCGAGCCTATACCCGTTCGATCTCCTCCCCAAGAAGCAGTACCTGTGAATCCTTCTCCGGTTCGCAGTCAGCCTGTGCCCTCCCCTCAAAGACAAACGACCACCGAATTCCAGCATGATGCCATGGGTTCGCCAACTATGTGGCCCCAATTCACTGCTAACTTCCCCTTTTAACTGTTCGAGGCCTTCGTTCGCGAGACCGATGACCACCGATTCGGTAACAGTTCGAATGGGGATTTGCTTAATGAAGGCATGAGCTATTTGGCGAAGGTGAATGACTCTTTCCTTCCTTTTCATACTTACGTTTGTATTTGTGTATCTCGAACTGATTGAGTAATATCGAACATGTGTAGGCAAATGCTGTGTTCGGGCGTCTGCTTCCACGATCTCTCGAGGCTGAATCCGAGGAGGAAAGGCTGAGGAAGGAGAATGCTATCTCAAAATCAACCTTGGCTCGGGAAAGGACTCAACGCGAAGGTATCCTTCATACAAATGAAGGTCTTCATAAAGATTTGGCCCAAGCCAAGGAAGATTTGAAAATTTCCAATGAAGAACTGAAGTCGACTAAGGTTCAACACGCCGAGATCGTCAAGATGAACATTGACTTGGTTCTGAGGAGCGAAATAAGGATGAACGAGATCAGTGAGCTGAAGTCCGACGCTAAGGTTTTAACCAAGACAATCCATGATCTGGAGCGGGAAGAAAAACGTCAAATAACCATTCGGCAGCAGCTCGAACAAGAGATCCGAGAACTCAAGGCTCTCCGGGACCTTGGGCCTCCTTTGACTGATGCTCTTCGCAAAGAAATCTGTGAAGAGTATCGAAATTCGGATGAAATAAATGGAGAAATAATGAGGATCCATACAGAAAGTTACGAGCTCTGCCGAAGTCGTGGCAAGGATAAGTTATTCAAAGCCAACCTAGATCCACATTTGCTCGACTCTTCGGATGATGACGGGGGCTGTTTAGAATAACAACTTTTGTAATTTTCTTATTTTTGTAAGTAAATTGAATATCAATGAAAAGTGATTTTCTTCCTTATGACTTCAGTGTATTTTCTTTCTGTTAATATTTCGATATGAATTAAGACGGACAAATATGCAAAAAACTCCTTCGAGGATTTAACTTAAGTTGTTAATTAACAACTGAGTAAGTCATATAACAGATAAAATGAGGTTAGATAACAATGCGTTCTGAACTCAACACTTAGAGAAAATTCAGGTAATAAAGTAAAGAGATACTTATTCAGTTACCGAAGTGTGAGATAGGTCTGCTTCATTGAAGGTTAGTTTACCCCGAAAGGCCTAACAGAACCTAAAGATGACACTTGCCTACCACAAAGGGCCTGACAAGGTCTAAGTGGCGACAATTGCCTACCCCGAAGGGCCTGACAATGCCAAATAGTGGCGACAATTGCCTACCCCGAAAGGCCTGACAATGCCAAATAGTGGCGACAATTGCCTACCCCGAAGGGCCTGATAATGCCAAATAGTGGCGACAATTGCCTACCCCGAAGGGCCTGACAATGCCAAATAGTGGAGACAATTGCCTACCCCGAAGGGCCTGACAATGCCAAATAGTGGCGACAATTGCCTACCCCGAAAGGCCTGACAATGCCAAATAGTGGCGACAATTGCCTACCCCGAAGGGCCTGAAAATGCCAAATAGTGACCACCTTCCGAAGAGGCTACCATCGAATGGTCAGCAAGTCCTCCCGAACCTCCTATCACCCATGAATTGAGCAACAACAAAGACAAAACTTGTTTGAGATAAAAGAGGATCTTTTATTGATGATGATGTAGAATTTACAGACTTCTGACGTACTGACGATAAATCTACTGAAAGTATTTTCTAAGCCTGCCAGCGTGCCAAGTGTTTTTGATTACTGAGCCATCTAATGTCTTCAAACGATAAGTCCCTGGTTTCGGAACCTCTGTGACTTCATAGGGTCCTTCCCAATTTGGCATCAGCTTTCCCAAATTCTGGGGTGTAGATGCTTCGACTTCTCTGAGAACAAAATCCCCTACTTCAAATCTGCGAAGCTTTACCCCCTTATTATAGTGCTTGGCCACCCTTCGCTGATACGCCGCCAATCTGATTAAAGCTATCTCCCTGACTTCTTCCAGCAAATCAAGATTGGTCTTCAATCCTTCCTCGTTGTAGATTTCATTGAAATGACTGACTCGAAGACTTGGAGATCCAATTTCAACTGGAACTAAGGCATCAGTGCCATAGGCCAATCTGAAAGGTGAATCCCCCGTAGTAGTCCTGGGAGTAGTTCGATAAGCCCATAATACACTTAACAGCTCTTCTGACCATCTGCCTTTAGCTTCGTCCAATCTACGCTTGATCCCATTCAATAGCGTTCTGTTGGTCACTTCAATTTGTCCGTTTGATTGAGGATGAGCCACTGAAGTCTTTCTGTGCTGGATCCCCAATTCTGCTAAAAAAGCTTCAAACTTCGATCCAACAAACTGACGACCATTATCTGATACTACCACCTTAGGAATTCCGAAACAGAATACCACTGATTCTTTCATGAATTTTAAACATTCCTGTTCCGTTATTGACCTAAGTGGCTTTGCTTCTACCCATTTGGTCATATAGTCTATGGCAACTATAACAAAACTGACCTGACCCTTTGCTTTCGGTAGTGGACCCAATATATCAACCCCCCAGACAGCGAAGGGTATAGGAGATAGGATCGAGTATAGCTCTTCCGGTGGCTGATGCGGTATTGGACTGTTGAGCTGGCATTTCTCGCACTTCTTTACATATTCGGTAGCTTCCTTGAAAATTGTAGTCCAGTAGTACCCCTGACGAAGTATTTTATATGCTAATAACTTGGCAGCCATATGGTCGCCACAAAAGCCTTCATGCACTTCTCGGAGAGCGTATTCAGCTTCTGTTGGAGTCAGACATTTCAATAACGGAGACGAGAAGGCCCTTCGGAAGAGATCCCCATCGATTAGAACAAAATTAGCACTTTTGTATTTGATTTTCTTAGCGAGCATCCGATCCGAAGGTAAGACGCCATCAGCCAAATATTCCAGGTATGGAGTCAACCAGCAATTGGTTCGGTCAATGCACATTACCACTTCATGATGAACACTAGGATGTTGTAGAATTTCCAGGTATACTGATCTTTCAAAAACATTAACATCCGTAGTAGCTAGTTTGGCAAGTGCATCAGCAATGGAATTGTTGCTACGCTCGACCCCTTGAAACTCATAGGATGAGAAATATTGAAGCCGGTCCTTTAATTCTTTCAAATACTTGATCATTCTTGGGCCTCGAGCTTCGTATTCCCCGGTAAACTGTTTAACGACTAACTGAGAATCACTGAAAATGACTATTATCTGTACTTTAAGACTTTTCGCTAGTCGCAAACCGGCCAACACTGCTTCGTACTCAGCTTCATTATTCGTCGCTTTAAACTGAAAACGGATAGCCTGCTACACTTTGAATCCCTCCGGACTTGTCAAAATAATCCCTACTCCACTGACGTCTGAAGTAGAAGACCCATCTGCAAACAGCGTCCACGAACTCTCCTTCTGCTGAAGGATGACAACTGCCCTGTCAGATGCTTCAGCTTCGACCACGACTTCATCAGCTTCAGAAAATGAGCATTCGATCATAAAATCAGCTAAAGCTTGCCCCTTGATGGCTGTTCGGGGATGGTACTCAATGAAGAATTGAGACAATTCCATCGTCCACGCAGCCAATCTCCCTGATACCTCTGGTCTGCCCATAATTTTCTTTAAAGGTTGATTCGTGTATACTATTACCAGTCTACCCTGGAAGTATTGCCTAAGCTTTCGACTAGCAGTTATTAAAGCGAAAGCAAACTTTTCAATGTTTGGGTACCTGGTTTCAGCATCCCGAAGGACATGGCTCACGTAATAAATCGGGTGTTGCTTACCCCCAACTTGGCACACCAAAACAGCTCCTATTGCCAACGGACTAGCTGCGAGGTACAAATATAGAGGCTCGGTAGGAACGGGCTTCACCAGTAAAGGTGCCGAAGATAAATAGGACTTTATGCCTTGAAAGGCGTCTTCACATTCTGAAGTCCATTGGAACGTTTTTGAATTCTTTGGCCCCTTCAATGTGTCAAAAAATGGTAAACATCTTTCTGCTGACTTGGACATAAACCTCCACAAAGATGCAATCCTTCCAGTCAGACGTTGAACATCTTTAAATGACTGAGGAGTCTTCATGTCCAGGATCGCTTGAATCTTCTCTGGATTGGCTTCAATTCCTCTTCGACTGACAAGATAACCCAGAAATTTGCCAGCACCCAGACCGAAAGTGCACTTAGTGGGATTCAGCCTCAAGTTGTGATGACGAATGGTCTGAAAGCATTCTTCTAAATCATCCAAATGCTTATGCACCAACATGCTCTTAACAATCATGTCATCTACATATACCTCAATATTCCTGCCCAACTGATATCTGAAGATATGGTTCATCATCCTCTGGTAAGTGGCTCCGGCATTAATGAGGCCGAAAGTCATTTTCTTATAGGCATATACTGAACGATGCGTAATGAACGCCGTCTTCGGGATATCCTTTTTACACATGGAGATTTGATGATATCCAGAAAACGCATCCATAAAACTTAATAAAGCATACCCCGAAGTGGCATCAATGAGTTGATCAATGTGGGGCAGCGGGTAGAAATCCTTTGGACATGCCTTGTTTAGATCACTGTAATCAATGCAGACTCGCCATTTGCCATTATGCTTCTGGACCAGAACCACATTATCCATCCATTGTGGGTAATCTATTTCAAAGATGAAGTCCGCTGATAACAGTTTTGCAATCTCGTCGTCTATGGTTCGCTGACGCTCCGGTGCAAAGATCATTCTCTTCTGTCGAACCGGCTTCTTTGACGGGTCCACCTCCAATCGATGCTCCGCAATATCCCTGCTCACTCCAGGCATATCCTGAGGTTCCCATGCGAAAATATCAACAAAACACCTCAGGAGCTCTATGAGGTTCGTCCGGAGAGGTTCCGGCAAGCCCGAACCTATTTTCACCGTTTTATCCTCCTTGCCAGGAATGAGCTCTATCTCTTCCGTTTCCTCAGCTGGCGTGACCATCGGTTCGGAGCTGCTTTGGGTGAAGGGCTCGATCTCTATCGCCATGGTCTGCTGCTGCTTCGATACTCCGACTCCCGAAGTAATAACAGCATTTCGGTAACACCTTCTGGCCAGATCCAGATCTCCTTTCACCTCACCAACCCCATGAGCAGTAGGAAATTTGATTTTGAAATGAGGTATTGATGTTACAGCTTGCAAAGCAATTAAAGTGGGCCTCCCCAAAATAGCATTATAAGCAGAATCCACATGCACAACATAAAACTTGCAAATAATTTCTACCTGTTGAGGGGCCGTTCCAAATATGACTGGTAGCTCAATAGTTCCTGCCACCTTAACCGGATCATTGCTGAAACCATAAAGAGGAGCTTCCTGTCTTATCTCCATCTTTTGCCCCTCCAGGTTCATTCTTTGATAAGCGTGGGCATACAGGATGTCCACAGAAGACCCATTATCCACCATCATCCTTTTCATGTCCACCGAACCCACCTGTGCTATCAGCACCAATGATCCTTCGTGCGGTTCGATGACTTCCGAAGGGTAATCCTCATCAGTAAAAGAGATTACCGTATTCGGATAAGGTCTATCGGTCTTCGGGAAGGTACCCGCCACCGACATTACCGAATCCAAATGACTTCGGCGCTTCCTTCCAACTAGTTTGCCCGAAGTACCCCCAGTGATGACATCGATCACATGCCTGGCAGGTTGTCCCGTATTTGGTAATATCTGCTGAACCGGTTGAGCTGCCGGAACGGGTGTTTGATCTTGCTGTTGATTATTTCTGGCAGCTACGTACTGAACTAAAGCTCCACCTTGCACCTTTCTTTTAATAAAATCTTTCAAACTGGCACAGTCGTTCGTATCGTGACCCGAGGCTTGACGATAATCACAATATTTGCGAGGGTTACCTTTTCCGAGCTTGATGTTATCTCGAGGTGGTTCGAAGATAGGTTGGTTTTTGATTTGATCCAAGATAACAGCCCTATCCGCATTGAGTGCCGTGTAAGTTCTATTCACTCTCTGAGGTGGAGCGGACGAACGTCCTCCTACCTTGCCTCCAATTATTGTATCTCTTTGACCCGCCGTCATGGCGGTCTTTACTCCCTTCATTCTTCTTCTGGTCCGCATCGGTTTTATCCCAATCTGTCTCTCTAAGCCGATCTGAAGGACGCTTGAGACTGCTCATGGCTTCTTCTACCACGATATAACCTTCGGCTTTGTCAAAGGCTTCAGCTAGACTCTTCGGGTGGTTAAACATAAGTTTTTCACCAACTTTTCCGATTTGACCAGATCTAACCCATTCTGAAATAGTCCCACAGCTTGTAGATCATTCAAATCTGCCACTTGGCCGACTGCTTCTCGGAACCGCTTCACGTACTGACCCAAAGATTCATTAGAGGACTGTCGCACTTGAGCCAACGAACCAGTTGGTTTTCCCCTTCTTCTGTTGCTCCCAAAACGAGCATGGAATTTGCTGCACATCTCCTCCCAGGACGAGATAGAATCCGAGGGTAAAGTCCCCATCCATTGCCGAACATCTTTTCTAAGTGTTGTGACAAAAGTATGACATTTAGCTGCATCGCTAAAATCATAATAGTCCATAAGTCGGTCGAATGCCTGACTATGGTCGTAAGGGTCCCCCGATCCATCATAACTCTCGATATGGGGCAACTTTTTGGTGGGATCAGCTTTTTCACTAAGAATTTCCGCGGAAAAAGGGGATGCCTTCTTTCCCGGAGTGTCTTTGGTTTTCTGCACTTCGGCAAGTTGCTTTCCGAAGCTCTTTCAATTCTTTAACCAGATACTCCACGCCTTCTGGTTGAGATGATGCCTCTTTCTCTGGCAATTCCTTCTTCCTGTAAGCAAATCGGGTCTTTTCAACAGAACCTTCCATCCTAGAGGGGCTTCTCCTATGACGAGTATCTACAGGGCGGGATACCCTCAGTAGACTCTCGGGAGTATGTCCTCTGGATATACTTCGCCTCTGAATTCGGGCACTATGACGAGAATGTGCAATGACAAGTGCTTTCTTTGCATGCTCCGGATTGTGGTCCCTGGATCGACCTCTTCGTTGACTTCGTCCCTGTTCTCCGGACTCGACAGGGAGATATACCCTCTTCGATCTCTGAGGAGTAGGGCTCCGAGACCTTCTTCTTTCCCTAGTTCGACCTAGAGACTCTCGCAGTGAGTGAGTAGGTTCTTTTCCACTCCAGTGCCCTTGCTCTTCGGATTGGACATAACTGAGCTTCTCATCTCTTAATTATGCCATACGAGCCATTTGCTCGGCTATGTCCTGACGCTGTTTCATAAGTGCTTCCATGGCCTTATCCGCTTCATCTGCCATCTTTGCCAACCGGGAGGCTTTTGCGTTTTGGTCATCTCGGTTTCGAGTTTTAGGCGAGGTGCCTTCTACTCATTTCCAACCATGGCCGAGCTCTTTCTCCGTCGGGAATACTAGCTTACGTTTCGCTTTGCCTACCGTCTTAGGTCGAGAATCTTCAGGTGAACGTTTGGATGTTGTGCTAGCATGAACACTTATAGTTGGTCCCAAACGATCTTTTGCAGATACTCGTGGTACTGAATCACTGACAGCCATTGGCTGTCCTTCGGGTGTCGATGTTCTACTCTTCCCCATGAAAACTGGATAGAATAAAACACACTAAGTGATTGAAAAATACTCAGGACACTAGAACTCAGCCCTCCTTCTAGCGCCAATGTTAACGCCAAGATCTTTCTCCACGTCCCAATCACGAAAGACGTCCTGATCCTGTACAGTAAACACAACAACACCACAAGCTTGACGGCCGGACCGCCGGGGGATAACTCAGGCGTAAGAATAAGTATGTCTGTTCATAAGGTTAACTCAAGAGGATAATAAAGTCTAGTGTGTTGAGAATCTGTAATAATCTGTGGTTGTGTGTGTATATATGAAAATACCTACCTCCTCGTGAAGACTTACTCGGTAGGATATAATATCTTTGCCTGGAATATTGTGCCACCTACTACCATCTGACATATCCCCCTGATCTGATGGGTTCTGCCGGCTGCATGAAGCCTGTACATTGCTTTTTGCTGCTGTTCACATCACCGGCCGACTATAATCCCATCCTCATTAATGTATGGCAGGTATCTTGGTCAACTGTCATACTATATCATCATTACAAGTCAAAGTAATAGATATTATATGACCCAATGGGTTGATCCATTGATCCAGCCCGATTTTTATAAGATTGAATGAAGTCAACATAATGGTTGGGCCCAATGAGCCCAATGACTTAATTAATAAGTGAGCCCAATGTACCCGGCCCAATATAGAAGAAATATCATGACCCAACAGCGGGTTATGATAATCACCGGAACCCAAACTGAAAGAATGCAGGAATCCTTCGTCAAACGATACCAACAGGGATCCCAAATTCAAAACATATTTTTTTAACAACAAACAATACACCATGAAAATATATAATGATCTAAAGTCTACAAAAGAAAATATATAGCTTTCTCTCTCGCCCATAAGATCCTTAACCGCAGTTGGAAGTGCCTTCACCTATAAACCCACAAATATACATGTTAACGCTAAGTTTCGTCATCGCGTTCAATCACAGAATCCACGCGTTAGAACCTGCAAAATAAAAGATCACACAGAAGCTTGACGGCTTGTGCCGCCGGGGGATAGCTCCGGTGTGAGAATAAGTACAAGCCATTCACAAAGTTTAACAATGGAGGCTAAGTGTTTAGTGCTCAAAAGTAGGTATTACCTGTTAATCGTAACCTTGGCCTTGTATTTATAGTGCTCACCACCTTTAGAATCTTTCTCCGAGTCGGATTAGGACTCCTAGTCATGGTAGTTACCATAACTTGGATCCAACACAATCTCCTTAAAAGGTGCAAGTGAAATCCAATCCAATCACTACCTTTGGAGTTACCTTATTCAACCATAATTAGGTCTCCAAGCTCTGTGCGCAAGAAACCCCACTGCACAGGCCCAACCGAACCGAACTCCCTCATTAGGTCTGGGCCTCGGCCCAAAAGACTCGAAGACCCGACCCCGAACCTCTTACCCCGACCACTATATCTCGAACAGGACTCCAGTCCAAAAGACCCGGATGTCCGAACTCTTCCCTTGGCTTCAGCCCAATGGGTTCATTAACTGCTCTCGGCGCCAGGCCTTCGGAACACCTATAGGTCGGCAAAATGCTCCCGAATATTTCCCCCCAGTCTCTTGTTATAATATATTTATAATTGGTGACTTGAAAGGTTAGGTATTCGAAATATCACGACAGCTAATGATGAGTAGTCTGGGGAAGCTAAACGATCTGTCCTCGTTTCTTGAAATGTTGCACGCCTACCCATGCCTGGTCCCACCTTGGGCATTTAATAGCCGCCCTTGGGTAGCGTGTGCACACACCTATAAAAACCTTCTTCCCCCCCATCACTGTCACTTTTCCAGATTTCTCGATTTCAAACTCTCTGTCTAACTTTTTCGGCCAGCCGATTTCCGGTGAGTACTCCGTTCTTAATTTCTCCTTGATTATAAGCTCATTCCTGCTAGCACTTCCTGCAATGGCTGATTCTGCTGCTGAACAAACTCCAAACACCCTTGATTCTCCCATTCCTAACTCTATACTATCCACCGATCTTGTTCCGGTGGACCTCCCGGTACCACCACCTGAATCTACTACTCTTACTGTTTCCCCCACTCCAATAAGTGTTGAGGCTCGAATACGAAACGCCTACCACTCCGAGACGGAGTTTTCCCACATTAACAACTCATCTACCATCTTTCCTTCACAAATTTCCGATGTGATGCCCCTAAAATAGGTATACAACACTCATTCTGAGTCGCCAAATACATGGTACAGAAAGCAAACTACAACTTCAATAATACAATTGTCGTGCAAAATATGACAACACATACTGTGAGTTTAATTACAAATATTATCTTCTAGACAATATCAACACTCAAATAAGTCCTCATTATAATTATTCAAACACTATTTTATAGAAATAGTGAGAACTGTTAAAACATCTTTGTAGAACCATCACTTCATACCCCGACTAGATCCTGTTATGTTCTCACCTCCTAAGAAGAAAAATGGAACAAAAAAGAAAAGGGTGAGCTCAACTAGCCCAGTAAAGAATATTATGACTAAGGTAATATACAACAAATTATCATTTGAAACAACCCGGGTCAAATCCCGAGTCCGGAACAAATCTTGGGTCAAATCCCAAGTCCGAATCGAATCAAATCCATCCAAATAAGGCCTCAAACCACTGGCCCAATAGTATCTTCTTGGGTAATCTAGCCCACCACAGGCTCCCAAAAGGTCATGACTTGAAGGTACTATTGGTAGTTACTTAATTCCTTATATGCAGACAAATTTTTTCCCCTATCTTTCGATGTGGGACTGGGGTGTTACAAACTCCCCCACTTAAATTTCTGACATCCCAGTCAGAACCGATCACACACACGGCCCAAAGATCTTTGCCTCTCTAGCCATTGTGGGATAATACCGGCTGGCTTCGTGTCCCCACCTCCGGACCTCCATCTCTCCATTGTGGGATAATACCACCAGCCTTCGTGTCCCCACCTCCGGCAACTCGATCGGATGACCCGACCCGAGATTTCGAGAGTCGGCTCTGATACCATATGAAACAACCCGGGTCAAATCCCGAGTCCGGAACAAATCTTGGGTCAAATCCCAAGTCCGAATCGAATCAAATCCATCCAAATAAGGCCTCAAACCACTGGCCCAATAGTATCTTCTTGGGTCATCTAGCCCACCACAGGCTCCCAAAAGGTCATGACTTGAAGGTACTATTGGTAGTTACTTAATTCCTTATATGCAGACAATTTTTTTTTCCCTATCTTTCGATGTGGGACTGGGGTGTTACATAATTAGTCTTCAACAGGGAAAAATCAGATAGAATATAATCGACAACAAGTTTTAGATCAACAACTGCAGTGGAAACAACAATTCATTAGAAGAGTTAAGTAGAGAATGAAATCTACTATCATCTATTAATTTAAAAGTCCGTCGTCAATAATTTATCCGATGTAGCATCAATCAATATACATCTTTAATCGAATATTCATCTTTGCACTACAGGCCAAAGATATTCATTTGTATCACCAGTTGGTCATGTTCATCTCAACACATGTTCATCTTTGCACTACGGGCCAAAGATATTCATCAGTTAATCAATCATCTTTGCACTACAGGCCAAAAATATTCAATAATATCATCATTAAGGACTAAGGATGATGAAAAATATTTTAGAAAACGAATCTAGTGAGACAAAAGGACAAATATTAGGGATTCGTGTTACAGTTTATCCAAGATCACTAATACTTCATAACAACCAATTTTGAAGCAGAATTCAAAAATAAAGATCAAAACATGGATACAATCAAAGATAGTAACCATAATAGACATCTTGGACAAAAAGAAAAAGTTTCATTTTTTTTGGTGAATAACGCCGTATTCATGAATAGTGCCGTATACGTGAATAGTGTCGTATACGTGAATAGTAACCCCAACACAAAAAGTTCCAAATTTGATTAAAAAGTTCAAACCAATATTTTGGCATAATGAAATTGAAGAAAATAATATCATTTAAGAAGAAAATAGCATCCCTTACCTCAAAGAAACAGTACTTTGGCATGAAAGGTCGGAAGTGATGCTGAATGCAACTTGTACTGAACAACAACTCTTAAAGTATCCAAATACTCACAAAATACACTCGATCATATAGAGAGCGAAAGAGAGAAAGTTTATGTTTCTGGTGTGATTTTTAATTCTAACTTAGCCCTCTATTTATAGGAAAATGTTAGCACACCGAAGCAGACTTGACCTGCTACCTGATGACTTTACCTGCTACTATTGCCACCCACCACATTTGAAATAAAATTTGAGCACATTTCTCACCAACCACAAGTGGGGCCCACTCAATTCTAGAATTTTCCACCAAAATTATTTATAACCCTAATTTCTGAATCAGCCACCTCTTAAAATTCATAACAAATCATACGTTCATTTTTAAAGGTTCAAAGTTTGTGGACATATACTAAACTTATATATGTATAATATATCGAAAAATCACAATGATCCAACGGTCGGAATAAAAATTATAACTCACGCAATATATCACAAGAACACTAGTTTGATTTTTAATACCTCCATTCCGACAAAAATACTGATAAAACACCTCAACATTAATTCCTTCATTTATAACCACATAAATAATTCCATTATTTATATCCGCATCAAATAAATATTTCCTTATTATATAAATCAATAATTAATTATGACAACCAGACCGTTCCCAGGAAAGAGGGGGCTTTCCGATAAGGATTTCTCCTTACTGGCGCGTAATTAGGTGACCAAACCTCTCCTTGACAGAACTTTCCAGACATTGCCAATAATGCTATCTAATAATATTATTCAAATAATATAAATTATTGATATGATAATGAGAAATACTGTGCAGTGACAATTATTGAAACAACAATAATATAAAATATCAACGGAACAATTATTGAATCAATAAAATAAAATATTGAACAGTAATTTCTATAACAATTATTGAGTAATACCTTCTTACGTAAGGATCAATAATTCAAAAATACTGTGCAATACCTTGTGCTACTGTGCAACCTCACATATTACTGTATTTTTAACCACCGGGTATTCCAACAGTGTTAACGGTAACAACTACGTCGTTATTTATAAAAACTCAAACTTATCATTTTCTTCATCCGACAGTTATTCCGTTATGGGTCCCAAAAATGGTTGCGTCGTCGTACGAATGTTCCCCGACAACAAGAATATTCCACGACCAAACGAATATTCCCCGACAGAAATGAATATTCTATAACCACTTGCTTATTTTGAAAATTTTGCACATTTCACCCATAACCAAAACATTATATCAAATTAACTCCTTATTATTTCAAGATAATGAATATAGAAAATTCAATTTTATTTATAAAAAGCTGGGGTCTTACAACCTCCCCTCCTTATGAAATTTCATCCTCGAAATTGACGTACGTACCTGGTGTTTCAAAAAGGCAAGGGTACTTCGCTTTTATTTCCGATTCCAACTCCCATGTCATTTCCTCAATTGCATGATTCCTCCACAAAACCTTAACTTGTGTTATAACCTTTGTTCGTAGGACATGTTCTTTCCTATCCAATATCTTGACAGGTACCTCCTCGTACGTTAAATTTTCGGCTATCTTATCTGGTTCTAACGCAATAATGTGGTTCAGGTCTTTCACATATTTACATAACATAGATACGTGAAAAACGTTATGAACACGTGACATAGTTAGCGTTATGGTGAGTCTATAGGCCACAGTTCCTACTCGATCGAGGATTTCAAATAAATCGAAGGTTTGAGCTTTCTTCTCATCATCGACTCTTACTTCTAGAATAACGCCCTATTGTACCTTCTTCTTTATATTCATCAGCTCCAGGTCTGTAGCTTGAGCGACTTTAACGTTATCGATTAAAGTCGATTCTACTCGTATATCATCACGTGGGTCCCTAGAGTCCTTAACTCTATCTCTATCATTTGTAAATTATACAAAATAGGTCTTTGTGTTCAACAATATCACACTCGTACTCGCGTACGATCTTCTACTCAACGCGTCAGCTACCACGTTCGCTTTTCCAAGATGGTATGGTCAGAACAAGTACCAAAATGAGTCGCCTCTTGAACTCTTGGAAAATCTTTTCGCATTCCTCGCTCTATACGAATTTTGTATCTTTCTGAGTCAGCTAAGTTAACAGAGTAGCGATTCGAGAAAGTCATTCCACGAATCTCCGATAGTAACCAATTAAGCCTAGAAAGCTAGATATTTCGATTACTGACTTAAGTTGCTCTCATATGTGATTCATATCCCAATCTTGGATAGAACTTTACAATGGCACCTATCGTTTTACCACTACACAAATATAGAGTTCCCTACAGAGAGTCTGGCTTAGGTACATTCCACAAAGGAAGTCACCAGATAGAGGCTTGAGTACCAACTCTTGTACTTATGTTTTTAACTCCTGAAGTTCAATAGGAGCCATTCGATAAAAGATTTTAGAAATGGATTTTGTACCGGGTTCAAAGTCGATACAAAATTCAATATCACACTTTGGGGGTAGGCCAAGAAATTCTTCGGGAAATACGTCAGGAAATTCACCAACAACAAAAATTATATTCAAATCTGACGTGTCTTTATTCAAATCCATAACATGGGATAAGAAAGCTTGACATCCATTTTTCAATAAACGAATGGCTTTATGGCTTAATATAAAAGTGTCTGACTTCAATGGTTTGGTTGCTTGAGTTCGTATAACAGGTTGGTTAGGAATATAAAAACTAACAACCTTACGAAAAAAACAATTTTGGCATGATGAGTGGTTAACCGATCAATCCCTAAAATCACATCAAAAACAAATATCTTTAAAGAGATAAGATCAACAGGTAATGTCATTGTGCCAACTTGGATTAGACAAGATTTATAAACAGTGGATATGATAAAAGTTTCTCCTAACGGAGTCTCCACAGAGAAGTCAAAGTCTAATTTCTCTGGAGTCAAGTTTAAACATTGAGCACAATCAAGAGAGATAAAAGAATGGGTAGAATCGGTATCTAATAAGGTATATATTTCATAAGAATTTATAATTAACTAATCCGTGATACCTTCGTTCGAGTTCCTCGCATTTTGGGTAGTCACGACAAACGCTCTTCCAGAAATTGCTGACTTTGTTTTGTCCGTATCCGCCTTTGGTGCCACCGTACCAGCTGGACTTGATTTTGCTACAGAACACTCTCGGGCTATATGACCCTCCTTTCCACAGTTATAACATACGTTGGATTTTTGTGGGCAGTTTGGACTTATATATCCATCCTCTCCGCATCTGTAGCATCTAACTGGCGGTCGTTCACCTCCCCTAGAATTTGTTGTTGGTGTTGGTGCTGCTGGAGACGTCTTCCCGTCATCGTTAAATCTTCTCTTCTTGAAATTTCCACTTGAATCATTTCTTCTATTATCTTGGCCATGATTACCACCAGAGTGGTTACCGTTTTTGTCCGTATTTTTTCCTCCTCACTGGTTATCATCGCTCCGATGACTGCTGTCACCGATATGACCCTGGTTGTGGTCCCTCGGTTGAACATACTCACTATCTCGATCTAATAATTGAGCCCTGTTGACAACATCTGAATACATAGAAAATTTGTGAGAGATAAGGTGTAAGACCCCAACTTTTATAAATAAAAATGAATTTTTTTCTATAAATATCATTTTTGAGTATTATGGAATGAATTTGATATAATGTTATAGTTGTGGGTTATATTTAAAAATTTTGCAAAGTACGCAAGTTGTTATATAATATTCGATTGGTTGGGGAATATTCGTTATAACAGGGAATATTCGTACGACGGCACAATCATTGGAGGACCCCATAACGAAATTATTGTCGGATTGGGAAAATGACAAAAATATTTTATGAAAATAACGGCGGAAGGTTTATCGTTAACTATTGAAACACCTGGCGTTAAAAGTACAGGAATACGCGTGGTTGCATAGTAGCACACGATATTGATTATTGATGCTTACGTGAGAAGTCACTCAGTTTTGTTCAATTATTGCTACAGTATTCGCTGCATAGTATCTCATGTTATTTGATTCAATTATTGTCAATATTTTATATATTATTAAATAAATAATTGAGACAACAAAGTTATTAATATTATTATTTGCAATATTAACGATGCCTAGAAGTTCTGTCAAGGAGAGGTTTGGTCATCTAATTGCGGGCCAATAGGGAGAAATACTTATTGGAAATCCCTCTCTTTCTTTGGAATGACATGGTCGATTAATATTTTGAATTATAATAATGATGATAAATGTTGTTAAAAATATTGAGGGAGTTTTTATGAAGTATTATAAATATTGGCATATTATTCGGACCTCCGCTTACCCATTTTTTCAAAATAATATGAGATATATATATATATATATATATATATATATATATATATATATAGAAATTCCATCCACAGCAACCGGTTGTTGGGGAGCAACCCATTTTATCCAGCCGCTACAAGCTGTACCGGCCCTTATCAAATTTTATTTTTTTTATAAGCCGCTACAACCTGTAGCGGCTGGGCCAAAAATGGGTTGCTCCCAACAACCGGTTGCTGTGGATGGAATCCCATATATATATATATATATATATATATATATATATATATATATATATATATATATATATATATATATATATATATATATATATGTTGAAAAGGACATGTTTGGGTGGGGGTGGGGGAATACCACGGGTGGTAAGACCAAAAAAAGAAGGGAATTGAAATGGTAGGAATATATATATATATATATATATATATATATATATATATATATATATATATATATATATTGTTGATGTTGATAGGGGGGCCTTAATTATTTTCAAAGAATGACAATTGCTAGCTTTATTTGGCAGGTTATTGTGGATTTTTCAAAGCTAGAACTTTATTTGGCCAAACTTTTCCATCATGCCATATTATTGATTAAGGGTGCATTCTAATTGGTTTAAGTTTCTAATTGACATGTGTTAGATTTTCTTATTGGTCGGCACTTTGAAAAGAAAGTATTGTTATGTTGAAACCGTGAACTTCGTCCGAATAATTACCGTTGCATCCGTAAATTTCCAAATAGTATCCTTTTTATTCTCTTATAAATAGAATGCTTAGTTAGAATTGAAATCACACCAGAAATTTTAGAGAATTCTCTTCTATAATCTTGAGCGTATTTCTTTAGAATTTTAAGAAGTTTTGAGCGTAGTGCAAGTTTTCTTCAAGAACATCCTTGCCCTACCAGTCGGAATACTCTTCTTTTACGGTAAGGGGTATTATTTCTTTTGTATTCATGAAGAGAACTTCTGTTTTTCCATTATTTATTATTCTGTTAGAATAACCTGTATACGCTGGCTACCCTATACTTGGTGAAATTCTTCTGTTATTCCATTTTTTATTATTCTATTGGAATATCATGTCTGTGCGTTTTACGCCGGACCTGGTTCCGTCTTTATTATTCTGTTGGAATAACCTGCATGTGCGGTTTATCCCAGGCCTAGTGATTTTTTTTGTTATTTCATTCTTTATTATACTCAGTTGGTTAAAGTTTTGACTTCTATACTCCATGAAATTAGTGGAATATCCTTGATATTTGCGCTTCATCCAGTATTTTTTCATGGAAATATTCTTCCGAGCATTCTTAAATTTCACTCTACAAAGAAGTATCATGTTGACAATTTGGACGTTATTAGTTCCTGAATAAATTAATTCTTGAACTTGTTTTATTGAATTCATATATCATTGTCATCATCCTCATGTTTATATTTTGTTGAAAGTCATCTGTGGCCAGTAGTGCATAGATGGACTAGGTATGATTATGACCAGGGATTATTCGGTGTAATCATGACCGTAATGTTACAAATGATGTGGTAAAAGTCATCATTGGCCCGTAGTGCATTGATGGAAAGTTGTTGGCATGATCATGACCATTGATGAATACACGAATATCTTTGGCCCATAGTGCATGGATAATTTGTGGTTGTGATAATAATGAATATCTTTGGCCGTAGTGCAGTGATGATGTGGATTATTTATTAAGCTGAGTCTCAGCGATAAAAGTGATGAAAAACCTTTTAAATCATAAAAGATAGTAGATTTTATTCCCTACTTGACTCTTTTAATGGATTGCTTATTCCACTGCAGTTAAACTTGATGTCTATTGTATTTTATCAATTTAACATTGTTGAAGACTAATGATAATTTATTCTGCATTATCTTAGTCATAATATTTCTTACTGGGCTAGTTGAGCTCACCCTTTCTTTCACTGTTCTCTTCAGGAAATGAGAACGTAACCGGGACTAGTCGGGGAACGGAGTGACGGTCCAGATGATAGTATTAGTAGTGCTCACTATTCTATTAAATAGTGTGACAATAAATATAATGATGACTTATCCTGAGAGTGGATATTGTCTAGAAGACAGTATTTGTATTAAAACTCACATCTCTCTTATTGTATATTAAAGATTGTATTTATATTCTGTACTATGTATTTGGCGACTCAAAATAGGTGATGTATACCTATTTTGGGGGCTTCACAGTTGGTATCAAAGCTTAGGGATATGATCCCTGGATGAGATGTGAGACAAGAACTAGGAGGGGAGAAACAGGGAATTCTTTCGCTAGTATGACCTACCTAAAATTTATTTGATATTTAATTGGTCGTTCAGAGTATATGGATAATATGTGATATGTTAATTAACCCTTGTTTTGTGGCAGTATTTGAAAATAGCATCCGAGAATGTTGAGATTAACAATGGAACACAGGAGACCGTTGAGTCTCCACAGATCAATAATCAGGATAACGTGCATCAGGAAGGCGACAATCCTCAGGCAAACAACAACACTGACCAGATAATGAACGATGGAATGTTCAGAGGCTTTATGCAATTCGTGCAACATCAGGCAAGAGTGGCTCCTGTATAAAATGCAGGTGGAAATATTGGCAACTTCTCAGATGGTCACCGCTAAGCAGTTCAAGGAACTGGGACTATCAGAGTTTTTTGGAGAGCCAAAACCTCTTAAGGCGGAGACGTGGATAAAGCAGATCTGCAAGATATTTGATATCTTGGGATGCTCCGAGGAGCAAAAGGTTCCCTTTACCACCTTCATGTTGCGAGCAGAGGTAGATTACTGGTGGGAATTTATAAAGCGTACTCAACCTGCCGCACTGAAGATGACTTGGAAGAAGTTCCAATAATTGTTCAACGACAAGTACTTTCCCGAAAGTATTCGTCACATGAAAGAGGTAGAGTTCATCAAGCTGGAGCAAAATAAAATGACCGTGTTGTAGTACGAAGCCAAGTTCGCCGAGTTGTCCCAGTTTGTGTCCCATTTGGTTGATAATGAGGAGAGAATAACGCAAATGTTTCTAAGAGTTTTGAAACCTGAGATACGTCAATATCTTATCTCTCATAAACTGTGTTTGTATTCAGATGTTGTTAATAGGGCTCAGTTATTGGAGCGCGATAATGAGTCAACCCAACAAAATGAGAGTAGTCGACAAAATGATAATACCAGGGATAACAGTCATCGAAGCGGTGACAATAAGTGTGGAGGGAATCAACATGATAGAAATGGTAACCACTTCGGTGGTAATCATGGCCAAAATAATAAGAATGGACATTACAAGAAGAGGAGATTAAACAATGATAGAAAGACATCAGCATCAGTACCTGTCATTAAGGAAGGAGAACGACCACCTATCATATGCTTCAAATGTGGAGGAGAGGGACACGTCAGTCTAAACTGCGTGATGCCATCCAAAGCATGTTATAATTGTGGAAGAGAAGGTCACCTAGCCCAATTTTATCATTCACCGAAGACAAGTTCAGCTAGGATGGAGGCACCAAAAGACGCCCAGAAAAGTCAAAGCCAGTAGTGCAAGGGAGAGCGTTTGTCGTGACCTCCCAGAAATTAAGGAACCCAAATGAGGTCATCACGAGTAAGCTTATCATATACTCTAGCAAAGTATACACCTTATTTGATACCGGTTCTACCCATTCTTTTATTTCTCCTACTTGCGCTCAACGTTTAAATTTGACTCTGGAGAAATTAGACTTTGACTTATCTGTTGAAACTCCGTTGGGAGAAACCTTCATTGCATCCACTGTTTATAAGTCTTGTTTGGTTCAAATCGGTACCCTCACATTACCTATCGATCTTATTTCATTGAAAATACTTGCATTTGATGTAATTCTAGGGATTGATTGGTTAACTACTCATCATGCAAAAATTGATTGTTTTCGTAAGGTTGTTAGCTTTCATATTCCTAATCAACCTATTATGCGAATTCAAGCAACCAAACTATTAAAATCAATCACTGTCATCTCAAGCCATAAAGCTATTCGTTTATTGAAAAATAGATGTCAAGCTTTCTTAGCTCATGTCACGGATCTAAACAAAAATACGTTAGTTTTGAATGATATTTCTATTGTTAATGAATTTCCTGACGTATTCCCTGAAGAACTTCCTGGTCTACCCCCAGAGCGTGAAATTAAATTTTGTATCGACCTTGAACCCGGTACAAAACCCATTTCTAAGGCCCCATATCGAATTCCTCCTATTGAACTTCAGGAGTTAAAAACCCAACTACAGGAATTTTTAGACATTGGCTTTATTCGTCCTAGCACTTCTCCTGGGGGTGCTCCTGTCCTATTCGTGAAGATGAAAGATAGGAGTATACGACTTTGTATTCATTATCGAGAGTTGAATCATGTCACAATCAAAAATAGGTACCCATTGCCACATATTGATGACATGTTTGACCAATTACAAGGCGCCAAATTCTTTTCAAAGATTGATCTTCGTTCCGGATATCACCAATTGAAGATTAAAACCGATGGCATTCCAAAGACGGCTTTCAGAACTCGGTACGGGCATTATGAATTCCTAGTCATGTCTTTTGGATTGACTAATACTCTTGCTGCTTTCATGGATATGATGAACTGAGTATTCAAGGAATATTTGAATCACTTTGTGGTCGTCTTTATTGATGACATCCTTATTTATTCCAAAAGCCGTAAAGATCATGAGCAACACTTAAGGCTGATACTCCAAAAGCTTCGTGAATATAAGCTCTATGCCAAGTTGAAGAAATACGAGTTCTGGCTTGAGGAACTAGCATTCCTTGGGCACATAGTATCAATTCATGGAATATTTGTTGACCTAACAAAGATTGAAGATATTCAAAGTTGGGAGCAACCTAAATCAGTGACGAAAGTGTGTAGCTTTCTCGGTTTAGCTGGTTATTATTGGAGATTCATAGAAGGGTTTTCTCGAATCTGTACTCCATTAACTCAGCTGACTCAGAAGGATACAAAATTCAGTTGGAGTGAGGAATGCGAAAAGAGTTTTCAAGAACTCGAGAGGAGACTTAATTCAGCATCTATTCTGACAATACCATCTGGCTCAGAGGGATTTTTCATCTACAGTGATGCTTCGGGTAAAGGGTTAGGATGTGTTCTCATGCAACATGGGAAAGTCATAGTCTATGCCTCTCGGCAACTCAAAGAACATGAGAAGAATTATCCTAATCATGATCTAGAGTTGGCAGCAGTCATTTTTGCACTAAAGATTTGGAGGCATTACTTGTATGGGGGAGAAAGTGGAGATCTTGACGGATCATAAAAGCCTCAAATATTTCTTCACTCAAAAGGAACTCAACATGCGACAGCGAAGTTGGCTTGAACTTTTGAAAGATTATGATCATACCACCCAATACCATCCTGGAAAAGCGAATGTGGTAGCTGACGCATTAAGTAGAAGATCATATGCAGGTACGAGTGCGATATTGTCAACGCAAAGGCCCATTTTGTATGACTTACAAAGGATGGAGATAGAGATAAAGACTCCAGGGACCCACGTGATGATGGCAAATATACGAGTAGAACCGACTTTAATCGATAAAGTTAAAGCTGCTCAAGCTACAGACCTGGAGCTGATGCGTATAAGGAAGAAAGTGCAAGAAGGTGCTATGCCGGAAGCAAGAATCGATGAAGAAGGAATACTTCGAGTCAACTCCAGACTTTGTGTTCCTAACGACCCTGAGTTAAAGTATAAAATCATGATAGAGTCGTACAACACACTGTTTTCAAACTATCCCGGGAGTACCAAAATGTATCATGATCTTCGACATATATTTTGGTGGGGCAATATGAAGAGAGAGATAACGCTGTTTTTCTCAAGGTGTCTAACTTGTCAACGAGTCAAGGCGGAACATCAAGTACCAAAAGTTCCATTGCAACCACTTGAAATTCCAGAATAAAAATGGGAGCACATTACCATTGATTTCGTTACTAGCCTTCCCAAGGTTTCTCAAGGCATAGATACAATTTGGGTCATTGTTGATAGATTGACCAAGTCTTCTCATTTCTTACCAATACGAGAAACTTATACACTTGAATGCCTTGCTCGTATGTATATAAATGAGATTATAAGACTGCATGGTATGCCAGTATCTATAGTTTCTGATCGAGACCCAAGTTTCACTTCACGATTTTGGGTTAGTTTACAAAAAGCTATGGGCACGGATTTACGATTTATTTTGGCATATCATCCTCAGACGGACGGATAATCAAAGAGGACTATTCAAACTCTTGAAGATTTATTAAGTCTCTGTGTCCTTGACTTCAAGGGAAGATGCGATAAGTTTTTACCATTGGTGAATTTTTCCTACAACAACAGTTATCAAGCAAGTATTGGCATGGCTCCATTCGAGGCGTTGTAAGGAAGAAAGTGTCATTCTCTAGTATGATGGGATGAGGTGGGTGAAGCAACGTTGTTGGGACCGGAGTTAGTACGTATGACTACAAAAAAGATTCAAATGATCCGGCAACGTATAAAAACCTCGCAAAATCAGTAAAAGAGTTATGCTGATCTTCATCGAAAGGACGTGGAATTCGATATTGGAGATCATGTGTTGTTACGTGTTGCTCCATGGAAAGGAGTTACGAGATTTGGAAAGAGCGGAAAGCTCAATCCTCGATTCATTGGCCCATTTTTAATCCTCGATCGAGTAGGGACTGTAGCCTATATACTCGCTTTACCGCCAAGTATGTTTCGTGTTCATAACGTTTTTCACATATCCATGTTACGTAAATATGTGGAAGACCCTAACCACATTATTGAGTTAGAACCGGACGAAATAGCGGAAGATTTAACGTATGAAGAGGTTCCTGTTAAAATCTTGGATAAGAAGGAACATATTCTACGCTCCAAGGTTATACCTCAAGTCAAAGTTTTATGGAGGAACCACGATGTTGAGGAAATGACCTGGGAGTTAGAATCTGAAATGAAATCAAGGTATCATTACCTCTTCGATATACCAGGTACGTACCTTAATTTCGAGGGTGAAATTTCATAAGAAGGAGAGATTGTAAGACCCCAACTTTTATGAATAAAAATGAATTTTTTTTCTATAAATATCATTTTTGAATATTATGGAATGAATTTGATATAATGTTATAGTTGTGGGTTATATTTAAAAATTTTGCAAAGTACGCAAGTTGTTATATAATATTTGATTGGTTGGGGAATATTCATTTTAACAGGGAATATTCGTACGACGGCACAATCATTGGTGGACCCCACAACGAAATTATTGTCGGATTGAGAAAACGACAAAACTATTTTATGAAAATAACGGCGGAAGTTTTATCGTTAACTGTTGAAACACCCGGTGTTAAAAGTACAGGAATACGTGTGGTTGCATAGTAGCACGCGGTATTGATTATTGATGCTTACGTGAGAAGTCACTCAGTTTTGTTCAGTTATTGCAACAGTATTTGCTGTATAGTGTCTCACGTTATTTGATTCAATTATTGTCAATATTTTATATATTATTAAATCAATAATTGAGACGGCAAAGTTATTAATATTATTATTTACAATATTAACGATGTCTAGAAGTTCTGTCAAGGTGAGGTTTTGTCACCTAATTGCGCGCCAATAGGGAGAAATCCTTATTGAAAAGCCCCCTCTTTCCTGGGAATGACCTGGTCGATTAATATTGTGAATTATAATAATGATGATAAATGTTGTTAAAAATATTGAGGGAATTTTTATGAAGTATTATAAATATTGGCGTATTATTCGGACCCCCGCTTACCCATTTTTTCAAAATAATATGAGATATGTATATGATATATATATATATATAGAGGCCGAATCAGGTCCGGACTCCCGGACCTGATCAAAATCCGGACCTTCTTTTGTTTTTTTTTGAAACAACAAAAAAAAATTATGGAACTAAATTTTTTACATAATACAGTATTTTTGGCGTGATTTGAATGCCTATACCAAAACATTTCTGTACAGTCTGGGCAGACTGTACATACATTGGTTGGTGTAGGTATTAAAAACATACGCAAAACACTGTATTATGGAAAAAATTTAGTTTCATAATATTTTTTTTAGTTATTCTACAAAAAAAAAAAATTGGTCCTGATTTTGATCAGGAGTCTGGACCTGATCATTTTTCTATATATATATATATATATATATATATATATATATATATATATATATATATATATATATATATATATATGTTGAAAAGGACATGTTTTGGTGGGGGTTGGGGGAATACCACGGGTGGTAAGACAAAAAAAGAAGGGAATTGAAATGGTAGGAATAGATATATATATATATATATATATATATATATATATATATATATTGTTGATGTTGATAAGGCGGGGGACCTTAATTATTTTCAAAGAATGATAATTGTTAGCTTTATTTGGCAGGTTGTTGGTGGATTTTTCAAAGCTTGAACTTTATTTGGCCAAACTTTTCCATCATGCCATATTATTGATTAAGGGTGCATTCTAATTGGTTTAAATTTCTAATTGGCATGTGTTGGATTTTCTTATTAGTTAGCACTTTGAAAAGAAAGTATTGTTATGTTAAAACCGTGAACTTCGTCCGAATAATTACTGTTGCATTCGTGATTTTCCAAATAATATCCTCTTTATTCTCCTATAAATAGAATGCTTAGTTAGAATTGAAATCACACCAGAAATTTCAGAGAATTCTCTTCTATAATCTTGAGCGTATTTCTTTAGAGTTTTAACAAGTTTTGAGCGTAGTGCAAGTTTTCTTAAAGAACATCCTTGCCCTACCAGTCGGAATACTCTTCTTTTACGATAAAGGGTATTATTTCTTTTGTATTCATGAAGAGAACTTCTGTTATTCCATTATTTATTATTCTGTTGGAATAACCTGTATACGCGGGTTACCCTATACTTAGTGAAATTCTTTTGTTATTCTATTCTTTATTATTCTGTTGGAATATCCTGTCTGTGCGTTTTACGCCGGACCTAGTTCTGTCTTTATTATTCTGTTGGAATATCATGTTTGTGCATTTTACGTCGGACCTGGTTCCGTCTTTATTATTCTGTTGGAATAACCTGTCTGTGCGTTTTATCGCAGGCCTGGTGATTTCTTTTGATATTCCATTCTTTATTATACTTAGTTGGTTAAAGTTTTGACTTCTATACTCCATGAAATATTGAAATTAGTGGAATATCCTTGATATTTGCGCTTCATCCAGTATCTTTTCATGGAAATATTCTTCTGAGCATTCTTAAATTTTTCTCTACAAAGAAGTATCATATTGACAATTTGGACGTTATTAGTTCTTTGATAAATTAATTCTTGAATTAATTTATTTTATTGAATTCATATATCATTGTCATCATCCTCATGTTTATATTTTGTTGAAAGTCATCTGCGGCATGTAGTTCATAGATGGACTTGGTATGATTATGACCAGGGATTATTCGGTGTAATCATGACCATAATGTTACAAATGATGTGGTAAAAGTCATCATTTGCCCGTAGTGCATTGATGGACAGTTGTTGGCATGATCATGACCATTGATGAATACATAAATATCATTGGCCCGTAGTGCATGGATAATTTGTGGTTGTGATACTAATGAATATCCTTGGCCGTAGTACAGGGATGATGTGGATTATTTATTAAGCTGAGTCTAAGCGATAAAAGTGATGAAAAACCTTTTAAATCATAATAGATAGTAGATTTTATTCTCCACGTGACTCTTTTAATGGATTATTTATTCCGCTGCAGTTAAACTTGATGTCTATTGTATTTTATCAGTTTAACATTGTTGAAGACTAATGATAATTTATTTTGCATTATCTTAGTCATATTTTTAACTGTTCTATTCAGGAAATGATAACGTAGTCGGGACTAGTCAGGGAACGGAGTGACGGTCCAGATGATAGTATTAGTAGTCCTCACTATTCTGTTAAATAGTGTGACAATAAATATAATGAGGACTTATTCTGAGAGTGGATATTGTCTAGAAGACAGTATTTATATTAAAATTACAGCTCTTTTGTTGTATATTAAAGATTGTATTTATATTCTGTACCATGTATTTGGCGACTCGGAATAGGTGATGTATACCTATTTTGGGGGCGTCACATAAGGTATTTACGAATCTCGGGTTTTAGACCTCTTAGAAACATCTGCGTCATACGTTCCTCATTCTCTACTAAATGAGGTGCAAACCTGGATAACTCCACGAACTTCACCTCGTACTGGGACACCGTCATGTTGTTCTGGTCTAGTCTAATAAACTCTACGTCCTTCATATGACGAATACTTTCAGGAAATTACTTTTCATTGAACAGTTTCTGAAATATTTCCCAAGACATGTTGAGTGATGCTAGCTGGGTATGATTCACAGATTCCCACCAATAATCTGCCTCACCACGGAACATAAAGGTGGCGAATGGAACCATCTGTTCCTCCGTGCATCCCAAGACATCGAATATCTTGGTAATTTGCTTGTCCCTTGTTTCCGCCTTAATCGGATCCGGCTTTCCAAAGAATTCTGGTGGTCCCAACTCCTTGAACTGGTTGGTTGTGATAAACCGCCCGTTGCTATTATTTCCACCCGTATTTTGTACACGAGTCTCCCTCGTCTGATTTTTCATGAACTACAAAAAGTTTCTAAACATCCCATCATTCATCGTTTGCTTGTTAGTGTTGTTTAAAAGAGAATATTTCCTTCCTGTTGCACATTCTCCTAATTAGTGACTAAAGATGTTTCCACCGTCTCATACACTCTATTGTTAACGTTCTTAGTAGCCATTCTTAAATACTGTCATAAAACAAGGGTTAATTAAACAAATTAACATATCACATAATATCCCTATATTATGACCGACCAACAAATAAGCTTAGATAGGACACACTAACGAAGGATTTACTTATCTCTCCCCTCCTAGTTCTATTCCCCGATCTCCGCCAAAGACCATATCCCTAAACTTTGATACCAACTGTGACGCCCCCAAAATAGGTATACAACACCCATTCTGAGTCGCCAAATACATGGTACAGAAGGCAAACTACAACTTCAATAATACAATTACCGTGCAAAATATTACAACACATATTGTGAGTTTAATTACAAATATTGTCTTCTAGACAATATCAACACTCAAAGAAGTCCTCATTACAATTATTCAAACACTATTTTACAGAAATAGTGAGGACTGCTAAAACAACTTTGTAGAACCATCACTCCATACCCCGACTAGATCTTGCTATGTTCTCACCTCCTGAGAAGAAAAATGGAACAAAAAGGAAAAGGGTGAGCTCAATTAGCCCAGTAAAGAATATTATGACTAAGATAATATACAACAAATTATCATTAGTCTTCAACGGGGAAAAATCAGATAGAATATAATCGACAACAAGTTTTAGATCAACAAATGCAGCGGAAACAACAATTCATTAAAGAGTTAAGTAGAGAATGAAATCTACTATCATTTATTAATTTAAAAGTCCATCATCAATAATTTATCCCTGTAACATCAATCAATATACATCTTTAATTGAATATTCATCTTTGCACTACAGGCCAAAGATATTCATTTGTATCACCAGTTGGTCATGTTCATATCAACACATGTTCATCTTTGCACTACGGACCAAAGATATTCATCAGTTAATCAATCATCTTTGCACTACAGGCCAAAGATATTCAATAATATCATCATTAAGAACAAAGGATGATGAAAAATATTTTAAACAACGAATCCAGTGAGACAGAAGGACAAATATTAGGGATTCGTGTTACAGTTTATCCAAGATCACTAATACTTCATAGCAACCAATTTTGAAGCAGAATTCAAAAATAAAGATCAAAATATGGATACAATCAAAGATAGTAATCATAATAGACATCTTGGACAAAAAGAAAAAATTTCATTTTTGGTGAATAGTGCCATATTCGTGAATAGTGTCGTATACGCGAATAGTGTCGTATACGTGAATAGTAATCCCAACACAAAAAGTTCTAAATTTAATTAAAAAGTTCAACCCAATATTTTGGCATAACGATATTGAAGAAAATAATATCATTTAAGAAGAAAATAGCATCCTTTACATCAAAGAAACAGTACTTCGGCATGAAAGGTCGGAAGTGATGCTGAATGCAACTTGTACTGAACAACAACTCTCAAAGTATTCAAATACTCACAAAATACACTCGATAATATAGAGAGAGAAAGCTTATGTTTCTGGTGTGATTTTCAATTCTAACTTAGCACTCTATTTATAGAAAAATGTTAGCACGCCGAAGCAGACTTTACCTGCTACCTGATGGCTTTACCTGCTACTATTGTCACCCACCACATTTGAAATAAAATTTGAGCACATTTCTCACCAACCACAAGTGGGGCCCACTCAATTCTAGAATTTTCCACCAAAATTATTTATAACCCTAATTTCTGAATCAGTCACCTCTTAAAATTCATAACAAATCATACGTTCATTTTTAACGGTTCAAAGTTTGTGGACATATACTCAACTTATATATGTATAATATATCCAAAAATCACAACGATCCAACGATCGGATTAAAAATTATAACTCACGCAATATATCACAAGAACACTAGTTTGATTTTTAATACCTCCATTCCGACAAAAATACTGATAAAACACCTCAACATTAATTCCTTCATTTATAACCACATAAATAATCCCATCATTTATATCCACATCAAATAAATATTTTCTTATCATATAAATCCATAATTAATTATTCACAAATAATATTACAGAATCACAATTATGACAACCAGGCCGTTCCCAGGAAAGAGGGGGCTTTCCGATAAGAATTTCTCCTTACTGGCGCGCAATTAGGTGACCAAACCTCTCCTTGACAGAACTTTCTAGACATTTCCAATAATGTTATCTAATAATATTATTCAAATAATATGAACTATTAATATGATAATGAGAAATACTGTGCAGTGACAATTATTGAAACAACAATAATATAAAATATCAACGCAGCAATTATTGAATCAATAAAATAAAATATTGAACAGTAATTACTGTAATAATTATTGAGTAGTGCCTTCTTACGTAAGGATCAATAATTCAAAAATTTGTGCAATACCGTGTGCTACAGTGCAACCACGTATATTACTGTATTTTTAACCACCGGGTATTCCAACAGTGTTAACGGTAATAACTACACCGTTATTTATAAAAACTCAAACTTGTCGTTTTCTTCATCCGATAGTTATTCCGTTATGAGGCCCAAAAATGGTTGCGTCGTCATACGAATATTTTCTGACAACAAGAATATTCCATGACCAAACGAATATTCCCCGACAAAAATGAATATTTTATAACCACTTGCTTATTTTAAAAAATTTGCACATTTCACCCATAACCAAAAAATTATATCAAATTAACTCCTTATTATTTCAAGATAATAAATAGAGAAAATTCAATTTTATTTATAAAAAGTTGGGGTCTTACATCCGACATCCGACATCCGACATCCGAACAATCTTCAATATCCCAAAAGAATACAAGCTTCGAGTACCTACCTCCGGAGAGAAAAAATTTTTGGAGACCCGAAGGCGAGTGGGTGGCCGTTCCCCTATACATTCTGAAGTATGGGGTTCAGTTTCCTCTCCATGACTTCATCTCTTCTTTTCTTTGTTTTGTGGGAATTGAGTTCACACAGCTCGTGCCAAACTCGTACATCCACCTGGTTTCCTTCATCGCTTTGTGCCAGGAGCTCGGGATCACTCCTGGCCTCGACTTCTTGTTTGCCCAATTCACTGTAACCGGGTTGAAAGAGCCTGACTTGAAGCAATTAAATAAAAGACCCACCCGAATCGTTCCTGTCAAGACCCCTTCGAGCAAAAAAGGGTGGCATAACCAGTGGATCTTCATGAAGGGGACCGATCTCCAACCTCTGCCTAGTTAGGCACATCCAGGTGATTCCATTGCCAAGGTGTCTATGTTCCCTAAGGACCGGGCCAACGCCTTCAAATCCTTTTACAAGAAGTGGAATAAGACCGGATGGAGTTTGGGAGTTCTGACAAGTTCGGTCTGGCTATACCGACACGGGTGTAAGTTCATCATCTTAAAGTTCTGCCGAAATCTTTTAAATTTTTTCAGTGACAATTTTTAAGCCCGAGGGGGCAAATGCCTCTTTGGTACCGTTTCCAAACACTGTTGGACCCATCCGTCTCCCCCTCTGCAACGATGAGGCTGAAGGAGAGACAGTTCCGATCGCGGAGCTCTCCACCGGCTCCACATCGGACCCACCTCCTTCTGCTGTCAGCGCCGAACCGTCTACCAAGGTTGCCCTAAAGATGAGCAGAATTGAGAAGATGGCTTTACTGAAGAAGAGCAAGAAGTCTTCCAAACCCCTCACCAAAGTTCCTGCCAAGGCCATTCCTAAAGCGGTGCCGAAGCCGACTCTTCCATCCCCTATTCAAGTTGCGTTGATTGAGGATTCAGAGGACACCAAAGAGGTTCCTCTGGAACCCCAACCCAAGAAGCCACAACTCACTGAAGACCTCGAGCCACAACATCCCCAATAATAAATCATTGTTACCGATCTCGTTGCCACCTCCACACCTTCTTCTAAGCCGAGCTCTTCTCATGGATAGCCAACCATTTGTTGGCCGAAGAGCCCTTCGGAAGTGTTTCCCTTCACCCTGTTCGATCACTTCAAGCTTTCGGGTGATGACGAACGATTCAAGGGATTCTCTTTCGAAGAGTATCTGGTGGCTTATGTCTGGGATCAATGCCAGGTAATTCAGAGATTGTTTTATCTTGTTGTTGTACACTTATACTTTTACTTCGATAGCTGATATATGTGTCTGTTGCAGGCCAATGCCATCCTTTCTCTAGCCATTCCTCCCCTCACTCGAACCACTAAAAAGGAAGTTCAGTTGAGTTCAGAGGTGATGCTGCTTGAAGCTGAGGTTCGGGGCTTGAACTCGGACCTAAAGAAGGAACGGGATCTCCATGCTGAGTCCCAGAATAAGGCCACCTAAGCTGAATGCTTGGCCAACGAACTCAAGGAACAATACTTTCTTCTTCAATATGAATTCATCGGCCTCGAAGGCCATAATAAGAAGTGGATTGAGGATAAGGAATGCCTGGCCGCCGAAGTCAAAGGGCTGGAGCAAGCACTTGAGAATCTCGGGGAGAAGTTTTCTGAAGCTCATAAGAAACAGAAATACCTTATTCGGGAAAATAAATCCCTGAAGAAAGACCAAGTCGGGGCCAAGCAGCGGATAATAGCCGAGTATGAAGAGTCCGATGTCTTTAGTGATAAGGTTATGGCCCAATTTCCTGAAGGGTATGAGGCTTATCGGGAAAAGGCTCGGGTGAGGATGACAACTGCTGGACTCGATGCCTCCCTCCTTGACTCGTCGGATGAAGAATCCGAGGCCGGGGATGATCCTCCTGTTGATTAGCTTCTTTTGGGACTTGTAATTTTTGTACTTCTTCATTTTTCCTTTGTATTAGTACTTTGCCCGAATCTTAAGCGATCGGGTTTTGTAAGAATTTTAAAGTATGAATGAAATTGAGTATTTTTGTTTAAAAATTTTTGTAATCAGTTATACCCGTGACTTATCTCAATCAGTTGTGTCTTTTTGAACCGTCTGATCGGATTAGGCTCGATGTTTGTCTGATTCTAGACCTGCAGTCTCGATCAGTTATACCCGCGAATTTTACCGACCAGTTATATCGTGTTCGACTTTCTGATCGGTTTAATCTCTATGTGTGTCTGACCGGACACCAAAAACCATATGAATATATATGAAGTTAAGCATCTCCATAGAAAACTTTCATTTATTTCATTTAAAACTGAAATGATTACATGAATAAAGAAAAGAATGACATAACTATTACTGGTAAAATTTTCTAAGTCTTCTAGCATGATATGTATTCTTTACTTCCGAACCATCCATTGCTCGAAGTCGGTACTTACCTGGCTTCTGCACCTCTACTACTTTGTAGGGTCCCTCCCAGTTAGGCATCAGTTTATCGGTGTTCTGGGGAGTTGATGCCTCCGACTCCCGGAGGACCAAATCACCCACTTCAAACCTCCTCTATTTTACCTTCCAATTATAGTGTTGGGCTGTTCGCTGCTGATAGATAGCCAACCTCATCATAGCTGAATCCTAAACCTCTTCCAGCAGATCCAAGTTTGTTTTCAAACCTTCATCATTGTATAGTTCTTTGTATTGACTGACTCAAAGAGTAGGGGACCCAATCTCAACTGGTATGAGTGCATCGGTCCCGTATGCCAGTCGGAAAGGAGAGTCCCCAGTTGCTGTCCTTGGAGTAGTCCGATATGCCCACAAAACACTAAGTAGCTCTTCGGGCCACCGACCCTTTAACTCATTCAGCCTTTTTTTAATCCCGTTGAGCTGGGTTTGGTTGTTCACTTCTAATTGACCATTTGATTGAGGATGAGCGACTGAAGTCTTGCTGTATTGAATTCCCAACTCTTTCAGAAAGCCTTCAAACTTTGACCCCACAAACTATCTGCCATTATTAGAGACCACTGCCATCGGAATATCGAAACGATAAACGACTCCTTTGAAAAATTTTAGGCATTCTTGTTCGGTGATCTTCTGCAGTGATTTGGCTTTGACCCATTTCGTCATATAATCGATAGCCACGATCACAAAACTAACTTGCCCCTTGGCCTTCGGTAGAGGCCCTAGGATGTCGATTCCCCATACAGCAAAGGGGATCGGGAATAAGACCGAATATAGCTCTTCAGGGGGTTAATGTGGGATAATGTTGTTCAGTTGACACTTGGGACACCTTCTGACGAATTCCTGGGCCTCCGTATAGATAGTTGGCCAATAATATCCCTGCCTCAAAATCTTATGTGCCAATGACTTGGCTCCCATATGATCCCCATAGATCCCTTCATGTACTTCCCGAAGACTGTAATCCGCCTCTGATGGGGTTAAGCATTTGAGTAGTGGAGAGCTAAAGGCCCTTCGGTATAGGTCTCCACCTATGAGGACAAAGTTCGAACTCCTGTGTTTAATTTTTCTTGCAAGGATTCGGTCTGAAGATAGAACCTCATTTTCCAAATACGTGATGTAAGGTGTGAGCCAGCAGTCGAGTCGATCCAAAGCCAGCACCTCTGTCTGCGGAACACTTGGTCGTTCTAAAACCTCCAGGTATACCGACCCGTTAAAGGAGCTTGCTTCGATAGTTGCCAACCTAGCTAGGGCATCTGCTACTGTATTATTTGACCGGTCCACCCCCTGAAAACTGTGTGATGTGAAGTACGTAAGCTTATCTTTCACCTCGGCCAGATATTTTGTCATTCTTGCCCCTCGAGCCTCATACTCTCCCGAAAACTGCTTGACCACCAGCTTCGAATCACTGTAGATGACCAACTTCTATAATTTCAAGCTCCGGGCCAACCGTATCCCTGCTAGGATGGCCTCGTAATCTGCTTCGTTATTCGTGGCCTTGAACTAAAATCGAATCGCCTGTTGGACTTTGAACCCTTTGGGACTTGTCAGGATGACCCCTGCCCCACTGACATCCGATGTCGACGATCTATCCCCGTATAAAGTCCACGCGGTCAGCCCTTATTGGGTTTAAGTCACTGTATTCACGTCTGGTTTTGTGAAAGAGCATTCCAAGATGAAGTTTGCCAATGGCTGACCCTTGATTGTCGTTCGGGGATGATACTCTATAGCAAATTGCATTAGCTCTATCGCCTATGCTGCAAGCCAACCCGACACATCCGGCTTATGCAATATTTTCTTTAACAGCTGATCCGTATATACCACAACCATCCGACCTTGAAAATAATGCCGAAGCTTCCTGCTTACAATGATTAGGGCATACACGAATTTCTCTAGGTTCAGATATCTTGTCTCTGTGTCTCGAAGAACGTGGCTGACATAGTATACCGGGAACTGCTTTCCTCCCTTGTTCCTCACCAATGTTGCCCCTACTGCCATCGGGCTTACAGCCAAGTATAAATATAAAGGTTCCGAAGGGATCGGTTTCATCAACAACGGTGCCAAACTCAGATATTTCTTGATCCCTTGGAACGCATCTTCGCACTCTGAGGTCCACTGGAAACTCTTATCGTTCTTCGGTCCCTTAAGAGTGTCAAAGAAGGGTAAACATCTTTCGGCTAATTTCGACATGAATCTCCGAAGGGAAGCTATCCGGCCCAGTCAACCTCTGTACATCTTTGTATGTCTTTGGAGATTTCATGTTTAAGATCGTTGTAATTTTTTCTGGGTTCGCCTCGATTCCGCTCTTGCTTACTAAATATCCCAGAAACTTTCCTGAGCCCAAGCCGAAGGTACATTTGGTTGGGTTCAGTCTCAGTTTGTGTTTCCTTACTAGTTTAGAAGCAGTCTTCTAGGTCCTTGAGGTGATCCCAAACTAACATGTTTTTTACGATCATGTCATCCACGTACACTTACATACTTCGGCCCAGTTGCTTTCTGAATACACAGTTCATCATCTGTTAATGAATTGCCCCCGTGTTCAGCAATTTGAAGGACATCTTCTGATACACATATATGGCCCAATGAGTGATGAAGCTTTTCTTCAGGATGTCATCCTTATTCATCAAAATTTGGTGGTATCCCGAGAAAGCGTCCATGAAACTTAATATGTCATACCCCGAAGTGGCATCAATCAGTTGGTATATGTTCGGTAGAGGATAGAAATCTTTTGGGCATGCCTTATTAAAATCTGTGTAGTCGATGCATAACCTCCACTTCCCATTTTGTTTCTAAACCAATACCACATTCGCCAGCCATTCGGGGTAGTCGATCTCGAAAATGAATCCTGCCTTCATCAGTTTAACGATCTCTTCATCTATGATCATCTGCCTTTCCGGGGCGAAAATCCTTTTTTTGTATCACTGTTTTCTCTTCGGATCTGTATGCAGCTTATGTAGCGCTACCGATTCACTTACCCCTGGCATGTCGCTAGGCTCCCAAGCAAAGATATCAGCATACACTTGAAGCAAGTCCACCAGGCCTGTCCGTAGTGGTTCTATCATTCCTACCCCAATCTTGATCAGTTTTTCTGTGTTCCCCGGTATCAACTCAACATCTTATGTCTCTTCTGCCGGCAGTGCCATCGGTTCGGTACTATTCTTAGTGAATGGCTCTATCTCGATGGACATCCTCTGTTTCTGTTTGCTGGCCCCAACCCTGAGGAGATCAGAGTGTTCTAATAACACCTTCGGGCATATCAAGGTCATCTTTTACCTCCCCAACCCCGTTCGGTGTTGGAAATTTAATCTTGAAGTATGGAATGAATGTTACTGCTTGTAGGGCTGCTAGGGTCGGCCTTCCCAGAATAGCATTATAGGTTGAATCCACTTGTACCACAAAAAATCTAACCATGATTTCTGCCTGTTTGGGTGCTGTACCGAACCTGACGGGGAGCTCTATCGTTCCTGACACAAGCACCGGGTCCCCGCTGAACCCATATAATGGACCCTCTCCTCCCAACTCCATCTTCTTTCCTTCCAAGTCCATCCTCTGATAGGCGTGTGTGTACAGTATGTCGATCGAGGATCCGTTGTCGATCATTATCCTTTTCATATCCATCGGCCCGACCTGTGCCGTTATCACCAATGCCCCGCCATGTGGTTCGATGTGATCGGTAAGGTAATCTTCATCTGAGAAGGAGATGGAGACTCCCGAGTAGACCCTGTCCTTTTGGAGTGATGAATTTATTACTGATAATACCGCCTCGAGGTGCCCACTCCTCTTCCTTCCGGTTACACGCCCTATCGACCCGCCCAAAATTACATTAATCACCCCTCGGGCTTGTGGGTACGGTTGCGACTGTGTTTCCTGAGTTGGCTCCCTGTTCTCTTCCCAGGGTGCCTCGGAACCTTCCCGACTGACCACATACTACACCAGTTGCCCATTCTGGACATTCTTCTCTATCAAGTCTTTCAAGTCGTTACACATCTCCGTCGTATGCCCCAGACATTGATGGTATGCACATTATTTGTCCCGTCCTCTCTTTCCAGGCTTCGGGATCGGGCGGCTTGGCTCGAATAAAGGTTTGTTCCGCATCTCTTCCAAAAGGTCCAACTACAGGAATACGTAGCTTTCTGAGCCTAGCTGGTTATTATCGGAGATTCGTGGAAGGATTTTCTCGAATCGCTACCCATTAACTCAACTGACTCCGAAAGATATAAAATTCGTATGGAGCGAGGAATACGATAAGTGTTTTCAAGAGCTTAAGAGGAGACTCATTTCGGCACCTATTCTGAAAATACCATCTGGTTCGGATGGATTTGTTATCTACAGCGATGCTTCGGGTAAAGGGTTAGGATGTGTTCTCATGCAACATGGGAAATTCATAGCCTATGCCTCGCGACAACTTAAAGAATATAAGAGGAATTATTCTACTCATGATCTAGAGTTGGCAGCAGTCGTTTTTGCGTTAAAGATCTGGAGGCACTATCTATATGGGGAGAAAGTGGAGATATATTCAGACCATAAAAGAATCAAATATTTCTTCACCCAAAAAGAACTCAACATATGGCAACGACGTTGGCTCGAGCTAATAAGAGATTATGACCAAACCATTCAATACCATCCTGGAAAAAAAAATGTTGTAGCTGACGCGTTGAGTAGAAGATCATATGCATGAACGAGTGTGATGATGTCAAGTGTGACGCCCCCAAAATTAGGTATACATCACCCATCTTAGGTCGTCAAATACATGGTACAAAATTCAAATACAACTTACTAATACAACTATCGTGTACAATACGACAAAACATAACTGTGAGTTTGAATACAATTATTGTCTACTAGAGATTATACAAACTCAAAAAGAGTCCTCATTACAATTATTAATACACTATTTCATAGAATAGTGAGGACTACTAATGCTATCCTCTGGACCGTCACTTCGTTCCCCGACTAGTCCCTGCTATGTTCTCATTTCCTGAAGAGAACAGTGAAAGAAAGGGTGAGCTCAACTAGCCCAGTAAGAAATATTATGACTAAGATAATGCAGAATAAATTATCGTTAGCCTTCTACAGTATTAAACTGATAAAATATAATAGACATCAAGTTCAACTGCAGCGGATCAAGCAATCCATTAAAAGAGTCAAGTAGAGAATAGAATCTACTATCTTTTATGATTTAAAAAGTTTTTCATCACTTTTATCGCTGAGACTCAGCTCAATAAATAATCCAAATCATTAAATCATCCCTGCACTACAAGCCAAGGATATTCTTTAGTATCACGACCACGAATTATCCATGCACTACAGGCCAAAGATAATCGTGTTTTCATCAATGGTCCTGATCATGCCATAAAACAATTCATCTTTGCTCCCTTGGCCGAAGAGAATCCATAGCCATAATCATACCAAAAACTGTCCATCAATGCACTACGGGCCAATGAGGACTTTTAATTTTCACATCATTTATAACATTACAGTCATGATTATACCGAATAATCTCTGGTCATAATCATACCAAGTCCATCTATGCATTACAGGCCACAGATGACTTTCAATAAATATAAATATGAGAATGATGACAATGATATAAGAATTCAATAAAACAAGTTCAAGAATTAATTTGTCCAAGAACTACTAACGTCCAAATTGTCCACATGATACTGCTTTGTAGAGTAAAATTCAAGAATGATCAGAAGAATATTTCCATGAAAAGATACTGGATGAAGCGCAAATATCAAGGATATTCTACTAATTTCATGGAGTATAGAAGTCAAAACTTTAACCAACTGAGTATAATAAAGAATGGAATAACAAAAGAAATCACCATGCATGCGGTACTTCGCATCGACAGGTTATTCCAACAGAATAATAATAACGGAACCAGGTCAGGAAAAATTTGCACCGACAGGATGTTCCAACAGAATAATTAAGACGGAACCAGGCCCGGTGTAAAATACACAGACAGGATGTTCCAATGGAATAATAATAAAGACGGAACCAGGTCCGGTGTAAAACACACAGACAGGATGTTCCAACAGAATAATAGAAGAATGTCACCAAGTATAGGGTAGACCGCGAATACAGGTTATTCCAACAGAATAATAAGAAATGGAATAACAACAGTTCTCTTCATGAATAAGAAAGAATAACACCCCTTACCGTAACAGAAACTGGATATAGGAAAAGAAAAGTTAAGTAGTAAAAAGCTTTTCTTCTATCTCTCTATAATTTTTCTCTCTAGAGTTCAGTGAATTCGTAAGAAAATAATGAAGGAATGAGCTTCTATTTATAGGAAAATGAAATGCATATTAACTAATCCATGAACGGTCCAGATTGATTTACTTTAATCTGACGGTCCATATTTAAAGAAAAATCTTTTAAATAAAATATAATATATTCTATTTATATAAAAAGATTTTTACTATGCAAACACTATGCAACACTATGCAAAACACTATGCAATACTATGCATAATAAAATATAATATATTTTATTTATAGAATAACTTTAATAAAGTATTCTGTTTTATATAAAAAGATGTTTCTGTTTTATTACGTTAATAATACGAATAAAACAAAACTGTCATCATCGCTATAATAATTCATATTATTAATCGACAATAATTGAATCAAACTGACCGACTTCTCACATAAATATCAATAATCAATACCGTGTGCTACTATGCAACAATGCGTATTACTGTACTTTTACTACCCAGTAGTTCAACAGTATCAACGGTAAAACTTCCGCCGTTATTTTCAATAAAATATTTTTGTCGTTTTCTCAATCCTGATAATAATTCCATTGTGGGGTCCACCAATAATTGTACCGTCGTACGAATATTTTTCGACACAAAGAATATTCCATGACCAATCGAATATAATATAACAACTTGCATACTTTGTAAAATTTATAAATACTACCCACAACTATAATATTATCTCAAATTCACACCATAATATTAAAAAATTATTTCGAGAAAATTAATTCTTTTATTCATAAAATCTGGGGTTTCACAATCTCCCATCCTTATGAAATTTTTCCCTCAAAATTTACGTATGTACCTGGTATGCCGAACAGGTGAGGATACCTCGACTTCACTTCAAATTCTAACTCTTTAGATATAACCTTTGAGTGTTGAATACGATTCTTCTTATCCAAGATTGTAACACGTATCTCTTCAAACGTTAAATCATCCGCTATCTCGTCCGGTTCTAAATTAATAATGTGGTTCGGGTCGTCCACATATTTACGTAACATCGATACGAAAAAAAAATGTTATGAACACGCAATATATTTGGCGGTAAAACGAGTCTATAAGCTACAGTTCCTACTCAATCGAGAATTTCAAATGGGCCAATTAAATCGAGGGTTGAGATTTCCTCTCTTCAGCAACTCTTGCTTCTAAAATAACACCCTCTTAAACCTTCTTCTTCACATTCATCAGATTCGGGTATGTAGCTTGAGCGTCTTTAACTTTATCGATTAAAGTCAATTTTACTCGTATATTCGTTATCTTCACGTGGGTCCCTAGAGTCTTTAACTCTATCTTCATCATTTGCAAGTTATACGAAATGAGTCTTTGTGTTAACAACATCGCACTTGTAAACGCATACGATCTTCTACTCAACACGTCATCTACCACGTTCGCTCTTCCACGATGATATTGAATAGTACGATCGTAATCTTCAACAACTCGAGTCAACGTCTTTGGTGCATATTACTTTCGTTTTAGTTGAAAAAATTATTTTGAGGGTTTAAGAAATGGGTTTTGTACTGGTGTCAATACAAAATTCAATTTCACTCTCTGGGGTAGGCTAAGAAGTCTTCAGGAATACATCAAGAGATTAATTAATGATAAAAATATCATTCAAAACTGTTACTCACATCCAAGACTTGGATAGTACGTCACATTGATACCAACTGTGACTTCTATCCCTTAACCTAGATAGCACCTCACAATGATACTTATCAACTTGTTATCGTCATTCACGACGCGCCTATAGAAAGTCTGGTTTCGGTGCATTCCACATAAGGAAGTCATCAACAAAAGGATCGGGGCTCTTTACTTATGGCTTGATATGACAATGATTGAATTTAGTGGTTTGGTTGCTTGAATTCGCATAATAGGTTGGTTTGGAATATGAAAGCTAACAACCTTACGAAAAACATGATGAGTAGTTAACCAATCGTTTCCTAAAATCGCATCAAAGGCAAGTATTTTCAAAGAGACAAGATCAACACGTAACGTGAAAGTGTCGATTTGAATCAAATAAGATTTATAAACAGTGGAGGTAATGAAGGTTTCTCCCAATGGAGTTTCAATAGATAAATCAAAGTTTAACTTCTCCGGAGTTAAGTACAAACATTGAACACTACTAGGTGAAATAAAAGAGTTAGTAGAACCGGTATCTAACACGGTATAGACTTCGTAAGAGCTTATGATTAACTTACCCGTGATAATTTTATTCAGGTTCCTCGTCACGAGAGAAAAAAAAACGCTCTCTCTTAAACTACCGGCTTTGGCTTTTCTGGGACAGCCTTTGGTGCCTCCATCCTAGTTGAATTTGTCTTCGGTGAATGACAAAATCGAGCTAAGTGGCCTTCTCTTCCACAATTATAACATGCTTTGGACGGCATCGCACAATTTGGACTGATGTGTCCCTCCCCTCCGTATTTGAAGCATATGATAGGTGGTCTTTCTCCTTCCTTAACAACGGTTGCTGGTGCTGATGTCTTTCCATCATTGTTGAATCTGCTCTTCTTGAAATGTCCATTTCTATTATCTTGGCCATGATTACCACCGAAGTGGTTACCATTCTTGGCATGATAATTTCCCCCGCGATAGTTATCATTGTTCCGATGGCCATTGCCACCGGTATGATTATTATCGTGTTGCTGGTCATTACCTTTTGGTTGTGATGACTCATTATCGCGCTCCACTAATTGAGCCCTATTCACAATATCTGAATATAAACAAAGTTTGTGAGAAATGAGGTATTGACGTATATCGGGTTTCAAACCTCGCAAAAACATTCGCGTCATTCGTTCCTCATTATCGACCAAATGGGATGCAAATCGGGATAACTCCGTAAACTTAGCCTCGTACTGCGACACGGTCATATTGTTTTGCTCCAGCTTGATGAATTCTACCTCCTTCATGTGACGAATACTTTCAGGAAAGTACTTGTCATTGAATAATTTTTGGAACTTCTCCCAAGACATCTTGAGTGCGTCAGGCTGGGTACGTTTTACAGATTCCCACCAATGATCTCCTTCTTCACGCAACATAAAGGTGGCGAATGGAACCTTTTGCTCCTCTGAGCATTCCAAGACATCAAATATCTTGGTAATCTGCTTTATCCATGTCTCTGCCTTAAGTGGTTCTGGCTTTCCCAAAAACTCCGATGGTCCCAGCTCCTTGAACTGCTTAGCGGTGACCGTCCAAGAGTTATCAGTATTTCTACCTGCATTTTGGACATGAGCTGCCTTTGCCTGTTGTTGCATGAATTGCATAAAGTCTCTGACCATTCCATCATTCACCATTTCATCGGTGTTATTATTTTTATGAGGAATATTGTCCTCTAGTTGCACATTATCCTAATTATTGATCTGTGGAGACTCAACGGTCTCCTGTGCTCCATTGATAATCTCAACATTCTCGGATGCCATTTTCAAACACTGCCACAAAACAAGGGTTAATTAACATATCACATATTGTCCCTATACTTTGACTGACCAATTAAATACCAAATAAACTTAGGTAGGTCATACTAGCGAAGGAATTCCCTGTCTCTCCCCTCCTAGTTCTAGTCTCACATCTTAGCCAGGGATCATATCCCTAAGCTTTGATACCAACTGTGACGCCCCCAAAATTAGGTATACATCACCCATCTTGGGTCGTCAGATACATGGTACAAAATTCAAATACAACTTACTAATACAACTGTCGTGTACAATACGACAAAACATAACTGTGAGTTTGAATACAATTATTGTCTACTAGAGATTATACAAACTCAAAAAGAGTCCTCATTACAATTATTAATACACTATTTCACAGAATAGTGAGGACTACTAATGCTATCCTCTGGACCGTCACTCCGTTCCCCGACCAGTCCCTGCTATGTTCTCATTTCCTGAAGAGAACAGTGAAAGAAAGGGTGAGCTCAACTAGCCCAGTAAGAAATATTATGACTAAGATAATGCAGAATAAATTATTGTTAGCCTTCAACAGTATTAAACTGATAAAATATAATAGACATCAAGTTTAACTGCAGCGGATCAAGCAATCCATTAAAAGAGTCAAGTGGAGAATAGAATCTACTATCTTTTATGATTTAAAAAGTTTTTCATCACTTTTATCGCTGAGACTCATCTCAATAAATAATCCAAATCATTAAATCATCCCTGCACTATAAGCCAAGGATATTCTTTAGTATCACGACCACGAATAATCAATGCACTACGGGCCAAAGATAATCATGTTTTCATCATCGGTCCTGATCATGCCATAAAACAATTACAGTCATGATTATACCGAATAATCTCTGGTCATAATCATACCAAGTCCATCTATGCATTACAGGCCACAGATGACTTTCAATAAATATAAATATGAGGATGATGACAATGATATAAGAATTCAATAAAAACAAGTTCAAGAATTAATTTGTCCAAGAACTACTAACGTCCAAATTGTCCACATGATAATACTTTGTAGAGTAAAATTCAAGAATGATCAGAAAAATATTTTCATGAAAAGATACTGGATGAAGCGCAAATATCAAGGATATGCTACTAATTTCATGGAGTATAGAAGTCAAAACTTTAACCAACTGAGTATAATAAAGAATGGAATAAAAAAAGAAATCATCATGCATGAGGTACTTCGCATCGACAGGTTATTCCAACAGAATAATAATAACGGAACCATGTCAGTCAAAATTTGCACCGACAGGATGTTCCAACAGAATAATAAAGACGGAACTAGGTCCAGTATAAAACACACAGACAGGATGTTCCAACGGAATAATAATAAAGAAGGAACCAGGTCCGGTGTAAAACACACAGACGGGATGTTCCAACAGAATAATAGAAGAATGTCACCAAGTATAGGGTAGACCGCGTATACAGGTTATTCCAACAAAATAATAAGAAATGGAATAACAACAGTTCTCTTCATGAATATGAAAGAATAACACCCCTTACCGTAACAGAAACTGGATATAGGAAAAGAAAAGTTAAGTAGCAAAAAGCTTTTCTTCTCTCTCTCTATAGTTTCTCTCTCTAGAGTTCAGTGAATTCGTAAGAAAATAATGAAGGAATGAGCTTCTATTTATAGGAAAATGAAATGCATAGTAACTAATCCATGAACGGTCCAGATTGATTTACTTTAATCTGACGGTCTATATTTAAAGAAAAATCTTTTAAATAAAATATAATATATTCTATTTATATAAAAAGATTTTTACTATGCAAACACTATGCAACACTATGCAAAACACTATGCAACACTATGCATAATAAAATATAATATATTTTATTTATAGAATAACTTTAATAAAGTATTCTGTTTTATATAAAAAGATGTTTCTGTTTTATTACGTTAATAATACGAATAAAACAAAACGTCATCATCGCTATAATAATTCATATTATTAATCGACAATAATTGAATCAAACTGACCGACTTCTAACATAAATATCAATAATCAATACCGTGTATTACTATGCAACAACGCGTATTACTGTACTTTTACTACCCAGTAGTTCAACAGTATCAACAGTAAAACTTCCGCCGTTATTTTCAATAAAATATTTTTGTCGTTTTCTCAATCCGACAATAATTCCGTTGTGGAGTCCACCAATAATTGTACCGTCGTACGAATATTTTCCGACACAAAGAATATTCCCTGACCAATTGAATATAATATAATAACTTGCATACTTTGCCAAATTTATAAATACTACCCACAACTATAATATTATCTCAAATTCACACCATAATATTAAAAAATTATTTCGAGAAAATTAATTCTTTTATTCATAAAATCTTGGGTTTCACATCAAGTGTACGCATAGAACCAACTTTAATCGATAAAGTTAAAGTTGCTAAAGCCACCGACTCGGAGCTGATGCGTATGACGAAGTAAGTACAAGAAGGTGCTATTCCGGAAGTGAGAATCGATGAAGAAGGAATACTTCGAGTTCACTCCAGAATTTGTGTTCCTAACGACTCTGATTTGAAATACAAGATCATGACGGAGGCATATAATACACCGTTTGTAATCCATCCTGGAAGTACCAAAATGTATCGTGATCTTCGACATACATTTTGGTGAAATAATATGAAGAGAGAGATTGCAAAGTTTATCTCGAGGTGTTTAACTTGTCAACGTGTAAAGGCGGAGCATCAAGTACCTAAGGGTCCGTTGCAACCACTTGAGATTCTGAAATGGAAGTGGGAACACATTACCATGGATTTCATTACGGATCTTCCCACGATTTCTCAAGGCATAGATGCGATTTGGGTTATTGTTGATAGATTAACTAAGTCTGCTCATTTCTTGCCGATACGGGAGACTTATTCCTTTGAACGTCTTGCTCGTATGTATGTAAATGAGATTGCATGGCATGCCAATATCCATAGTTTTGGACCGTGACTCAAGATTCACTTCACGATTTTGGGTTAGTTTGCAAAAAGTTATGGGCACAGATTTACGATTCAGTTCGGCATACCATCCTCAAACGGACGGACAATCAGAGAGAACTATTCAAACTCTTGAAGATCTATTAAGAATCTGTGTCCTAGACTTCAAAGAGAGTTGGGATAAGTATTTACCATTGGTGGAATTCTCCTACAACAACAGTTATCAGGCAAGTATAGGGGTAGCTCCATTCGAAGCATTGTATAGAAGAAAGTGTCGTTCTCCAGTATGTTGGGATGAGGTGGGTGAAGCAATATTGTTGGGACCAGAGTTGGTACATATTACTACAAAAAAGATCCAAATGATTCGACAACGTATACAAATGGCACAGGATCGACAAAAGAGTTATGCGGATCTTCATCGAAAGGACGTGGAATTCAGTATTGGGGATCATCTATTGTTGTGTGTGGCTCCATGGAAGGGAGTTACAAGATTTGGGAAGAGAGGAAAGCTCAATCCACGATTTATTAGGTCCATTCCAGATTCTTGACCTAGTAGAAAATGTAGCCTATAGACTCGCGTTACCTCCAAGTATGCCTCGTGTTCATAATATTTTTCATATATATATGCTTCGTAAATATGTGAAAGACCCGAACTATGTTATTGAATTAGAACTGGATGAGATAGCCGAAGACTTAACGTACGAGGAGGTACCTGTCAAGATCTTGGATAGGAAAGAGCATGTCCTACGCATAAAGGTTATACCACAAGGCAAAGTTTTATGGAGGAACCATGATATAGAGGAAATGACCTAGGAGTTGAAAACGGAAATGAAAGCGAGGTATCCTCACTTTTTTCGAAACACCAGGTACGTACGTCAATTTCGAGGACGAAATTTCATAAGAAGGGGAGGTTGTAAGACCCCAACTTATTATAAATGAAATTAAATTTTCTCTATTTATTATTTTGAAATAGTAAGGGTTGATTTGATTAATGTGGTTAGCTATGGGTAAAATGCACAAATATTTCAAATAAACAAGTGGTTATAAAATATTCATTGTTGTCTAGGAATATTAGTTTGGTTGTGGAATATTCTTACTGTCGGGGAATATTCGTACGGCGGCGCAGGTTTGTGTGGGCCCCATAACGGAAGGCTATTGGATGAAGAAAACGACAAAAATAAGTTGTTTATAAATAACGACGTAGTTGTTACCGTTAATACTGTTAGAATACCCAGTGGTTAAAACACAGTAGCACGCGGTATTGCACCAATTATTGATTCTTACGTAAGAAGACTCTACTCAATAATTATTACTGTAGTTACTGCTCAATATTTTATTTTATTGATTCAATAATTGCTACGTTGATATTTTATATTATTGTTGTTTCAATAATTGTCACTACACAGTATTTTTATTATCAGATCAATAATTCATATTATTGGAATAATATTATTAGATAACATTATTGGCAATGTCTAGAAAGTTCGGTCTAAGGAGAGGTTTGGTCACCTAATTGTGCGTCAGAAAGGAGAAATCATTATTGGAAAGCCCCCTCTTTCCTGGGAACGGCTTGGTTGCCAGTATTGTGATTCTGTAATATTATTTGTGAATAATTAATTATTAATTTATATGATAAGAAAAATATTCATTTTATGTGGATATAAATGGAGAAAATTTTAATGTGACAATTGTTGAAAAATTGATATTTTATCTTTTTCTGATAAATAATTCATTTAAATATATTATTATATTTTAATAATATAATAATGGTGATATTTTTACAATGAATGTGGGATATATGAGTATATGAGGAGGAGGAGTATTTTCGTTACTAAAATATTTAAAACATGTTAAACATGTTTGTGGACCCCATTTCTTGACTAATATTTGATTATAGCCTGTAAAATCGCCTATTTGTAGATTTCGATAAAAAAAAATTTGGAATTTGGAAAAACTTTCTTCTATAAAGTTGTAGATAATGGAATTTCCTATGGAAAAGACATAAGGTTTGAATTTTTCTGACAAAAGGGCTATTTATTATGAATTATTGAAGTTCCGAAGTTCCAAAATAATTAATTTTTGGAAGTTTAAATTATTTATTTTATGAAAAACGTTTTTCTTACTAGAAGGTGGGCATGTGGGAAATCTGATTTCAAAGAATGCGTATGAATTTTGTTATTAATAATAATATTTTATTAAATTTTCTACTTTAGTGTTCTAAGCATTTTCCTATAAATAGGGTGCTTAGGTTAGAATTGAAAATCAAACCAGAAACTGAAATTTTCTCTCTCTATATTATCGAGCGTATTCTTGTGAGTATTTTGAGACTTTGAATGTTAATATACAGTGCAAGTTCCCTTCAGCACTATATCCGGTATTCCAGCTAGAAGTACAGTCTTTACAAGGTAAGGGATATTATTTTTTTTAAAATGATATTATTTCTTCTAATATCATTATGCCGGATTATTGGTAAGGTTTTTCTTATAAAATTCTTCTCTTTTAGTGTCAGGGTTACTACTCACGTATACAGCACTATTCACGTATACGGTACTATTCACGAATACGGCACTATTAACAGAAAAATTAAATTTTCATTTTTGTCCAAAATATCTATTATGGATACTAGCTTTGATTGTATCCATGTTTTGATCATTCTTGAATTTTACTCCATTATGATTATTTATGAAGTATTTTTGAACTCGGATTGTTTAAAGTATGAATCCTTAATATTTGTTCTTTTGTTTCACTAGATTCGTTTTCTTTAAAATGTTTTTCATCATCCTCAGTGCCTAAATGATGATATTACTGAATATCTTTGGCTTGTAGTGCAAAGATTAATGATTTTCTGATGAATATCTTTGGCCCGTAGTGCAAAGATGAACATGTATTGAGATGAACATGACCAACTGATGAATATTTTTGGCCTGTAGTGAAAAAATAAATATTTGATTTAAGATGAATATTGATTGATGTTACAGGGATAAAATAATGATGATGGACTTTTAAATTCATAGATTATTGTAGATTTCATTCTCTACGTACCTCATCTATGAATTATTATTTCCGCTGCGAATATTGATCTGAAACTTGTTGTCTATTGTATTTTATCAGATTTTTCCCTGTTGAAGACTAACGATAATTTGTTCTATATTATCTTAGTCATAATATTCTTTACTGGGCTAGTTGAGCTCACCCTTTTCCTTTTTGTTCCATTTTTCTTCTCAGGAGACGAGAATGTAGCGAGTACTAGTCGGGGTATGGAATGAAGGTTCTAGAAAGTTGTTTTAGTAGTCGTCACCATTTTTGTAAAAATAATATACCAATAATTGTAATGAGGACTTATTTGGGTGTGAATATTGTCTAGATGACAATATTTGTATTTAAACTCACAGTTTATATGTTGTATTAATAAAGTTGTAGTTGTTTTTGTACCATGTTATTGACGACTCAGAATGGGTGATGTATACCTATTTTAGGGGCGTTACATTTGTTATCTACAGCGATGCTTCAGGCAAAGGGTTAGGATGTGTTCTCATGCAACAAGGGAAAATCATAGCCTATGCCTCGCGACAACTTAAAGAGTATGAGAGGAATTATCCTACTCATGATCTAGAGTTGGCAGCAGTCGTTTTCGCGCTAAAGATCTGGAGGCACTATCTATATGGAGAGAAAGTTGAGATATATTCAGACCAAAAAAGCCTCAAATATTTCTTCACCCAAAAGAAACTCAACATACGACAACGACGTTGGCTCGAGCTGTTAAAAGATTATGACCACACCATTCAATATCATCCTGGAAAAGTAAACGTGGTAGCTGACGTGTTGAGTAGAAGATCATATGCAGGAACGAGTGTGATGATGTCAAGTATACGCATAGAACCAACTTTAATCGATGAAGTTAAAGTTGCTCAAGCCACAGACCCAGAGCTGATGCGTATAAAGAAAAAAGTACAAGAAGGTGCTATTCTAGAAGCAAGAATCGATGAAGAAGTAATACTTCAAGTCCACTCCAGACTTTGTGTTCCTAACGATTCTGATTTAAAGAACAAGATCAATGATGGAGGCACACTATACACCATTTGAAATCCATCCTGGAAGTACTAAAATGTATCGTGATCTTCGACAAACATTTTGGTGGAACAATATGAAGAGAGAGATCGCAAAGTTTATCTCGAGGTGTTTAACTTGTCAACGTGTAAAGACGGAGCATCAAGTGCCTAAGGGTCCATTTCAACTACTTGAGATTCTGAAATGGAAGTGGGAACACATTACCATAGATTTCGTTACGGGTCTTCCCACGGTTTCTCAAGGCATAAATGTTATTTGGGCTATTGTTGATAGATTAACCAAGTCTGATCATTTCTTGCCGATACGAGAGACTTATTCCCTTGAACGTCTTGCTCATATGTATGTAAATGAGATTGTGAGATTGTATGGCATACCAGTATCCATAGTTTCAGATCGTGACCCAAGATTCACTTCACGATTTTGGGTTAGCTTGCAAAAAGCTATGGACACAGATTTACGATTCAGTTCGGCATACCATCCTCAAACGGACGGACAATCAGAGAGGACTATTCAAACTCTTAAAGATCTATTAAGACTTTGTGTCCTAGATTTCAAAGGGAGTTGGGATAAGTATTTACCATTGGTGGAATTCTCCTACAACAACAATTATCAGGCAAGTATAGGTGTGGCTCCATTCGAAGCATTGTATGGACGAAAGTGTCGCTCTCCAATATATTGGGAAGAGGTGGGTGAAGCAACATTGTTGGGACCAGAGTTGGTACGTATGACTACGAAAAAGATCCAAATGATTCGACAACGTATACAAACGGCTCAAGATCAACAAAAGAGTTATGCGGATCTTCATCGAAAGGACATGAATTTAGTATTGGGGATCATGTATTGTTGTGTGTTGTCCCATGGAAGGGAGTTACAAGATTTGGGAAGAGAGGAAAGCTCAATCCATGATTTATTGGTCCATTTCATATTCTTGACCGAGTAGGAAATGTAGCCTATAGACTTGCGTTACCTCCAAGTATGTCTCATGTTCATAATGTTTTTCATATATCTGTGCTTCGTAAATATGTGAAAGACCCGAACCACGTTATTGAGTTAGAACCGGATGAGATAGCCGAAGACTTAACGTACGAGGAGGTACCTGTCAAGATATTGGATAGGAAGGAGCATGTCTTATGTACAAAGGTCATACCACAAGTTAAAGTTTTATGGAGAAACCATGATATTGAGGAAATGACCTGGAAGTTGGAAACGGAAATGAAAGCGAGGTATCCTCACCTTTTCGAAACATCAGGTACGTATGTCAATTTCGAGGACGAAATTTCATAAGGAGGGGAGATTGTAAGACCCCAACTTATTATAAATAAAATTAAATTTCCTCTATTTATTATTTTGAAATAGTAAGGGTTGATTTGATTAATGTGGTTAGTTATGGGTAAAATGCGCAAATATTTCAAATATTTAAGTGGTTATTAAATATTCTTTTTTATCGGAGAATATTCGTTTGGTCGTGGAATATTCTTACTGTCGGGTAATATTCGTATGACGGCGCAGCCTTGTGTGGGCCCCATAACGGAAAGCGATTGGATAAACAAAACGACGAGTATAAGTTGTTTATAAATAACGGCGTAGTTGTTATCGTTAATACTGTTAAAATACCCGGTGGTTAAAACACAGTAGAACACGGTATTGCAGCAATTATTGATTCTTACGTAAGAAGACTCTACTCAATAATTGTTACAGTAGTTACTGTTTAATATTTTATTTTATTGATTCAATAATTGCTACGTTGATATTTTATATTATTGTTGTTTCAATAATTGTCACTACACAGTATTTTCATTATTAGATCAATAATTCATATTATTAGAATAATATTATTAGATAACATTATTGGCAATGTCTAGAAAGTTCTGTCTAAGGAGAGGTTTGGTCACCTAATTGCGCGTCAGTAAGGAGAAATCCTTATTGGAAAGCCCCCTCTTTCCTGGGAACTGCCTGGTTATCAGTATTGTGATTCTGTAATATTATTTGTGAATAATTAATTATTGATTTATATGATAAGAAAAATATTCATTTTATGTGGATATAGATGGAGAAAATTTTTAATGTGACAATTGTTGAAAATTATTATTTTATCTTTTCTGATAAATAATTCATTTAAATATATTATTATATTTTAATAATATAATAATGGTGATATTTTTATAATGAATGTGGGATATATGAGTATATGAGGAGGAGGAGTATTTTTAATACAATTAATGTTTAAAACATGTTAAACATGTCGGTGGACCCCATTTCTTGACTGAAATTAGTTTATAGCTCGTAAAATCGCCCATTTGTGGATTTCGGTAAACTTCTGCTTGGAATTTGGAAAAAAGTTAAACTTACAAAGTTGTAGAGAATGAAATTTCCTATGGAAAGGACATGTGGTTCAAATTTTTCTGATAAAAGGCCTATTTATTATTAATTATTGAAGTTCCGTAGTTCCGAAATAATTAATTTTTGAAAGTTTTAATTATTTTTAATAACAAAAATGTTTTTTTTATTTTTTTTCATTATTTGGTGGCTGAATTCTGATGGTCAAGGTAGGCTAAGGAAAATTTTATAAATATATTAATATTTTATTAACTTTTCTGCTTTGGTGTTCTAAGCATTTTCTTAGAAATAGGGTGCTTAGGTTAGAATTGAAAATCACACCAGAAACTGAAGTTTTCTCTCTCTTTCTCTCTCTATATTATCGAGCTTATTCTTATGAGTATTTTGATACTTTGAGTGTTGCTATACGGTGCAAGTTTTCTTCAGCATTATATCCAGTATTCTAGTCAGAAATACTGTCTTTTTGAGGTAAGGGATAGTATTTTTTTTAAATGATATTATTTCTTCTAATATCATTATGCTGGAATATTGGTAAGATTTTTCTTGTGAAATTCTTGTCTTTTAGTGTCGGGGTTACTATTCACGTATACGGCATTATTCATGTATATGACACTATTCACGAATAGGACATTATTCACAGAAAAATTAAATTCTTGTTTTTTTGTCCAAAATATCTATTATGAATACTAGCTTTGATTGTATCCATGTTTTGATCATTCTTGAATTTTACTTCACTACGATTATTTATGAAGTATTTTTGAACTTGGATTGTTTGAAATACGAATCCTTAATATTTATTCTTTTGTTTCACTGGATTCGTTTTATTTAAAATATTTTTTATCATCCTCAGTCATGAATGATGATATTACTGAATATCTTTGGCATGTAGTGCAAAGATAGTTGATTTTCTTATGAATATCTTTGGCCTGTAGTGCAAAGATGTACAGGTGTTGAGATGAACATGATCGACTGATGAATATCTTTGGCCTGTAGTGAAAAGATAAATATTTGATTCAAGATGAATATATATTGATGTTACAGGGATAAAATATTGATGATGGACTTTTAAATTCATAGATTATAGTAGATTTTATTCTCTACGTAACTCATCTATGAATTATTGTTTCCGAATATTGATCTGAAACTTGTTGTCTATTGTATTTAATCAGATTTTTCCCTATTGAAGACTAACGATAATTTGTTCTATATTATCTTAGTCATAATATTCTTTACTGGGCTAGTTGAGCTCACCCTTTTCCTTTTTGTTCCATTTTTCTTCTCAGGAGGCGAGAATGTAGCGAGTACTAGTCGGGGTATGAAATGAAGGTTCTAGAAAGTTGTTTTAGTAATCCTCACCATTTTTATAAAATAATGTACCAATAATTATAATGAGGACTTATTTGGGTATGAATATTGTCTAGATAGCAATATTTGTATTTAAACTCATAATTTTTATGTTGTATTAATAAAGTTGTAGTTGTTTATGTACCATGTTATTGACGACTCAAAATGGGTGATGTATACCTATTTTGGGGGCGTCACAATCTATTTTACAAGTCTTTCAACATAAAGACAAAAATAGATATTTTTTTAAACTTGTTTACATTAACAATACTATGCAAAATGATCAACATATCATTAATATACACAAAAACTATCACATTATAGTTTATACAATTATATTGTTAGTGTAAACGTATAAATAATTCTATATCTGATAGAATCTCAAGGTTAATATGCACATATTATCACCTAATATGTATCTATTTGAATATTTATAACTTAGTTTCAATCTCACTATTGAACTAAATCACAATAAATATTTTGGATCATATTTAGGCTAATAAAATAGGTATTTTATTTATAAAATTATTATATTGATTTTGTGAGATCCCGAATTTTATGAAATAAAAATATTTAATTTTCTTATAATTATTCTATTTAGTAAATGGTTAAATTGATAAAAGGTTAAAGTTAAGGGTGATATGTGAAAATTTTTCAAAGTAAACAAGTTGTCATAAAATAATCTGTGATAAAGTATAGTAATACGCGTGGTTGCACAGTAGCACACGGTATTGATTATTGATGCTTACGTGAGAAGTCACTCAGTTTTATTCAATTATTGTCACAGTATCATCTGCATAATATTTATTATTTTTAAATCAATAATTGAGACGACAAAGTTATTCATATTATTATTTGTAATATTGACAATGTCTAGAAATTCTGTCAAGGAGAGGTTTGGTCACCTAATTGCGCACCAATAAGGAGAAATCCTTATCGGAAAGCCCCTTTTTTCCTGGGAACGACCTGGTTGTTAAATATTGTGAGTTATAATATTAATGATGAATAAGTTTGTGTTGATTAAAGATGAAATTGATAGTTCCATTGTGTGGAAATTATTAGTGTTAGTAGAAATCGACATTTATTTCGATGATAATTGATGTCTGAAAGTTATATTGATCAATCGGGTAATTAACCGGATAAATGAGCAATTAATTGCTATTAATTCACATGCTTATAACTATGTGTTCACATGTGTGTACTATTGATTCACATTATTTATTATTAGGGGAGTTGGTGCAAGATTGATAATACTTGCATAACTAAATTAAAAATGGAAGTATAGATGAAGGTACTATACTGTAATTAGTTTTTTCACATGATTATACTATTGAGTCACATAAATGAACTATTAATTCACATAATTTACTATTAATGGAGGTGGTGCAAGTTTGATAATACTTGTAGGACTAAATTAAAAATGAAAGAAAAGTTGAAGGTATTGTGTACTGTAATATTTCGAGCCCCAAAACGTGCAATTATCGAAATTATATTTTCCTATAAATAGAAGCTCATTCTTCCTTCATTTATTACCAATTCACTAAGTCTCACAAGAGCAATTATAGAGATAGAAGCTATAGAGAGAAAAACTATAGAGAGAAAGAAAAAGAGTAGTCTGCTACTTCACTACTCCAGTATCCAGTCTTCTTCTGAGGTAAGGGTTATTATTTTTATATTCTAAAGAGAGATTATTTTTTCGTATTCGTATGAATATTATTATCGTTCAATATTCATTATATTCATTTAATATTCGTAAGGAATATTATTTTCGTTCAATATTCGTAAGGAATATTATTTTCGTTCAACCGTTGTAAGTAAGGGGTTTCTGACATGGGCAGTTTCATAATTTTTCCTACCCTCAAAAATTCTAAAAAAAATTGAAATGATAAATTGATGAGTTTTCTATATTGTATCCAAAAATGGTAATTTTTGGATGTATAGATTAGGAGTTATGAATTTTATAGGAAAAAACTATTTTAAAAGAAAACTCTTATAACTCTTTGTGGTTAACTCCAAAATTGGTGAAATTTTTATTGGGAGTACATCTATATAACAGCAATATACCCTGTAAATTTTAGAATTTTTGGACAAAAATACAATTTTTGATAAATGTCTAAATATTCGGCAGTTTTAGCCATATGAAAAATAGTAGATGAATTTTAAAAATTTTGAGAAAAATATATGTTTAATATGGGACTATATTCTGCTAAATCTCAGAAAAAAAAATTTGTTTGTACTGATTTGGTATTTTTCATGAAAATGGACTAGTTATGAGTAAATGAATTAAATATGTTATGTGAAGTAAAAAAATTGGAAAATAGGATTTTATGGCTTGAGAATCCTATATAAGGTATATGCAGATTTTTGATGAGAGTTTTGGTTATTAGTGATGAAATCTTATGAGTTTGGCATTTTAGGATGATTAAATGCATTAATTAGTAAAGTATAAACAATTAAAATAAATTATTTATAAGTTTAAGAAATGATTAAAATATTATGGTAATATTAATAATATTAGATTATGAGATTATTAAGTGATTTATAACATTTGGATTAAGGTGTTATAAATATTGATATAGATTTTATTGTGAAACTTTATCTTTTTTGTCGAAGTTACTATTCACGTATACGACACTATTCACATATACGGCACTATTCAGTATATGATACTATTTTCGTATATGACATTATTTATGTATACGGTACTATATACGAATACGGAGTACTATTCATGAGTTACTATTCACGAGTTACTATTCACGGGATACTATTTACCCGAAAAATATATTTCTTTTCTGTCCAAATTATTTTTGGTACATGAATATTATTCTTGAATTTAATTCCACAAAGCAGTATTATTTTGACAATTTAGATATTTTTAAACTCTGGATAAATTTAACATCTTTAATATTTATCCTTGATTTTGTTTGATTAATGCTTGTATAATTGTCATCATCCTCATGCTTATATTGTGATGAAAGTCATCTTTGGCTTACGTGCATAGATAGACTGTTGATTATTGGTTTTACAGTTGTATATTTTTGGCTTACGTGCAAAGATGGACTGTTGATTATTGGTTTTATAGTTGTATATCTTTGGATTACATGCAAAGATGGACAGGTGTATGACATGATCATAACCACTGGTGATAATAATGAATATCTTTGGCCCGTAGTGCATGTATAATTCAATGATGTGATTGGCAAGATCATAACCATTAGTTAACAGTTGAATGTCTTTGGCCGTAGTGCACTGACAGACAATTGATTGGTATGATCATGACCATTAGTTTTATAGTTGAATATCTTTGGCCCGTAGTACAAAGATAGACAACTGATTGGTATGATCATTGTTATTACATTTGAATATCTTTAGCCTTTGGGGTAAGGATATTGAGTAAACGTTTCATTAAGCCTATGTGGCAAGGAGAAACTGTTGATTTACATGATTATAAATATGAATTGTGGATTTAACTATAATCTTTGGTGGTTTAGGTGAAGACATGTGATGATAGTTCTTTTTATCTTGGGTATAACAAAGAATTGTTGTTGAGTATTACAGGAATGAAATATTAACGATAGACTTTTAATCTAGAAGAGATAGTAGACATTATATTTTACTTGACTCTTCTAATGGATTGCTTATTCTGCTGCAGTTAAACTTGATGCTTATTGTATTTTATCAGTTTAACACTATTGAAGGCTAAGGATGATTTATTCTGCATTATCTTAGTCATAATATTTCTTATTGGGCTAGTTGAGCTCACCCTTTTCTTTCACTGTTCTCTTCAGGAAATGAGAATATAGCTGAGACTGGTCGGGGAACGGATTGACGGTCCAGATGGTTGTTTTAGTAGTCCTCACTATTCTATGAAATAGTGTGATAATAATTGTAATGATGACTCCATTGAGAGTGGATATTGTCTAAAAGACAATATTCTTGTTTAAACTCTCAGCTTATGTTTTGTCGTATTTTACATGACAGCTGTATAATTAAGTTTTTAGTTGAGTTTTGTACCATGTATCTGGCGACTCAAGATGGGTGATGTATACCTGTTTTGGGGGCATCACAGATTTCCTTCACCAAATTATTATAACTTTGTTGAACCTTAGATAATTAATTAAGTGAAATAAGTTCACATTTCAATATTATTCAAAAGTTCGTGTTTCAAAGACTTTCATTTCACAGAACTACACAATCAGATTGAATTTCGCAACAAGAAATCCATAAGCCTTACTATTTCTTACATAAATAAATTTATGCTCCAAATAGTTCAAAGCCAAAATAAAAATATTAAAGAATCACCCCCACACTTTTAAATAATTGATCTCTCATTGAATAATTTCATATCACAATATTATGCTCACTATTTAAAATAAATTTTAGATTAATTGATATTTTATGTAACAATGTTCCTATAAATATTACTTCCACGTGAGAATATTAAAGAACACTTCTTAAAATAAAAAATAAGTATAAGATCCTGAATTTTATGAAATAAAAGTATTCAATTTTTTTATAATTATTATTCAGTAAATGGTTAAATTGATAAAAAGTTAAAGTTAAGGGTGATATATGTAAAGTTTACAAAATACGCAAGTGGTTATAAAATACTCATTGTTGTCCGGGAATATTCGTTTGGTCGGGAAATATTCTTGCTGTCGGAGAATATTCGTACGACGGCGTAGCCATTTGTGGGTCCCATAACAGAATAACTGTCGGATGAAAAAAATGACAAGTATAAGTTTTTTATAAATAACGGCGTAGTTGTTACCATTAAAACTGTTGGAATACCCTATGGGTAAAGTAAAGTAATACGCGTTGTTGCACAGTAGCACACGGTATTGCACAGTATTGTTTGATTATTGATTTTTACGTAAGAAGGCATTACTCAATAATTGTTACAGTAATTACTGTTCAATATTTTATTTTATTGATTCAATAATTACTACATTGATATTTTAAATTATTATTGTTTCAATAATTGTCACTGCACAGTATTTTCCATTATTGAATCAATAATTCATATTATTTGAATAATATTATTAGATAGCATTATTGGCAATGTCTAAAAAGTTCTGTCGAGAAAAGGGGTTAGGTTATCTAATTGTGCGGCAGTAAGGGAAAATCCTTATCGGAAAGCCCCTTCTTTCCTGGGAACAGCCTGATTGTCATTATTGTGATTCTGTAATATTATTTGTGAATAATTAATTATTGATTTATATGATAAGAAAATATTTATTTTATGTGGATATAAATGAAGAAAATATTTATTTTTATATGGATATAAAAGAAGAAATTAATGTTGAAGTGTTTTATCAGTATTTTATCGGAATAGAGGTATTAAAAATCATCCGTATGTGGATTTCGGACATTTTCTGTTTGGAATTTGGAAAAACATAAATCGACAAAGTTGTAGAGAATTTAATTTCATATGGAATGGACAAAAATTCGTATTTTTCTGATAAAAGGGCTATTTATTATGAATTATTAAAGTTGCGAAAATAAATATTTTTATTAAAATTATGGGTGGGACCCACTTTTGATTTTTTTTAAACATGTGCTGAGATTTTTTTCAAAGATGGCTTGTTTGCTTGTTCAACAAAGGAGGATGCGTAGAAGGAAAAAAAATAATATTATTTTATTAATTTTCTACTTTGGCATTCTAGCATTTTCCTATAAATAGGTGCTTATGTTAGAATTAAAAATCACACCAGAAACATAAGTTTTCTCTCTCTATATTATCGAGCGTATTTTTGTGAGTATTTAGATACTTTGAGAGTTGCTATTCAGTGCAAGTTTCTTTCGGCATTACATTTGATATTCCATTCAGAAGTACTGTTCTTTTGAGGTAAGAGATAGTAAGGGATGTTATTTTCTTCGTAAATAATATTATTTCGTTTGATATTATTATACCAAAATATTGATATGAATTTTATTATGAAATTTTTTCCCTTTCCGTGTCGAGGTTACTATTCACGTATACGGCACTATTCACGTATACGACACTATTCATGTATATGACACTATTTACGTATATGACATTATTTACGTATACGGTACTATGTATGAATACAGAGTTACTATTCATGAGTTACTATTCACTAGTTACTATTCATGAGTTACTATTCTCGAATTACTATTCACGAGTTATTATTCACGAGGAACTATTCACGACAAAATTGGTTTCTTTTTCTGACCAAATTATCATTGATTTATGAATCTTACTCTTGAAATTAAATCCATGTTTTGATCATATTTTTTTTATTATCATATATAATATTTTTATAACCCTGGTGATGGAATTTCTCTTTCACTTGAGTGTAAAGATGAGTAGATTATTGGTATGATCGTGACTATGAGTTCTTTTTGGCCAGTACTGCAAAGATGAATTGATGACTGGTATGATCATGACCATTGAATTTATAAATGATTATCTTTAGCTTAAGTGCAAAGGTGAATTGATCAACATGGTTATAATTATTGTTTATATAAATTCTGAAATGATTATATATTTCTTTGAGATATTAATATCTTTGGCCCGTAGTGCAAAGATGACCTGTTATTGAATATATTTGGCCCGTGGTGCAAAGATGATCTATTATTAAATATATTTGGCCTATAGTGCAAAGATGAACTGTTGATGAATATCTTTGACCCGTAGTGCAAAGATGTCCTGTTGTTGAATATCTTTGGCCTGTAGTGCAAATATGAACTGTTGATGAATATCTTTGGCCTGTAGTGCAAAAATGAATTTATTAGTATGATTATGAACAGAAACTGTGATTTGATATAACCATGATCTTTGATGTTTCAGGTATAGACAGGTGATGAAAATTATCTTCGTCCTGGATGAGAAGAGGAATTTAGAACTACAATTATGATTATGAGTTATTCACATGATTGTGGACAGAAACTATTGATTGATGTTACAAGGATAAAATATTGTTGGTGGACTTTTAACATGGAGAAGATAATAGACCTTATGGTCTATTTGACTCTTCTAATGGATTTCTCGTTCCGCTACAACTATGGTTGAAAAGTTTTATCATCTACCATATGTTCTAAATCTTTGATTTATTACTTATGAAGGCTATTGATAATTTAATTATCTTTAGTCATGATATTATTTACTGAGCTAGTTGTGCTCACCCTTTTGTTTCGCAATTTCTTTTAGGTAATAAGAGTGTAGCTGGGTCGAGCGGGGGTAACAGGGGAATAGAACGGTGGTCTATAGCTATTGAGGTTCTCCCTAAACAGTATGGAAATAATTTTATTAAGAAGTTGAGATAAGTGTGTCGTATTTTATACGTCATTTAACCGTTGATTTTGGTAAACCGAATAGGGTGAGGTGAACCCAACTTTAGAAGGGTGTTTTGCCACTATCATACAAGATGTCTAATGACCTATGACTTCATGTTATCATAAGACATAGTTGTGCACATCCACTTGCTGATTATATCTACGAGCATGCACTACCTATATAATCTTGCAGTTTGGTTGAAATATAATTCTCAAGTGGAGACAATGGAGATAATTATATGTTAAGAGAAGACTCACTATTGGAAAGAACATGATAACAATCTTCTCGTTTTTCTTTGGGGTCTATTGGGTCAATCAAGGATAATTCTCGAGTCATATGATATTTATTATAACTTAGATACATGGCCTCCCATGTATGAAGGTTTTCTTGAGTATTTTTCAAAGATTTTAATTTCTAAAACAGTTATTGACTGTTCCTTTATGTAATGTATAAGTGTGAGGTGTTATCCAAGTAAAGGGATGAGAGTCACAGTTGGTATTAAAACTCACAGTATATGTGTTGTCGTATTTTGCACGACAATTGTAATAATAAAGTTGTAGTTATTTTTTATACCATGTATTTGGCGACTCAGAATGGGTTGGGTGGATTAGATCTATTTTGGGGGCATCACAATAAGTTCTTGTACATTTTATGTATTAGTTATTCATATAAAGATTGCTTCAACTTAAGAATCTTTTAGAACACCCCCACATAAGAAAACAAGCTCTTATTTTCTGAAATTACATAAAATCTCAAATCCAAAAATTATTTAACATAAACACTTAATAAATTATACATGTACATTTTTTAAGTATACCAACACGTAACACTTGACTCTATGTAAATAGTATAAAATTCATTAAATACAAATTATAGCACAACTCATCATATTGCACAAATTTATTTGCATATAAAATGAAACAACCCGGGTCAAATCCCGAGTCCGGAACAAATCTTGGGTCAAATCCCAAGTCCGAATCGAATCAAATCCATCCAAATAAGGCCTCAAACCACTGGCCCAATAGTATCTTCTTGGGTCATCTAGCCCACCACAGGCTCCCAAAAGGTCATGACTTGAAGGTACTATTGGTAGTTACTTAATTCCTTATATGCAGACAATTTTTTTCCCTATCTTTCGATGTGGGACTGGGGTGTTACAAACTCCCCCACTTAAATTTCTGACGTCCCCATCAGAACCGATCACACACACGGCCCAAAGATCTTTGCCTCTCTAGCCATTGTGGGATAATACCGGCTGGCTTCGTGTCCCCACCTCCGGACCTTCATCTCTCCATTGTGGGATAATACCACCAGCCTTCGTGTCCCCACCTCCGACAACCCGATCGGATGACCCGACCCGAGCTTTCGAGAACCTGGCTCTGATACCATATGAAACAACCCGGGTCAAATTTCGAGTCCGGAACAAATCTTGGGTCAAATCCCAAGTCCGAATCGAATCAAATCCATCCAAATAAGGCCTCAAACCACTGGCCCAATAGTATCTTCTTGGGTCATCTAGCCCACCACAGGCTCCCAAAAGGTCATGACTTGAAGGTACTATTGGTAGTTACTTAATTCCTTATATGCAGACAAATTTTTTCCCCTATCTTTCGATGTGGGACTGGGGTGTTACATAAAATATAAAAAATTTATATTTACTTTCTAAGAAATTAATTTATACACAAAATTAATTTATATAGAAAGCAAATAAAATTCACACAAATGAATTAGTATATCCTCGAGTATTTTATTGTCCCAACTTGGATAGGAAATATCATAAACAATATATCTTTTGACATTTACAATATAGAATTCAAGACAATTCTCATACTAATATGAAAAACTTGAACTTCATTATATTTATAAAAATTCAAAAATAAAATGTTTATCTCAATTAGAATATATATGATCACATTAAAATTTACTACTTCTTGGACAAGAAGTACACATAAAAATAAATCAATATATATCAATTATGATTATCCGAAAAACACTAAGAAAATCATTTCTAAGTGTTTTTTCAACTTCAAAATCATATTATATACAAGATTTACTCAACCAAATCTACTTCTACAATATCTCTTCTAACTATTAGTTGATAATTAATTTATTATCCACAAAAAAAGTAATTTATCTCAAAATTCATGCATACAAATACCAAGTAATATTACACACTAAATATTACCTCAAACTTTTGTATGCATAATTTTGTTCAAGAAGAACATAAATTTACTTTATTCTCAAAATAAATTAATTTACAACTAATTTGTTATATAGAGACAAGTAAACTTCTCAATTTTTACTACAATTTTTTCATAATAAATTAATCTCAATTAGTGTGTAAGAAAATAATTGTCTCAAATTTCATACATACATATACACATCAAATATTTTATCTACTCATAAAATATTATAAACAAAATATATATGTACAAAATTAAATTTATTCCATCATGAACAAAAATTTAATTACTTTTCTTATCCCACAAAACTAATTAATTAATTTATTACAGCAAAATATAGGTAAAATAATATTCAAACATACAATATCATCTACACATGACATAATACATAAAACATATAGTTTCTAGTATATACACATACAAAATGACACAATTATCATTTATAAAAATAAAGGCTAATGTTAACAAATACACTTTTTGGAATTAAATTCGAAGAACGCCACAATCTCTTTAGAAAAAATTTTAGGCATCAAAATTTGGTGTTTTCCATGACTCTTCATCTTCTCCATATCAATTTACAAACTTATAAATTGCAAATCTTTTCACTTTCATTTGTCTCCACAATCCATCTTCTAACAGGAATATCAATAAAAATAATTAGCTTAATATCTAAATATATTACAAATTATCATAAAAATTTCATTGATAAAATAGATACAAGAAACATGACAGTTATCTTTGAAAACCGTGTTGTCTTCCATCTCACCAAAATCATGACTCTAACAAATACTGTAAAGACCTTAAGATTGTTAGAATCGTAGTTTAGTAGAGTCAAAATTGTTTTTGAAGACATGACAAGGGTGATCTCTGTTCTTAAGGTCTTTATCGCCCCCGCCACGATCGGTTTGCTAAGAGTTACAGACGATATACCTCCAGCATATATGTCAAGCCTTGGTGAATTATCTGTGATAACAATTCACAGAAAATTCCAATAGAACACTGTTTTGTAGTAGTTATTTGTTTTTCAGAAGAATAGGAGAAGATAGAACAATGAGAAAAATACATGTGCAAAATCATATATGTAAATTTATATCTTAAATATGCATATATATAATCTTATGTATATATATATATATATACAAGATGGATCAGGTCCGGACTCCCGGACGGGAGAAAATCCGGACCTGAAAAATTTTTTTTTTTTTTTTTTTTTTTGTAGAACAACTAAAAAAAAAAAAAAAATTTATGGAACTGAAATTTTTCAAAAAAACAGTGTTTTGGGTGTGTTTTTAATACCTACACCAACCAATGTATGTACAGTCTGCCCAGACTGTATAGACATGTTTCGTTATAGGCATCCAAATCACACCCAAAACACTGTATAATGTAAAAATTCCAATTCCATAAATTTTTTTTTTTTTTTTTTTAGTTGTTTCAAAAAAAAAAAGCAAAAAAAAAAAAAAAAAAAAAAGGTCCGGATTTTAAACCTGTCCGGGAGTCCGGACAGGATCCGGCCTCTATATATATATACACACACACACATATATATATATAGATACATATATATAAGTTACATAATATACTATTTAATTCTATATTTAATCATACTTATTAATACTAAATATGTCAGTTACATACTAGTTGGTATTAATGTAGTGGTTAATTAGAATTTAAATAGCACTCAATATTTTCCCTTTGTTTCAAAAATAAAATAAAATAGACTTCTATTAAATGGAACTAAGGAAAAATAGTTTTTATCAAACAAATTTGCATGCACCTTATTAAATGTCTCACTATAGACACTAATCAAAAAAATAATTAAGTGCAAATGTAGTTGGTTTGCATTAGTTTTTTGATAGTAATTTGTAACTAATAGTATCTATGGAACTTCCATAGAATAATAATACTCCATAAATATGCTGCTAGTTAGTATCTTATGATCTTATTTTGTAGGCTGTTGAACTTACCATTTCTTAGTTGCATCACCTTTTGGGCCTCTGATATGCAAGGCAGGCTTAATTAAGATGAACGTTGTTTAATATTGGCATTTGTGATGAAATTATGGCTTCATCATCATATTCATATACACTCCCTGCTCCCCTGCAGATGTAGATAGATATACCATTCTTTGAAATTACAAAATTTAGTCTCAGCTCTACTAACACGAGTGCCAAAAACTTGTCACGACTTTTGGGCAGTGGATTGAGCCTTATTTTGGACTCGGTTTTAGTAGGTTTATTGCATTTACTTTGACCTAAATTGATCATATTTTTTCATTATTTCGCCCCCATGTCATTTATCTCATGAATCCCCCATAACAATGTTCTTTTAAAATGATCAGATTCTTGTGGTTGCCCCCCCCCCAAATTACAAACGGAGTCCAACTTTCAATAGTCCAAGGATTCATGTCAAAATTTTACAGGTTCTTGACTGTGTTAATGTTTTATCACCCTACAAAGAATTATTTCTAACATGCTGGCTCACATCTGTAATTCCAAGAGATATGGAACATGGGTTGCTAGAAATCCAGTTCTTGTCTTGTTAACTTCATTGGCTATTGTTCTTCTTCTATGCCTGGGTTTAATCCGCTTCAAAGTAGAGACACAGCCTGAGAAGGTATGGCATCTAACCCACTTCTCATTTTGTAAAGATATGTAATCTGTTTCACTGCATTAATTAGTGCCTCTTTTATAATGCCTACTATGGGTTGCTCGTTATGATTAAATTTTCATGAATGTGCCCCTGCAAATTATGTGTCCATCCAATTTCCTCTCTCTGGCTTATGTGGATGTAGTTGGAGTTGTCCCCTTGAGTCGACTCAAGATAAGATAGTTGTATTTAGTCATATTGACTTGGTGAAAGATTGCCTAATCTGAAAGTTGTACACAAAATTCATGTCTTGTGGAACCCATCTGCGAATGGTCTTATTTGTTATTTAAGTCATGTCTTATAATTACATGATAACATTCTTAGTCCTCTTAACTGATAACATTCTTGTTGTTTCCCATTTTACTTTCAAATTGTTGGCCATTCACTTGGTGGTGGTACTGCTGCACTCTTAACTTATATTTTTCGGGAACAGAAAGAGTTTTCCTCAATCACTTGCATCACATTTGCACCAGGCATGTATTGATCGAGTCCAATGCTTAAGTTTTTTTTTTTTGCTTCCTTTGACTGTTATTGGCCATTCTATGTTTGATAACCTGACTTAGTTTTAAGGACCTAGTTCAAATGAAATGGTGCAACTTTTTATGATGCCACATGTTGTGCAAGTTGAAACTGCTTGATTTGGTCTAAAGCTTCTGCAGGGAAAAAAATGGTCTGATTGAAGCCTTACAACATCCAAGAAAAGTCGATTAATTCAACCTTGTACTCTAATTTGTGAATCTTTTTGTTGATCTTCTCAAATTCACAATTCAATATAGTAGTAATTATATTGAAAAGTGAATTTGAGATATATGGATAGTTTGGCATTATTGGGATGTAAACGTATTGTATGGTATTAATATTCTTTGTAATAGGCATTACAAAGAATTATTGGGATGTAAATGTATTGTATGATATTAATATTCTTTGTAATTTTAGCTATATATCATGCTATTAGCATATTGCAGGTGCATTGGTAATATAGGTGAACCACAATATTTTTTTTTCATTTTTTTTAATCTACAATATTTTAAAAACGTTGTGTGAAAGTGCCTAAATGTTATCTGATATATTAAACTACAACGTTTTATTCAAAAAAACGTTGTTGAATCATACATTCGACAACGTTTTTAAGAATTTGCTAATGTATGGAAAACAAATCTACAACGTTTTTTTCTTAAAAAACGTTGTGGAATGTGCTTAACTACAACGTTTTAAAAACGTTGTGTAAGGGTGTCAAATAGATGACACTCTTAACTTCGACGTTTTTCTGACTGAAACCATAACTTTTTTTCTGCGTTGTCTATTTACTGTTTTGTAATAGTGTTTCTACACAAATCAAATAATATTCTATTTTATTCTCCACGTAGAGGATATTAATTTACATCTTTTATACTTACTTAAATTATGTCCGCATATGAGTTTTATCAAACCCAAATATGACATATTATAAGTCACAAAAGTATAAAATAAGGTGCAATATATAACAATAAATGTGTTGATGAACATAGAGATTACTAATATGGTATATTCTCCTGTAGTCCTGTTCCATTTTACAATTTGTTGAAGCTTGTTCACTGCCAGATTTTTGTGTTATTCCTGTAGACTCTGAGCTTCCATTGCCATTGCTTTCACCTGCCATCTCTCTGGGTACCTTCGATTATTGTGTAATAAGATGATTATTATGTAATGTTGGTTGGTTTGTTTGTTAGTTATACGCTGCTGCTGCTGCTCTCTTTATCTCCCTCGTGGAAGATGCTTATGTTATCCTCTTTTTCTGGGAAATGCATATGTATGTTATTTTGTTTGTTACACAAGCTCATATATTATGGAGTATTAGTTAAGTTTAAGAGTAATGCTACAGACACAAAAAATTTTATAAATATTTTATAAACTGTTGATGTGACATATTACACCTCAGCATATTGATCAATAAATTATTTTAATATAGTTTTCGGTCCCACATAATATGCTGAGATGGAGTATGCTACATCAGCAATTTATAAAATGTTTGTAGAATAATTTGTACCTATAGCATTATTCTAAGTTTAAGAGTAATGCTACAAACACAAAATATTTTATAAATATTTTACAAACTGCTGATGTAGCATACTACATCTCAGCATATTGATCAACAAATTATTTCAATATAGTCTTCGGTCCCACACAATATGCTGAGATGGAGTATGTCACATCAGCAATTTGTAAAATGTTTGTAGATGGGTTAATTTTTTATTAAAATTTTAAGTTTTATATTTTTAAAAAATAATTATAAAATTTATACAACAAAAATTAAGTTGTTGACTAAGATAATGCCTTAAATTTCCTTTTTTAGATTCTGTTTTTCGTGTAATAATAATAATGGTAGTCAAAACTACAAGACAGAAAAATAAAGTATAATCGTATGGGACTAGCTTTACATGCCAATAGCCCATATAACAATCCAACTCAAATAATTACTAATAAATTGTAATCATAAGAGACAAAACTTTACATTATTCATATAAAGTGGAGAGTTCAATAGTTATTCATAAAGAAAATGTAAGTATCGAATATCACAGTAGGTCTATGGCTATAGATTTTTTGGGCTATAGCGACGGTAAACTGTCGTTATAGCCCAGAATAGCTAGGACGACGGATGAAACCGTCGCTATAGCCCAAAAAACCGTCGCCATAGTCTACTGTGTAATACACAGCTGTGTATATACATTTTTCCCTATATAATTATACAAATTATAAAAAAAACAAAAAAAACATAAAATGTAAATTTGTGAACGGATTCTTTAGCTATTAAACTCTCCTTCTTACTCCATCTGTTTCAATAAAAAAAATAAATCTATAATAATAATAATAATCTTTGTAAAGTAAAGTATATATATTTGTTTCATATTTTGCCTTAAAGGTAATTAATTAGCTGTCAATTAAGTGGTGATGACATGAACAGGTGGTGGGTTCTGAAATTAATATTGAAATGCACGATTCATAAAAATAAAGTAAATCAGAAAGTCAGGTTTCAAATAAGGAATAATTACATATTCTATTACATCTTTGAAAATAATTATAACAATAGTGTAGTCATAAAATATTTATACAATTAATACAATTTTAAATTCATTTACAATATTAATATAATTAGAATTCCTTAATTTAGGGATTAGTTATCCCCATGACTTCTTTCTCTCTCTTCTCATCTAGAACAACTGCATACTAATTACAAAAACAAAACAACATCCACACTCCTACTCCTCCACCCTTCTCATTCACGCTCCGTCTCCCTCCGATGATCGGCCATCATCACCAACAAAGAAAGAGGCACCATCATTTTACTGTGGTTTATGCTCCTTTCTGGATCCAGCCAATTTTGTAAGGCGATGAATGATGTTCCACCTCAAGTCAGTCCCAACTTGTTAACCATTAATCTAGACATAATATTTTCAGTGTTGTCACTATCAATAATTGAATCACATACCTTCCCATGAACAGTGCATTGGGTTTTGAAGATATTATTCCTTTGAGGGTACTCATCCTGTTTCGGGACCATAAGTATCTTTCTCACAACAAGAGAAAGCCTAACGCCATCATCACCTTATGTCACTCCAACATTGTCATACCATGAGAAGTCTTCTCTTTGTTTATCTTCTTGCAGTTCACATTCTTTATTCTCTGCCTCCATCAAATTCACTCCACCTCTTTTAGAACATTGATTAGAGTTGTGCCCAGGTTGTCCACACCTAAAACATTTATCCAAGCTGGGCCACGCATAAGGGTTTGTCATGTTATGTTTTCTATTGTAATTTATGGCTTTGCAATTTATTTTTTATGAATATTTGGTTACCCATAAAAATTAAAATTGTTACCTTTGTACGAAGGTTTGGATACCAACTGCACCATATTCATAATAATTTTATTTTTAAAATGTTATTCATAAGTTGGTAGCCAAACTTCATAAAAAGGTAACCAATTCAGTTGTATTGGGTTACCAATTAATAAAAAAAAAGAACAGTTTCCAAATGTTACGTGTACAGGGGCGGATCCAGCCCGTTAGTTCAGTGTGGTAAATTTTTTTAAAATAAAAATTTATAAAATAAAAATAATAAAATAATAAAATAAAGGCAGAATGCGAGGGATATTGCAAATAATTGTGTGAGCTATCATATAAAATTGATATATTTTATGTAATTTAATACACTTCCTCGATCTTATGTTATATATAAAATGATATTTTATAATTTTTTAAAACACTGTTATTATAAGATACACTTCTCGTGTCCTCTAAAATAAATTACAAAACTAAATAATATTTTTAAAATATTATTTATAATAATATTTTTTGAGATTTCGTTGTTTGAAACTATCGTGATGATAGTCTCATTGCAATAGCGGTAAAAATATCATGTTCAATGTAAGTTACTAAACAATATAAAAGAGTAGAGTGTTAATATTAGTAAAAATTTGAAATATTTAATAGTCTTTTAGTCTAAATTTTTTATTTTCACTAAACACTTTATAAAATTAAAATCAAATTAAAAATTATCTCCCAAAAATTCAGTGGAAATTGATCCCACTGCCCTAAGGTTAGGCCTGACAAAATATGGTTATGGGTTGGTTTTGATTTTTAAAATATGGTTATGGTTCCATTTAAGAACTAAAACCATATTAACCATTTTTAATATGAATAATGTGGGTTGGAACCATATAATTATGGTTAAAAATCATATTAACCATTTTAATATTGTTATGGGTTATGAATTTCATGAAGACCTGATTTGACACTAATATTATGTGATTATGTATATACCATTTACCCTCACCCCACTACCACTAAAAAAAAATAATATTATGTGATTATGTATATACCCCTTACCCCCCACCCCCAACCCCAACCCCAACTATCTACTCACCCACCCCACCCAACCCCTTACCCCCACCCACCACCACCACTACCACTAAAAAAATAATATTATGTGATTATGTATATACCCCTTACCCCCTACCTCACCCTAGCCCACTCCAACCCACTCCAACCAAAAATAATAATATTATGTGATTATGTATAAACCCCTTACCCCATCCCCGCCCCACCCCACCCCACCCCACTCACCCCACCCCACCCCACCCCACCCCTCCCCTTACCTCCATCCCCGCATCCCCCCACCCCCACCCCCACCCCCACCTACCCACTCAACCCCACCCTCACCTACCCCAACTCCACCCGCCCCCACCCATCCACCCACCCACCCCCACCCACCCCCACCCACCTATCCACCCCAGCCACCCACCCACCACTTCCTCCCAAAAAAATGATATTAAGCGATTATGTATACCCCACTCACCCACCCACCCACCCCTACCACACACCCCCAACCCCACCCCCACACCCACCTACCTACCCATCCTACCCTACCCCACCACCACCCACCTATCCACCCACCCAACAATCCCTCTCAAAAAAATGATATTAAGCGATTGTGTATATCCCACTCACACCTACCCACATACCCCCACCCTACCTCCACCCCTACCCCTACCCCACCAAAAAAAATAATGTTTGTACCACCCACCCCACCCCCACCCCCACCTATCTATTCACCCACCCCACCCAACCCCTTACCCCCACCCACAACCCCCACTACCACTAAAAAAATAATATTATGTGATTATGTATATACATCTTACCCTCTACCCACCTTAGCCCACTCCAATCAAAAATAATAATATTATGTGATTATGTATATACCCCTCACCCACCCCCCACCCTCACCCTCACCCCCACCCCACCCCATCTACCTACCCACCCACCCACCCCACCCCACCCACCCACCCCACCCACCCCTTATCCGCATCCCCCCATCCCCCCATCCCCACCCCATCTACCCACTCACCCCCACCCCCACCCCCACCTACCCCACCCCACCCCACCCCACCTCCATCCACCCCTACCTACCTATCCACCCCACCCACCCACCCAACACTTCCTCCCAAAAAATGATATTAAGTGATTATGTATACCCCACCTACCCCCACCCCCACTCCCACCTACCAACCCACTCTACCCCACCCCACCAGCACCCCCACCCCCACCCCACCCACGCACCCACGCACCCACCCACCCACCCAACAATCCCTCTCAAAAAAATATTATTAAGCGATTATGTATACCCCAGTCACACCTACTCGCCTACCCCCGCCCTACCCCTACCCCCACCCTACCCCTACCCCTACCCCCACCAAAAAAATAATGTGTGTACCACCCACCCCACACCCACCCCCCCACCCCACCCCACCCCTCTCTCCCAAAATAAATTAATATTAAGCGATTATGTATACACCACTCACCCTCTACCCCCACCCACAAAAAAATCGTGTTTTGTGCGGTTACTGAGAGAGAGGAGTGCAATTGAATAGAATATGGGTTGAAAAATGGTTAACCAGTTAATTAACTATATTTGTTTTAAAAATATGGGTTCAAACTTTAACCAACCTGAATAAATAAAAATGGTTAACCGACCCATTTGGTTCCAGTTAATATGGTTTGACCCAACAGTTAACTACTTATATTGTCAGGTCTACCTAAGGTAGATCCGCCCATGTACGTGTAGATGGTATCCGAAATGTCATGTCTAAGTTTTCATTTATGTAGCTGTTAGTTACTTTTAAATAAACTTTTCAAGATAAAATTATTTTGAATATGGTGCAGTTGGTAGCCAAACCTTCATACAAAGATAACCATTTTAGTTTTTGTGGGTAACCAAATATTCATAAAAAATTTTTTTTATGATTTCTTCTTTGTTCGGCTACTCCAAATTCGTTTTGGATCTGTTCTTGCTGGTTTGGTAATTTCGTCTTCTTCTTCTTATTCTATTTGTTTTGTTTTCGTTGTTCGTGTTTTGTCTGGCTATTTAGCATATGGTGATTGCGAATAGTTGCTAATTCTATTACATTAGTTGCAGAATGTGAAAAAGTCTTTCATATATCAGTATGCAAATCAAGTATTGGAGATAAATCTGAAGTTATTTTAGAGAATGGAAGATGCAGATTCAGATCTGCTACACATACACCATGAACGAGCTAGATGGAATTTCTTAGTTATAAAGGAGAGAAAATATGGAAAGGGAGATGGAGATTTGAATTGAATTTGAATTTATTTTTGTTGTTAGATCCCAAATATTTGAATTTGAATTATTAATTATGGCAGTTATTTCTTCTTGATTTTAAGTTTCCTTATTAATGTGAATTGTACTATTTTTGTAATATGAATCCTAATTACACTCTTTTTATAATTATTTTGTTGATGCACTAATAATATAATTATTTTCTAATTGTTGTATATTTCTGTAAAGAACCCTTGAAATAAACTATGGAAACTCGCTTTTCGTCCTCTAGCCCAGACGTATGGTGAAAGGTCCTTTCTTTCAAGTGGTTGAAGCCCGTTTATTAGTATGTCAAGATAGAGCCTTTAATGTTCTCAAAGTCTGCCTCCTTAGCTTCGAACTAAACAGAAGCAGGCAGGCTACTGAACTTGGATTAAAGCCTCGCCTGATAGCTATTTGGTTCTAGAAAAAAGAGCTAAGCAAATCCCTCGCGCTTAAGATCAACTGCCATACGCACTTCCAAATTTAAATATTTGAATAAAGAGAATCAATCTTTGCTTGATCAGGTAAATTATGTTGTCAAATGAGAATTTAACCATACAGACAATTCACAATACGCGCTTGTGTAATATTCTTGATTATGTGTTGTTTGACAGTTGCGCAGGTATATGCCTGAATCTAACTCAAAGGTATAAGAGAGCACAACTAGTCGTGCCAAATCAAACAAACTCGAGTCAATAGAGCAGAGATAACATAACTAAAGAGAGCATCACTGAAGAATTTGTTGATCAAATCCCAAGTATAAATTGGAACCTAACTGTGAATTTTGCATGCCTGAGTAATGATCGTAGTAATGAAGATATTGGTCACTTCAGAAGAAACACAGAATATGTACATGGTAGAACAACTAGCACCTACCTATCTCCATATTGTCAATGGAGATCATACACAGCTCTGGGTTCACTAGTCTTCTTGATATTTCAGGTTGTGCTTCACAGAGGCAAGTTTAGTTTTCCGTCTTCAAAAAAAATGACACTAATATTACACGATAGAGCGAGTATCTTCATTTGCATGTCACTCCAGCACACTTTTAGGAATCCATGATTCGCCATATACGGGCGTCATAGGTAAAAAGGCCATCACATTTTTGACCCGTCATCAAATGGAGAAGGGTAATATAATGTTAAAGGCACCCTAAATCTATTCTGATATCAAGTTTAGAGAAGTCAATATTTTGTTCAACAAATATCACTAGGGATGACCATACATGTATCTAACTAAACAATTCAAGAGCAACTACATAGCTATGATGTCAATTTACATGTTCATACTCCATTTATGGAAAGTCAATTGAAATTCATGTTCATTTCTTTTGTTGCTTATGCCTCTCTAAAGCAGAGAAGTATTTTAAATTGATAAATTTTTACATACATCTTTCCAAAATGATCGCTATTGTAACTAAAATGCTTTAAATAAATTGTAATTTTTTCATTTCCAATGTGTTCTATATACCTCAACTTCAAACTGCCAACTTATATAATAAATGCATTAAAAACACCTATCACAAGCAACTTATTTGACCTCCATCGATTGCTATAAGTTTTTTCGTTTATTTTCGCTGTAGCATTAAGTCCAATTGGCTATTGCTAACGAGTAATGACATTCCAAAGGTTAGTATTATGTGCTATTAAATATAAATGATCAGTAAATTCAGATCAACATTGTGTAATTTGAACATACAACTATGACATCGACAAAGTCATCTCACTTTCATGGTTAATAATGACATCGACAATCCTTGAAATTACAGGCATGGTAAAGATTAAGACTATATTAACCTGATTCATCAATAACATGGACTTCAAATCTCGGGTTTCACCTTAACATCCCCATTTGGTAATATGCTTTGTGCTTGTATAAGCCGTTTTGATTCCTGCATTAGAAGCCAAAAGCTTAGATTCATTGTTAAAGCACGCGAATCAGCAAGAAATAACAATGGGAGATATCCATCACACAAGAACCATAGTACATACCAAAACACTTGTTCATGCACTATCGAGATAGGTACAACTGTACAAGTATAACAAAGTATTCTAAATACAAGAAATATATGTTCTAAAACCTGTGCAATCACCTAGAAATACAATGATATTAAAATCGTGTGACATACCACGTACAAATCACGAATTGAGTTAACTATCTGAAAACATCATGAGAACATAGTCCACATACACAAACACATATAAAGACAAGTATCTAAAAAATATATAGTGCATTTTCACACACATAAAGACGTGTATCAAAAAATATATACTCCCTCCGTCCCCAAAAGGATGACTAAGTCACTCAGTGGGGTCCATTAGTATAAAAAAATAAAAGTACTCATCATTTAATATAATCTTGTGGGCCCACTATGGATAAATTTGGAACTTTTTTACTCTCTTTCCTCTACATTTACTTTTTTAATGTGTGCAAATTGTACTTTGCTCATCCTTTTGGAGACGGAGGGAGTAGTTTTTAAAGGGAAATTCACACCCATCAAAATGATAAACATAATGAAGAATGCAAACTTATTGAAGTTATATCCAACATGAAAACCACTGACGAGTGCTGCAGTAAAAATTAACTCACAGCTGCGGAAGCAGCACGTATCTCCCGATAAGATTCCACTTCATCAGGAAATGTTTGGTCAAGTTCCTCCAAAAGATGCCTCCTCAAACCCTGTGCAAATAAAGGCAGGATTTAAAGCTTATTTGAAATCCTAATGTGGAAAATTAAATGAAAATCCATGAAATACAGAAAGTTCAACAATCTAACTTTTTGTGAATCAAGAGGTACACAAGTTCATATCCCAAGATTCTCTACAGAAAAGTATCAAACAAAAGAAAAGTTTTGATATCTAGTACGATCTACAACACTAAAATCTATCCAATAAATGATAACTGAATAAAGAAAATATGGGTAGATTCATGATTTAAGTACACAAGTACTATAAGTAATAATTTTTCAACCAGTCATGAGAAAATGGTTTTTTATACCAAAAACATGTCATTGAATAACTTACCTATCAACTATCTAAACAACCAATTATTACTTCATAAGTTCATTTTTGCATAGAATGCATAACTTGGTCAATCATTCAGGAATGAAGAAATTTTTAGAAGATAAAAAACTTTGAAAGTAATGATAAAATGGAAAATTGGAAAGCCATATCGAAGGCAAATGATGGTGTGCTAGATAACTTGGAAACAACACGTGAGCATAAAGATAAATAAAAGCTCTAAGTGAGGATGATACTACCGGATGATGAGACTCCCTTCATCCGTACTCTGAAAAGAAGCACAATACATTTTTGTTACTTTTTTCACAAATATCAAAGTTTTCACAAGACATAATTGGACACATTTTTTCTTCATCATCTCTCTTGGTATTAATATTCAACATCTATAATTTGTTATTGATAAACAATAATTGCAATAATGTCTAAGTATGAAAACCTTGGATTTGCAAAGAAACAATCAACAAAGATGTACAATTTCTTTTATCCGGACAGATGTCGTAACTAGTAAGTCCTGGATTCTACTTAATTAAGTTGTGCAACAAGGTTGTACACTATGAAAATACATATAGGGAGTGAAATTTAATTATGTCTTTAGCACTTGCGTTCAAAAGTCGAACAGTTTTTACAGAGCTACAACTGTTGCAGGATTGAATTTAAAAAAAAAAAAAGAGATAACACTCTGAGGAAATAAAAACTCCAGAGTTGTGAACATAGTATGCAGTAAAGTTTGGTTTATAATCAGTAAAATATAAATGCAATAAAACTGTTGCGGGGTATAAATGCAGTAAGGATTCTAGGAGCGCATATTGTCATTAGGAGGAGAGAAATTAAGAAAAATGAAAAGTTACATAAATAAGTAGTGAAAAATGCCAACCTTGAAGGCATCAGCTTTGCCTTTGGTGATCTGATTTTTGGTGATGCAGCTATTTAGAACCTCCCTCGTGAATTCATCAGGATTCTTCCCATCATCAATTAGACTAACAAGCATACAAATTTATATTCATTTCAGCAGCAATTAAGTAACAAATTCTCTTTTCTAAACCAAGGCTACTTACCTTAGGACTTCCATCGGGACCTGAATGTTGCACTTTTCAGACAATTTCGCCATTTTGTCAAGCTCCAAAACAAGGTTGTTTCTGACATGTTTAATTAATTCAAATAAAAATTCGACGAAAAAGTATAGAAAGAAAGAAAATTGGGGGAAAAGCTAGGGTTTTTTAAGAGATGGGAAAAATTACAGGCGTTGGAGGAGGGGCAGCTGGGAGGCGATGTTGAAGGAAGAGACAGTAAGGTAGAGCTGGTGAAGCATTCCAAGCGTGTTTTGAATAGAGTGAATCACTTGGTCTAGGTTTTGCTTCGGATCCTCCAACGTTGTAGTTGTGGTGGTCGTTGTGGTTGTTTCCGTCGATTCAAGGGGTGATGCATCGTTGGTTCGTGATATTACGACGCCGTTGCCACCACTAGGATTGCCACTGTTACCGCCACTACCAGCTGCAGCAGCAGCAACATTCTGTAATGATTCCATTTTCGATTGTCTTCGGGCCTGTTCGAGAATAACTTATTTTAAAAAAACTTGTAACTTAAAATATAAGGTACTTATAAGTTCATTTAAGTTAGATTTATAAGTAAAAATTATGGACTGATAATGACTTTTAAATTAGAAATTAAGTTAAAACAAGTAAAAGCATTCGGCTGATAATGACTTATATTACTAAAAATGACATTCTAAAAAGACACATATTCAATATCATATCGAAGGTTATTATTAGGAAATAACTTATTATTTAAATAGCTATTGGTAAACAACTTATTCTTATTGATAAATAACTTATTATTTAAATAGCTTATTGATAAATAACTTATTATGGGTAAACGGCATATTAATAGTAAACAACTTATTATTAATAAATAACTTATTATTTAACCAACTTATTATTAAACAACTTATTAATAATTGATAAACAACTTATTATTTAAATATCTTCAATACAAACATCATTAGAAGAGTCTGGATGCATCAAAACATATTATAGTCAGAACCAAATAAATTGTTTGTGATAGCCACAAATAAATATTTATATTGTTTCAAGTCCAAAGAAATATATTACAGTTTGCGGAAGCTTATTAAAATGGGATTGACGAACTGCCCCGAACTAATGTATACACAAATTCACCTCAAGGTTTATTGCAGGGAAAAAGTGCTCATTCTTACTAGATGAGCAGAACCTTTATTTAGACATGTTAGCAGTAACTTATGTGGAACAAGATCTATATAATAAGTTGCATTCGAATCAAATATTTGTAAAGTAAACCACTATTTTTTCCAACATATTCAATTACTAAGAAACCTCACAGATATATAATTGCAGAGTGCAGATCTTCTGTTCCTAAATTTCCTATTCCCCACTTAAATTTTGACACATGTCTTTTTATTTAATTTTAGAATTAATTAATATTAAGTAAGAGATTAGATATCAAAATTTAAGTGGAGAAACACAAGGGGACAGAGTCGGCTTATAACTTATGAAACTATCTACTTTCAAAGCAAAACAAAGTCGGCTTATAACTTATGAAACTTAGTCGACTTGATTCATTTATAACTTCAGTAAGGATTGAGGCTGCTGCAAGAATTTTTATTTTGTCCAAGTGACGTGTAAAGATAGCATTACACTTGTCTATGCTGAAGTTTCGGATACAAAACCACAATTTTACTAGTTAAATAAGAAAGAATTTCCTATCATTCATATAAAGTTTTCGACTTGTTACAAATGTGAAAGAATCAAAGAATATATATATATATATATATATATATATATATATATATATATAAATCCTTAAAGCCGTCAAACTAAAGTTTCAGCTCAAAATTTACAAATAGAATTGAAAAAATTGGTCTATAAAAGGAAAATCTGTAAAAGAGGCCTGCATGTGGACTTCCAATAATCGATAATTATGCTAAAACAATTAATCAAAACAGAGTAAAAATTCATAAAATAAAAAATAGAATATGTGACGCCCCCAAAATAGGTATACATCACCCGTTCTGAGTCGCCAAATACATAGTACAAAATTCAAATACAACTTAATTATATAATTGTCGTGTAAGTACGACAAAACATAAGCTGAGAGTTTCAACACCAATATTGCCTTCTAGACAATATCCAAACTCAAATTCAATATTATTACAATTATTATATCACTATTTCACATAATAGTGAGGACTACTAATGCACCATCTCAGACCATCACTCCGTTCCCCGACTAGTCCCGACTATGTTCTCATTTTCTGAATAGAACAATGAAATCAAAGGGTGAGCTCAACAAGCCCAATAAGAAAATAGTATGACTAAAATAATACAAAATAAATTATCGTTAGCCTTCAACAGTGTTAAACTGATAAAATATAATAAACATCAAGTTTAACTGCAACGGAACAAATAATTCATTAGAAGAGTCAAGTAGAGCATGATATCTCTTATCAATCATAAAAAGTTAATCATCAATTTTATCGCTGAGACTCGGCTTAATAAATAATCCACATCATCGAAGCATCCCTACACTACGGTCAAGGATATTCATTAGTATCTCAACCACGAATTATCCATGCACTATGAACCAAGGATATTCGTGTTTTCATCAATGGTCATGATCATGCCAACAACTGTCCATCAATGCACTACAGACCAATGAGGACTTTTACCACATCATTTTTAACATTACGGTCATGATTATATCAAATAATCCCTAGTCATAATCATACCAAGTCCATCTATGCACTACGGGCCACAGATGACTTTCATCATAATATAAGCATGAGGATAATGACAATGATATAAGAATTCAATTAAAAGAAAGCAAAGGATAAATTTTTAAAGATTTATAATTTAATTTATCCAGAATTCAATAATGTCTAATTTGTCAACATGATACTACTTTGTGGAGTAAAATTCAAGAATAATATTGTATCAAAAATGATATGGATCGAAAAAAAATCAATTTTTATCATAAACAGTACCCCGGGTGAATAGTACTCTGTGAATAGTTCTTCGGAAATAGTAATCCCGTGAATAGTACTCCAGTATAAAAAAGTTCAAACTTATCAAGAATGCTTAGAATAATATTTTCATAAAAAGATACTGGATGAAGTGCGAATATCAAGGATATTATACTAATTTCATGGATTATAGAAGCCAAAAATTTAACAAAACGAGTGTAGAATTCAAAATCTGAAACAAAATAATATTACTTATATACTACAGAGTATGAAAGAAAATATTATTTCTTACGAATACTGGACAAAAATAATATCCCTTACAACTGTTGAACAAAAATAATATTCCTTACGAATATTGAACGAAGATAATATTCCTTACGAATATTAAACGAAGATAATAGTTCTCGCGAATATTGAATGAAATAAAATTTCTTACGAATACGAAAAATAATATCGTAAGCGAATATGAAATAAATAATACCCATTACCTTAAAAATGAGAGTATTCCAACTGGTATAACGGGGATATTCTTGAAGAAAACTTTCACTATTTTCTACGCTCAAAACTTCTTAAAACTCTAAAGAAATACGCTCGAGATTATAGAAGAAGAATTCAATGATTCTGGTGTGATTTTCAATTCTAACTAAGCATCTTATTTATAGGAGAATGGAAAGGATACTATTTGAATTTTAGAATTACGGATGAACAGTCAAAATTCACGGGCGCCGAATCTTTCGGCTGAATTATGAAAAATTGGATTTATTATGCAACACTATGCAATAAAATATTCTAATAAAAAAACTTTAAATAAAATATAATATATTCTATTTCTAATCAAATAAAATAAAACTTTATATAATATATATATATATATATATACACACACACACACGCCTTTACCCTTACGGTAAAGGTATCTACCACCTCCCACTATAACCCATTTTCCACACACACATTTATTCAACACACACATGATTATATATATAATATATATATATCCATTAGTACCAAAATCACCCACCACCATCACTTTATTTCTCCCATTTCCTTTTCCTTCACACACATGCAACACATTTTCACATACACACGCCTGCACATTTTTATATATAATATATATAATGATTATATATATATATATACTGAATAACTTTCTACCGATTATTTTAAAAAATGAATAAGTGGGGATCCATATAATAAGAAAAATTTACATCAAATACTTCATAAAAATCCCTTCAATATTTTTAACAAAATTTATCATCAATTTTATAATTCGTAATATTTAACAGCCAGATCATTCTCAGGAAAGAGGGGGCTTTCCGATAAGAATTTTTTCCTATTGACGCGCAATTAGATAACCAAACCTCTTCTCGGCAGAACTTTCTAGACATCGTCAATATTGCAAATAATAATATGAATAACTTTGTCGTCTCAATTATTGATTTAATAATATAAAAATATTGACATTAATTGAATCAAATAACGTGAGATACTATGCATCAATTACTGTAGCAATAATTGAGTATAACTGAGTGACTTCTCACGTAAGCATCACTAATCAATACTGTGTGCTACTATGCAACTACGCGTATTACTGTAGTTTTATCATCGGATATTTTAATAGTTAACGGTAATACTTTTGTCGTTATTTTCATAAAAAAGATATTTTTGTCGTTTTCTAACTCCGACAATAATTCCGTTGTGGGGTCCACCAATGATTGCGTCGTCGTACGAATATTTCCTGTTAAAATGAATATTTTTCGACCAATTGAATATTTTATAACAACTTGCTTACTTTGCAAAATTTATAAATATTACCCACATCTATAACATTATAACAAATTCAGACCATATTATTTAAAAAAATATTTCAAGAAAAATTAATCTTTATTTATGACAGTTGGGATCTTACAACCTCCCCTTCTTATGAAATTTCGTCCTCGAAATTAGGGTACGTACCTGTTATGTCGAAGAAGTGAGGATACCTTGATTTCATTTCAGATTCTAACCCTTGAGGTATAACCTTTGAGCGTAGAATATATTCCTTCTTATTCAAGATTTTAACAGGTACTTCTTCATACGTTAAATTTTTCTCTATCTCGTCCGGTTCTAAATCAATAATGTGGTTCGGGTCGTCCACATATTTACGTAATATCGATACATGAAAAACGTTATGAACACGCGACATACTTAGCGGTAAAGCAAGTGTATAGGCCACAGTTCTTACTCAATCGAGGATTTCAAATAGATCAATAAAATTGAGGGTTGAGATTTCCTCTCTTCATCGACTCTTGCTTCTAGAATAACGCCTTCTTGAACCTTCTTCTTCACATTCATCAGCTCTGAGTATGTAGCTTGAGCGGCTTTAACATTATCGATTAAAGTTGGTTCTAATATTATATTCGCTATCTTTACGTAGGTTCTTGGAGTCTTTAACTCTATCACCATCATTTGTAAGTAGTACGAAATGGGTCTTTGTGTTAACAACATTGCACTCATAAACGCATACGATCTTCTACTCAACGCGTCAACTACCACATTCGCTTTTCCAGGATGGTACTGAATGGTATGCTCATAATCTTTTAATAGCTCGAGCCAACGTCATTGTCGCATATGAGTTCTTTTTGGGTGAAGAAATATTTGAGGCTTTTATGATCCGTATAGATCTCCACTTTCTCCCCATACAGGTAATGCCTCCAGATCTTTAGCGCAAAAATGACTGGTACCAACTCTAAATCATGAGTAGGATAATTCCTCTTATATTCTTTGAGTTGTCGTGAGGCGTAGGCTATGACTTTCCCATGTTACATGAGAAGACATCCTAAGCCTTTGCCTGAAGCATCACTGTAGATGACAAATCCCTCCGAACCAGATGGTATTGTCAGAACAGGTGCTGAAATGAGTCTCCTCTTAAGTTCTTGAAAACTTTTTTCACATTCTTCGCTCCAACCAATTTTTGTATCTTTCTGAGTTAGCTGAGTTAATGGTGTAGCGATTCGAGAAAACCCTTCTATGAATCTCCGATAATAACTAGCTAAGCCGAGAAAGATACGTACTTCGATCACTAATTTAGGTTGCTCCCAGCTTTGAATTGTTTCAATCTTTGTCGGGTCAACAGATATTTCGTGACTTGATATCATGTGCCCAAGAAATGTTACTTCCTCAAGCAAGAACTCGCATTTCTTCAACTTGGCATATAACTTGTTCTCACGAAGCTTTTTTGAGTATCAACCTCAAGTGTTGCTCATGATCTTCACGACTTTTGGAGTAAATGAGGATGTCATCAATAATGACGACCACAAAGTGATCCAAATATTCTTTGAATACTCGGTTCATCATATCCATGAAGGTAGCAGGAGCATTAGTCAATCCAAAAGACATGACTAGGAATTCATAATGTCTGTACCGAGTTCTGAAAGCAGTCTTTGGAATGTCATCAGTTTTAATCTTCAACTGATGATATCCGCAACGAAGATTGATCTTTGAAAAGAATTTGGTGCCTTGAAATTGGTCAAACAGGTCATCAATGCGAGGCAACGGGTACCTATTTTTGATGGTGACATGATTCAACTCCCGATAGTTAATACAAAGTCGCATACTTCCATCTTTCTTCTTCACAACTAGAATAGGAGCACCCAAGGAGACGTACTAGGACGAATGAAACCGATGTCTAACAGTTCCTGTAGTTGGGTCTTTAACTCCTGAAGTTCAAAAGGAGTCATTCGATATAGGGCTTTGGAAATGGGTTTTGTACCGGGTTCAAGGTCGATACAAAATTTAATTTCACGCTCTGGGGTAGGCCAGCAAGTTCTTCAGGGAATACGTCAGGAATTTTATTAACAATGGAAATATCATTCAAATCTAACGTATTTTTGTTTAAGTCTGTGACATGGGCTAAGAAAGTTTGACATCCGTTTTTCAATAAACGAATAGCTTTATGGCTTAATATGACAGTGATTGACTTCAGTGGTTTGGTCATTTAAATTCGCATAACGGGTTGGTTAGGAATATGAAAGCTAACAACCTTACAAAAATAATTAATTTTAGCATGATGAGTAGTTAACCAATCAATCCCTAGAATCACGTCAAATGCAAGTATTTTCAAAGAAATAAGATCGACAGGTAACGTGCGGGTGCCGATTTGAACCAAACAAGACTTAAAAATAGTGGATGTAATGAAGGTTTCTCCCAATGGAGTTTCAACAAATAAGTCAAAGTTTAATTTCTCCGGAGTCAAATTTAAACGTTGAGCGCAAATAGGAGAAATAAAAGAATGGGTAGAACTAGTATCAAATAAGATATAAACTTCGCTAGAGTTTATGATTAGCTTACACGTGATGACCTCGTTCGGTTTCCTTGCTTTCTGAGAGGTCACGACAAAAGCTATCCCTTGAACTACCAACTTTTGATTCCCTCCACGTTTTTTATCAGCGCTTCGATGACTGCTACCAATTATATTATCATTTTGTCGACTGCTCTCTCTTGGTTGGGTTGACTCATTATCGCGCTCCAATAACTGAGCCCTATTTACAACATCTGAATACAAACACAGTTTGTGAGAAATTAGGTATTGACGTATCTCGGGTTTCAAACCTCTTAGAAACATCCGCGTCATTCTCTCCTCATTATCAACCAAGTGGGACGCAAACCAGGATAACTCGGCAAACTTAGCATCGTACTGCGACACGGTCATATTGTTTTGCTGCATCTTGATGAACTCTACCTCCTTCATGTGACAAATACTTTCGGGAAAGTACTTGTCGTTGAACAGCTCTTAAAACTTCTCTCAAAACATATTCATTGCGGCAGATTGAGTACGCTTTAAAGATTCCCACCAGTAATCTACCTCTTCTCACAACATGAAGGTGGAAAAGGGAATCTTTTGCTCCTCGGAGCATCCCAAGACTTCGAATATCTCGGTGATCTGCTTTATCCACGTCTCCACCTTAAGTGGTTCTGGCTTTCCCCAAAAATTTGATGGTCCCAGCTCCTTGAATTGCTTAGCGGTGACCATCTGTGAGTTTCCATTGTTTCCACCTGTATTTTGAATAGGAGCCGCTCTCGCCTGATGTTGTATGAATTGCATAAAGTCTCAGAACATCCCATCGTTCATCATTTGATCGGTGTTGTTGTTTACCTGAGGATTATTATCTTCGTGTTGCACATTATCCTGGGTATTGATCGTTGGTGACTCAACGGTCTCATGTGCTTCATTGCTAATCTCAACATTTTCAGATGTCATTTTTAAATACTACCACAAAACAAAGGTTAATTGACATGCCACATATTATCCTTATATTCTAACCGACCAATTAAATAACAAATAAACTTAGGTAGGTCATACTAGCGAAGGAATTACCCGTCTCTCCCCTCCTAGTTTTAGTCTCACATCTTAGCCAGGGATCATATCCCTAAGCTTTGATACCAACTGTGACGCCCCCAAAATAGGTATACATCACCCATTCTGAAACGCCAAATACATAGTACAGAATTCAAATACAACTTAATTATACAACTGTCGTGTAAAGTAAGACAAAACATAAGCTGTGAGTTTTAACAAGAATATTGTCTTCTAGAAAATATCCAAACTCAAATTCAATATTATTACAATTATTATATCACTATTTCACATAATAGTGAGGACTACTAATGCACCATCTCGGACCATCACTCCGTTCTCCGATTAGTCCCGGTTATGTTCTAATTTTCTGAAGAGAACAATAAAAGCAAAGGATGAGCTCAACAAGCCCAGTAAAAATATTATGACTAAAATAATGCAGAATAAATTATCGTTAGCCTTCAACAGTGTTAAACTGATAAAATATAATAAATATCAAGTTTAACTGCAGCGGAACAAGTAATCCATTAGAAGAGTCAAGTAGAGCATGATATCTACTATCTTTTATAATTTAAAAAGTTTATCATCAATTTTATCGCTGAGACTCAGCTTAATAAATAATCCACATCATCAAATCATCCCTGTACTACGGCCAAGAATATTCATTAGTATCACAACCACGAATTATCTATGTACTACGGGCCAAGGATATTCGTGTTTTCATTAATGGTCATGATCATGCCAACAACTTTCCATCAATGCACTACGGGCCAATGAGAACTTTTACCATATCATTTGTAACATTACGGTCATGATTATACCGAATAATCCCTGGTCATAATCATACCAAGTCCATCTATGCACTACAGGCCACAGATGACTTTCATCATAATATAAGCATAAGGATGATGACAATGATATAAGAATTCAATTAAAAGAGAGCAAATGATAAATTTTTAAAGATTTATAATTTAATTTATCCAGAATTCAATAATGTCTAAATTGTCAACATGATACTATTTTGTGGAGTAAAATTCAAAAATAATATTGTATCAAAAATGATTTGGATCAAAAAGAAATCAATTTTTGTCATAAATAGTACCCCGGGTGAATAGTACTCTAGTGAATAGTATCTCGTGAATAGTACTTCAAAAATAGTAATCCCGTGAATCTCTCCGGCATGAAAAAGTTAAAATTTATCAAGAATGCTCAGAATAATATTTCCATGAAAAGATACTGGATGAAGTGCAAATATCAAGGATATTCTACTAATTTCATGGAGTATAGGAGCCAAAACTTTAACAAAACGAGTGTAGAATTCAAAATCTGAAACGAAATAATATTACTTACATACTACAAAGTATGGAAGAAAATATTATTTCTTACGAATACTGAACAAAAATAATATCCCTTATAACTATTGAACGAAAATAATATTTCTTACGAATATTGAATGAAGATAATATTCCTTACGAATATTAAACGAAGATAATATTTCTTGCGAATATTGAACGAAATAAAATTTCTTACGAATAAGAAAAATAATATCGTAAGCAAATATGAAATAAATAATACCCCTTACCTTAAAAATAAGAGTATTCTAACTGGTATAACAATGATATTTTTGAAGAAAACTTTCACTATTTTCTACGCTCAAAACTTCTTAAAACTCTAAAGAAATACGCTCAAGATTATAGAAAAATAATTCTCTGATTCTGATGTGATTTTCAATTCTAACTAAACATCCTATTTATAGGAGAATGGAAAAGATACTATTTGAATTTTAGAATCACGGATGAACAGTCAAAATTCACAGGCGCCGAATCCTTCGGCTGAATTCTGAAAATTTTGATTTACTATGCAGCACTATGCAATAAAATATTCTAATAAAACAAAAACTTTAAATAAAATAAAATATAATATATTCTATTTTTAATCAAATAAAACAAAAATTTATATAATATATATATACACACACACACACGCCTTTACCCTTACGATAAAGGTATCTACCAACTCCCACCTTAACCCATTTTCCACACACACATTTATTCAACACACACATGATTATATATATATATATATATATATATATATATATATATACCCTTCAGTACTAAAATCACCCACCACCATCACTTTATTTCTCCCATTTCCTTTTCCCTCACACAAACAACACATTTTCACATGCACACGTACACATGCACATTTTTATATATAATATATATAATGATTATATATATACTGAATAATTTTCTACCGATTATTTTGAAAAATGAATAAGTAGGAATCCATATAATAAGCAAAATTTATATTAAATACTTCATAAAAATCCACTCAATATTTTTAACAACATTTATCATCATTATTATAATTCGTAATATTTAGCAACCAGATCATTCTCAGGAAAGATGAGGCTTTCCGATAAGGATTTCTCCCTATTGACACGTAATTAGATGACCAAACCTCTCATCGACAGAACTTTTTAGACATCGTAAATATTGCAAATAATAATATGAATAACTTTGTCGTCTCAATTATTGATTTAATAATATAAAAAATATTGACAATAATTGAATCAAATAACGTGAGATACTATGCAGCAATTACTGTGACAATAAATGAGTATAATTGAGTGACTTCTCACGTAAGCATCACTAATCAATACCGTGTGCTACTATGCAACCACGTGTATTACCATACTTTTATCACCGGGTATTTTAACAGTTAACGGTAAAACTTTCGCTGTTATTTTCATAAAAAAATATTTCTGTCATTTTTTAACTCCGACAATAATTCTGCTGTGGGGTCCACCAATGATTATGCCGTTGTACGAATATTCCCTGTTAAAATGAATATTCCCTGACCAATCGAATATTTTATAACAACTTGCTTACTTTTGCAAAATTTATAAATATTACCTACGACTATAACATTATAACAAATTCAGACCATAATATTTAAAAAAATATTTTGAGAAAAATTGATCTTTATTTATGAAATTTGGGGTCTTACAGAACATAAATATATATATATATATATATATATATATATATATATATATATATATATATATATATATATATATATATAGGGAATATATCTTAAGCTCACCTCTTATTCAACTCACCCGAGCTCACTCCCTTTTAGCGACGGACACGGTGACGGTTCAATCATACAATCGTCGTCTATACTTGTAGCGACACTATATGTTGTCTGTCGCTAAAAGTATAGACGACGGTTGTATGACCGAACCGTCGTCGGGTCCGTCGCTAAAAGGGAGTGAGCTCGGGTGAGTTGAATAAGAGGTGAGCTTAAGATCCGGACCGTATATATATATATATATATATATGTGTGTGTGTGTGTGTGTGTGTGTGTGTGTGTGTACTATAATAAAGATATATGGTCTAACTGGGCATGATTTGAAGGCAATCAAGACCTTGTCGCTCGAAATCGGCAATAATTTGATCAGCTTTTTGCTGCTTATCTCAATTTATAAAATTCCCCAAGATTCATTGATTCTTGAAACTAGCACTTACCATCTATGTTTACAATGCACATACTTTGATAGTCATTCGGGAAAACACAACCAAAACACAATGTAGAATCCAAATAACAAAAATTAAATCTTGCTATTGTAGGACAAAACTATAATTATGATTTATACAGAAGAGAAAGGTGACTAAAAACATAGATAGATTAGAACACTCACCAAACTGAGCTGCTGGTTGTGGTTGTGATGCTGAGGCAGTTGTAGTTGTTTGCTGTGTTTGGTACTAACAACAATCGAAGGATTAGAATGACTAGCAGGAGTAACAACGGCGGAACGAAGCCAAGAACTTGACGGATAGAGCGCGGAGATCAGATCTTCAATTAGGCGTTGTGAAAAATGTTTACGTAAGAAGATGGATGAGTTCAAGTTGTTAGGTTAAGGCTTACTATTGATTTGTTAATTTTTTAATTGTTGTAACTAATTTTAGGCAACCTAGAAATCAGCACTGACGGAGTGAAGAAGCCCTAGAAAAAGATAAAACCCCAACGTGAGTCTCAACCGATTTCAAATTTTTTCATTGATTGCAATTCTTGTCTGTTATTGTTGCTTATGATCTTGCCAACACCACAACAATCCGCAGAGCATGAGTAAAAGCCTCACCAGAAAAGGGAGGGGGGAAAAGACAACAGAAAGAAGAAGAATTGGGTTGCTTATGTTTTAATTTTTGTCCTTCTAAAACACTAAAATAATAGTAAAATTAACTTTAAATGAGTTTTTAACACCTAAGCACTAATATGACATATATATAAGTCGCATTATAAATTTCAATTTTATGTGGATATTAAAATTAGACACGAGTGTATATGGTCTTCATTTATTTGTATTTTGACCCACCATAATATAAATAAGTGAAGACCAAATACACTCGTATCTAATTTTCATGTTCAATTTTTATATTTACATAGAAGAACTCTATCAATTTATGAAGTGATTGAATTAAAATAGAAAAAAATTAATATTTTAATCATCTAATTGACAAAATTAAAAGGTGAAACACTAAAGTTGAATATGACCAATAATCATTACATTTGGTCAAAATAACTTATTAAGAATGAATTTATTTTAATTTACAAATTATTACTTATTATTTTTGATTTATAAGTCATTCTTGAACACTCAAATAGTAAAAAAGCTCCTTATAAATTCGTTTGACCAACTTACAAGGACCTCGAACAGGCCAATTGAATGGAGAGACATGTAACAAGTCTCATCTAAAACTCTCTACAGTTGCAAGTTTATCAGTCTTTAATGACTTGACCTTTACGCAAAGTTAGAGACAGTAGACACCTCAACTTTAGTACATCATCCAAGAGTGATAAATTATGAGGGAATCTGATACAAGAATTTAAATCATACGTACAGAAAGCAAATCATTGTCAACTACCAAAGTGTAGAACAAAAGTTTCCAGTATTTTCATTTGAAATTCAACCCCAAGTTGTAATGTGGTTTCGATCTCGATATACGATTTTATCTTGTTTCAATTTTATTTATTATCCTTCATCCCGAAGTAACTTTTCCTTTCCTTGGGCAACCCATGTTATTAAGTCCTTGTAATAAGTCGTTGCAAAAAAATATAGGCAAAGTAATTGTTGGGTCATGATATTTCATACATATTGGGTCGAATCTCTGAGCCAAATTCATTGGGTCATTTCTAATGGGTCCTAAAAGTATTAGGCTTAGTCATTGGGCCGAAGCCAATGAGTAAATAATGTTTCTATTTGGACTTTGACCGGTAATGATAACAAAGATAACCGTTGACTGATATCCTGCATTGCATTAATGAGGATTGGACAGATTCGGCCGACGGTGGACAAAGGTGATGGAATCAACTAGTAAGCTACCTGCTGAAGGTGTGGCAGGCAGGTCGGTTGCACGTAAAACTGGAGTTGGAGTATATGAGGACCGGATACAACACAATTAGAGGTAACTGATATTTTTTTATATCAAAACACTAGAGTTATATTCCTCCATTGTTATCCTTGTATCTGCCTGTACTAACTCTCAGGCCGGAGCTATCCCCCGATGGTTCAAACCGTCAAGCTTCTGCAGGTATTGACATGTTGAACTGTGTAGGATTGCACGCGCTCTTACGTGATTGAGGCGCGTGGAAAGATCTTAGCGTTAACATTGGCTGTAAGACCCCAACTTTTATGAATAAAGAATAGTTTTCTCGAAATATATTTTTGAATATTATGGTGTGGATTTGATATAATGTTATAGTTGTGGGTAATATTTACAAATTTTGCAAAGTAAGCAAGTGGTTATATAATATTCGATTGGTCGGGGAATATTTATTTTAACAGGGAATATTCGTACGACGGCACAATAATTGGTGGACCCCACAACGGAAGTATTGTCATAGTTAGAAAACGACATAATTATCTTTTTATAAAAATAATGGCGAAAGTGTTACCTTTAAAACCGTTGAACAACCCGGTAGTAAAAGTACAGCAATACGCGTGGTTACATAGTAGCACACGGTATTAGTTATTGATACTTACGTGAGAAGTCACTCAGGTATACTCAATTATTGCTACAGTAATTGCTGCATCATATCTCTCATATTATTGATTCAATTATTGTCACAGTATCATCTGCATAATATGTTATATTATTAAATCAATAATTGAGACAACAAAGTTATTTATATTATTAAATTATAATATTTACAATGTCTAGAAGTTCTGTCAAGGAGAGGTTTGGTCATCTAATTGCGCGCCAATAAGGAGAAATCCTTATCGGAAAGCCCCCTCTTTCCTGGGAACGACCTGATTGTTAAATATTGTAAGTTATAATATTAATGATGAAAAAGTTCGTGTTGATTAAAGATGAAATTGATAGTTTCATTGTGTTGGAATTATTAGTGTTAGTGAAAATTGACATTTATTTCGATATTAATTGATGTCTGGAAGTTTTACTGACCAGTCGGGTAATTAATCGGATAAATGAGCAATTAATTGCTATTAATTCACATGATTATAACTATTTGTTCACATGTGTGTACTATTGATTCACATTCTTGTACTATTAGGGGAGTTGGTTCAAGATTGATAATACTTGCATGACTAAGTTAAAAATGGAGGTATAGATGGAGGTACTATACTGTAATTCATATTTTCACTTGATTATAATTATTGATTCACATAATTGAACTATTGATTCACATTAGGGGATGTGGTGCAAGTTTGATAATACCTGCAGGACTAAATTAAAAATGAATGAAAAGTTGAAGGTACTGTATTGTAATATTTCGAGCCCCAAAACGTGCAATTATCGAAACTATATTTTTCTATAAATAGAAGTTCATTCTTCCTTCATTTCTCATCAATTCACTAAAGCTTTAGAGCAATTATTATAGAGAGAAATTATAGAGAGAAAGAAGAAAAGAAGTTTGTTACCTCACTATTCCAATATCCAGTTTTTTCTAAGGTAAGGGGTATTATTCTTTCATATTCATGAAGAGAGTTATTTTCTTTCAATACTCGTAAGAGTTGTTATTCCATTCTTTATTATTATGTTGGAATAACCTGTCTATGCGAAGTACCACATACATGGTGAAATTCTTCTGTTATTCCATTCTTTATTATTATGTTGGAATAACCTGTATGTGCGGTCTATCGCATGCCTGGTGAATTCTATTGTTATTCCATTCTTTATTATTCTGTTGGAACATCCTGTCTGTGCGGATTACGCATGACCTGGTTCCATTCTTTATTATTCTGTTAGAATATCCTGTCTGTACGGGTTTTGCATGACCTGGTTCCATTCTTTATTATTCTGTTGGAATATCCTATCTGTGCGGATTACGCATAACCTGGTTCCATTCTTTATTATTCTGTTGGAAATAACATGTCTGTGCGGTCTAACGCATGCCTAATGAATTCTTCTGTTATTCCATTCTTTATTGTTCTGTTGGAATAACCTGTCTATGTGGATTACCGCATGCATAGTGAATGATCCTTCGTATTCATTCCTTATTAAATAGTGGAAATGATCTGTCTACGTGGATTACTGCATGGCGGCAAAAATCCATTTACAGTTTCATATATTCTATTATACTCAGTTGGTTAAAGTTTTGGCTTTTATACTCCATGAAATTAGTAGAATATCCTGGATATTTGCGCTTCATCCAATATCTTTTCATGGAAATATTCTTCTAAGTATTCTTGAATTTTACTCCACAAAACAGTATCATGTTTACAATTTGGACGTAATTGATTTCAGGATAAATTAACTTATAAATCTTTAAAATTTATTCTTGAACTTGTTTTATTGAATTATTATGTCATTGTCATCATCATCATGCTTATATTGTGATGAAAGTCATCTTTGGCTTACGTGCATAGATGGACTTGGTATGATTATGACCAGGGATCATTCAGTATAATCATGACCTGTAATGTTATAAATGATGTGGTAAAAGTCCTCAGTGGCCTGTAGTGCATTGATGGATAGTTTTTGGTATGATTATGACCAAGGATTATTCGGTATAGTCATGACCATTGATGATTTAATGAATATCCTTGGCCCGTAGTGCAGGGATTATTCGATGATGTGGTTTATTTATTAAGCTGAGTCTCAGCGATAAAAATTGATGAAAACATTTTAAATCATAGAAGATAGTAGATATCATGCTCTGCTTGACTCTTCTAATGGATTGCTTATTCCGCTGTAGTTAAACTTGATGTCTATTGTATTTTATCAGTTTAACATTGTTGAAGACTAATGATAATTTATTCTGCATTATCTTAGTCTTAATATTTCTTACTAGGCTAGTTGAGCTCACCCTTTTGCTTTCATTGTTCTCTTTAGGAAATGAGAACGTAACCGGGACTAGTCGGGGAACGGAGTGATGGTCCGAGATGGTCTATTAGTAGTCCTCACTATTCTATAAAATAGTTCAAGGAGCTGGGACCACCAGAGTTTTTTGGAGAGCCAAAATCACTTAAGGCAGAGATGTGGATAAAGCAGATCAACAAGATATTTGATGTCTTGGGATGCTCCGAGAAGCAAAATGTTCCCTTTGCCACCTTCATGTTGCGAGCAGAGGCAGATTACTGGTGGAAATCTGTAAAGCGTACTCAACCTGCAGCACTAAAGATGTCTTGGGAGAAGTTCCAATAACTGTTCAACGACAAGTACTTTCCTGAGAGTATTCGGCACATGAAGGAGGTAGAGTTCATCAAGCTTGAGCAAAATAATATGACTGTGGCATAGTACGAAGCTAAGTTTGTAGAGTTATTTCGGTTTGCGTCCCACTTGGTTGATAATGAAGAGAGAATGACGCGGATGTTTCTAAGGGGTTTGAAACCCGAGATACGTCAATACCTTATCTCTCATAAACTGTGTTTGTATTCAGATGTTGTGAATATGGCTCAGTTATTGGAGCGCGATAATGAGTCAACCCAACCAAGAGAGAGCAGCCAGAAAGTCGATAATACCAGTGGTAGCAGTCATCGAAGCAGTGACAACAAACGTGGATGGAATCAACATGCCAGAAATAGTAATCACTTTGGTGGTAATCATGGCCATGACAATAAGAGTGGACATTTCAAGAAGAGGAGATTCAATAATGATGGAAAGACGTCAGCACCAGCACCTGTTGTTAAGGAAGGAGAACGACCACTGGTCGTATATTACAAATGTGGAGGGGAAGGACACATAAGTCCAAACTGCACGATGCAGTTAAAAGCATGTTACAATTGTGGAAAAGAAGGTCACCTAGACCGATTTTGTCGTACACCAAAGTCAAGTCCAGCTGGGATGGAGGCATCAAAGGGTGTCCTAGACAAGACAAAACTAGTAGTTCAAGGGAGAGAATTTGTCGTAACCTCCCAAAAAGCGAGGAATTCGAACGAGGTGATCACGGGTAAGCTAATCATAAACTCTAGCGAAGTTTATACTTTATTTGATACCCGTTCTACCCATTCCTTTATTTCTCCTACTTGCGCTCAACGTTTAAATTTGACTCCGGAGAAATTAGACTTTGACTTAGCTGTTGAAACTCCGTTGGGAGAAACCTTCATTACATCCACGGTTTATAAGTCTTGTTTGATTCAAATCAGTAACCGTACGTTACCTGTCGATCTTATTTTCTTGAGAATACTTGCATTTGATGTGATTTTAGGGTTTGATTGGTTAACTACTCATCATGCTAAAATCAATTATTTTCGTAAGGTTGTTAGCTTTCATATTCCTAACCAACCTATTATGCAAATTCAAGCAACCAAACCACTAAAATCAATCACTGTTATATCAAGTCATAAAGCTATTCATTTATTGAAAAACGGATGTCAAGCTTTCTTAGCCCATGTCACGGATTTAAATAAAAATACGTCAAATTTGAATGATATTTGTATTGTTAATAAATTTCCTAACGCATTCCCTGAAGAACTTCCTGGCCTACCCCCAGAGCGTGAAATTAAATTTTGTATCGACCTTGAATCCGATACAAAATCTATTTCCAAAGCCCCATATCGAATGGCTCCTATTGAACTTCAGGAGTTAAAAACCCAACTACAGGAATTGTTAGACATCGGTTTCATTCGTCCTAGTACGTCTCTTTGGGGTGCTCCTGTTCTATTCGTGAAGAAGAAAGATGGAAGTATGCGACTTTGTATTGATTATCGGGAGTTGAATCATGTCACCATCAAAAATAGGTACCCGTTACCTCGCATTGATGACCTGTTTGACCAGTTGCAAGGAGCCAAATTCTTGTCAAAGATCTATCTTCGTTCCGGATATCATCAGTTGAAGATTAAAACTGATGACATTCCAAAGACCGCTTTCAGAACTCGGTACGGGCATTATGAATTCCTAGTCATGTCTTTTGGATTGAATAATGCTCCTGCTGCCTTCATGGATATGATGAACTGAGTATTCAAGGAATATTTAGATCACTTTGTGGTCGTCTTTATTGATGACATCCTCATATACTCTAAAACCCGTGAAGACCATGAGTAACACTTGAGGCTGATACTTCAAGAGCTTCGTGAAAACAAGCTTTATGCCAAGTTGAAGAAATGTGAGTTCTGGCTTGAGGAAGTTGCATTCCTTGGGCACGTGATATCAAATCATGGAATATCTGTTGACCCGACAAAGATTGAATCAATTCAAAGCTAGGAGCAACCTAAGTCAGTGACCGAAGTACGTAGCTTTCTCGGCTTAGATGGTTATTATCGGAGATTCGTGGAAGGATTTTCTCGAATCGCTACTCCATTAACTCAGCTGACTCGAAAATATACAAAATTTGGTTGGAGTGAGGAATGTGAAAAGAGTTTTCAAGAACTCAAGAGGAGACTCATTTTAGCACCTGTTCTGATAATAACATCTGGCTCGGAGGGATTTGTCATCTACAGTGATGCTTCAGGCAAAGGGTTAGGATGTGTTCTCATGTAACATGGGAAAGTCATAGCCTATGCCTCACGACAACTCAAAGAATATGAGAGGAATTATCCTACTCATGATCTAGAGTTGGCAACAGTCGTTTTTGCGATTAAGATTTGGAGGCATTACCTGTATGGAGAGAAGGTGGAGATCTATACGGATCATAAAAGCCTCAAATATTTCTTCACTCAAAAGGAACTCAACATGCGGCAACGACGATGGCTTGAGTTGTTGAAAGATTATGATCATACCATCCAATACCATCCTAGAAAAGCGAACGTAGTAGCTAACGCATTGAGTAGAAGATCATATGCGGGTACGAGTGCAATATTGTCAACACAAAGGCCCATTTTGTATGACTTGAAAAGGATGGAAATAGAGTTAAAGACTCTAGGGACCCATGCGATGATGGCAAATATACGAGTGGAACCGACTTTAATCGATAAAGTTAAAGCTGTTCAAGCTACAGACCTGGAGCTGATGCGTATGAGGAAGAAAGTTCAAGAAGGTGCTATTTCAGAAGCAAGAATCGATAAAGAATGAATACTTCGAGTCAACTCCAGACTTTGTGTTCCTAACGATTCTAACTTGAAGTATAAAATCATGATGGAGGCGCACAACACACCGTTTGCAATCCATGCTGGGAGTACCAACATGTATCGTGATCTTCGACTTATATTTTGGTGGAGCAATATGAAGAGAGAGATAGTGGGGTTTATCTCAAGGTGTCTAACTTTTCAACGAGTCAAAGCGGAGCATCAAGTTCCAAAAGGTCCATTGCAACCACTTAAAATTCTAGAATAGAAGTTGGAGCACATTACCATGGATTCCGTTACTTGTCTTCCCAAGGTTTCTCAAGGAATAGATGCAATTTGGGTCATTGTTGATAGATTGACCAAGTCTGCTCATTTCTTACCAATACGAGAAACTTATACACTTGAACGTCTTGCTAGTATGTATATAAACGAGATTGTATGATTGCATGGTATGCCAGTATCCATAGTTTCTGATCAAGACCCAAGATTCACTTCAAGATTTTGAGTTAGTTTACAAAAAGCTATGAGCACAGATTTATGATTTAGTTCGGCATATCATCCTCAAACGGATGGGCAGTCGGAAAGGACTATTCAAACTCTTGAAGATTTATTAAGACTCTGTTTCCTTGACTTCAAGGAAAGTTGGGACAAGTTCTTACCATTGGTGGAGTTTTCCTACAACAATAGTTATCAAGTAAGTATTGGCATGGCTCCATTTGAGGCGTCGTATGGAAGAAAGTGTCGTTCTCCAGTATGCTGGGATGAGGTGGGTAAAGCAACGTTGTTGGGACCGAATTTGGTACGCATGACTACGGAAAAGATTCAAACGATCCGACAACGTATAAAAACCCCACAAGATCGATAAAAGAGTTATGTTGATCTTCATCGAAAGGATATGGAATTCAATATTGGAGATCATGTGTTGTTACGTGTTGCTCCATGGAAAGGAGTTACAAGATTTGGAAAGAGAGGAAAGCTCAATCCTCGATTCATTAGCCCATTTATAATCCTCGAATGAGTAGGAACTGTGGCCTATAGACTCACCTTACCGCTAAGTATGTCTCGTGTTCATAACGTTTTCCACAAATCTATGTTACATAAATATGTGAAAGACCCGAACTATATTATTGAAATAGAACCAGATGAGATAGAGGAAGATTTAACGTATGAAGAGGTACATGTTAAAATCTTGGATAAGAAAGATCATATTCTACGCTCTAAAGATATACCTCAAGTCAAAGTTTTGTGGAGAAACCACGATGTTGAGGAAATAACCTGGGAGTTAGAATCTGAAATGAAATCAAGGTATCCTCACCTCTTCGACATACTAGATACGCACCTTAATTTTGAGGACGAAATTTCATAAGAAGGGGAGGTTGTAAGACCCTAACTTTTATGAATAAAGAATAATTTTCCCGAAATATATTTTTGAATATTATGGTGTAGATTTGATATAATGTTATAGTTGTGGGTAATATTTACAAATTTTGCAAAGTAAGCAAGTGGTTATATAATATTTGATTGATCGGGCAATATTCGTTTTAACAGTGAATATTCGTACGACGACACAATAATTGGTGGACCCCACAACGGAAGTATTGTCGTAGTTAAAAAACGACATAATTATCTTTTTTTAAAAATAAGGACGGAAGTTTTACCGTTAAAACTGTTGAACTACCCGGTAGTAAAAGTACAGTAATATGCGTGGTTACATAGTAGCACACGGTATTGGGTATTGATGCTTACGTGAGAAGTCACTCAGTTATACTCAATTATTGCTACAATAATTGTTGCATCATATCTCTCATATTATTGATTCGATTATTGTCACAGTATCATCTGCATAATATGTTATATTATTAAATCAATATTTGAGACGGCAAAATTATTTATATTATTAAATTGCAATATTTACAATCTCTAGAAGTTCTGTCAAGGAGAGGTTTGGTCATCTAATTGCGCACCAATAAAGAGAAATCCTTATCGGAAAGCCCCCTCTTTCCTGGAAACGATCTGGTTATTAAATATTATGAGTTATAATATTAATGATGAATAAGTTCGTGTTGATTAAAGATGAAATTGATAGTTCCATTGTGTTATAATTATTAGTGTTAGTTGAAATCGACATTTATTCTGATATTAATTGATGTCTAGAAGTTTTACTGACCAGTCGGGTAATTAATCGGATAAATGAGCAATTAATTGCTATTAATTCACATGATTATAACTATTTGTTCACATATATGTACTATTGATTCGTATTCTTGTACTATTAAAGGAGTTGATGCAAGATTGATAATACTTGCATGACTAAGTTAAAAATTGAGGTATAGATGGAGGTACTATACTGTAATTCATATTTTCACATGATTATAACTATTGATTCACATGATTGAACTATTGATTCACATTAGGGGAGGTGGTGCAAGTTTGATAATACTTGCAAGACTAAATAAAAAATGAAAGAAAAGTTGAAGGTATTGTACTGTAATATTTCGAGCCCCAAAACGTGCAATTATTGAAACTATATTTTCCTATAAATAGAAGCTCATTCTTCCTTCATTTCTCACCAATTCATTAAAGCTTTAGAGCAATTATTATAGAGAGAAATTATAGAGAGAAAGAAGAAGAGAAGTCTACTACCTCACTATTCCAATATCCAGTTTCTTCTAAGGTAAGGGGTATTATTCTTTCGTATTCATGAAGAGAGTTATTTTCTTTCAATACTCGTAAGAGATGTTATTTCATTCTTTATTATTATGTTGGAATAACCTGTCTATGCGAAGTACCGCATACATGGTGAAATTCTTCTGTTATTCCATTCTTTATTATTCTATTGGAATAACCTGTCTAGTGCGGTTTATCGCATGCCTGGTGAATTCTGTTGTTATTCCATTCTTTATTATTCTGTTGGAACATCCTATCTGTGCAGATTATGCATGACCTGATTCCATTCTTTATTATTTTGTTGGAATATCCTGTTTGTGCGGATTACGCATGACCTGGTTCCATTCTTTATGATTCTGTTGGGAATAACCTGTCTGTGCGTTCTATCGCATGCCTGGTGAATTCTTCTGTTATTTCATTCTTTATTATTCTGTTGGAATAACCTGTCTATGTGGATTACCGCATTCATGGTGAATGATCCTTCGTATTCATTCCTTATTAAATTGTGGAAATGATCTATCTACGTGGATTACCGCATGGCGGGCGAAAATCCATTTGCAGTTTCATATATTCTATTATACTCAGTTGGTTAAAGTTTTGGCTTCTTTACTCCATGAAATTAGTAGAATATCCTGGATATTTGTGCTTCATCCAGTATCTTTTCATGGAAATATTTTTCTGAGCAATCTTGAATTTTACTCCACAAAACAGTATCATGTTAACAATTTAGACATAATTGATTTCAGGATAAATTAACTTATAAATCTTTAAAATTTATTTTTGAACTTGTTTTATTGAATTATTATGTCATTGTCATCATCCTCATGCTTATATTGTGATGAAAGTCATCTTTGGCTTACGTACATAGATGGACTTGGTATGATTATGACCAGGGATCATTCAGTATAATCATGACCTGTAATGTTATAAATGATGTGGTAAAAGTCCTCAGTGGCCTGTAGTACATTGATGGACAGTTTTTGATATGATTATGACCAAGGATTATTCGGTATAGTCATGACCATTAATGATTTAATGAATATACTTGGACTGTAGTGTAGGGATGATTCGATGATGTGGTTTATTTATTAAGCTGAGTCTCAGCGATAAAAATTGATGAAAATATTTTAAATCATAGAAGATAGTAGATATCATGCTCTACTTGACTCTTCTAATGGATTTCTTATTCCACTGCAGTTAAACTTGATGTCTATTGTATTTTATCAGTTTAACATTGTTGAAGACTAATGATAATTTATTCTGCATTATCTTAGTCATAATATTTCTTACTGGGCTAGTTGAGCTCACCCTTTTGCTTTCATTGTTCTCTTCAGGAAATGAGAACGTAGCCGGGATTAGTTGGAGAACAGAGTGATGGTCCGAGATGGTCTATTAGTAGTCCTCACTATTCAATAAAATAGTGTGATAATAAATATAATGAGGACTCTATTTGAGAGTGGATATTGTCTAGAAGGCAACATTCCTGTTTAAACTCTCAGTTATGTTTTGTCATATATTACACGACGGTTGTATAATTAAGTTTGTATTTGTATTCTGTACCATGTATTTGGCGACTCAAGATGGGTGATATATACCTATTTTGGTGGCGTCACATTGGCGCTAGAAGGAGGACCGATTATCTAGTGTTCTTAAATTTTAATCACAAAAAACTGTTTTACGTCGGAAGTTATGGTGAAGAGTACGACAGCTACTGCCGAACGGCAACCGATGGTTGTGAGTTCGTCTTTACAACGTGTTTTTGTTAAGGATCAGTTGGGTTCTTCAAAAAGTGTTCATGAAAGTACTGCTTCTAAAGACATTTCTGAAGGTTCTCATGCACGAGTTAAACATGATGCTAAGAGAAGATTGATTTTTGCAACTGAGAAAGGACCTGACCATGGTCAGATAAGGGTAGAAGGCACACCGCCTAGAACCCTACACCGAAGTGGTCGCGATGATAGATCTTCCAAGTTGGCTCAGATGGCAGAAGAAGCCGACAAAGCCTTAAAGGTTCTCCTGAAGTAGAGGGAAGATTTTGCTGAGAAGATGCTTCCTATGGTGAAGCTAAAGGATGAAGCTTCGAGTTATGCTATGCTCAATTTGAAGGGCATAGCAGATCTACACAACGACAACCAAGAAAAGGAAAGAAGCATGTACACTCTCGTCAAATATCCTGAGGACGACCTCGAGATCGACGAAGGCTAAGAAGCCATACTCCTGACGGACCGAAGAGGGAACCCCACCCTATTGGTTCTCGAGAACATTGTAGAGGCCGGCGAAGGAGCAGGTCTAGGGAATATACACCAGAGAATACAAAGAAGGAACTCCGCCTTGAATATTCTCAGCTCAGCGACAGAGCCCCACGCCGAAGTAGATTCAGAAGTCATACTCCCGAGAATCCAATGAAGGCACGCCGCCTTGTGGATACTCACTACCAGAGAAGTCCGTCTAGAGCAGTTGGTTCAGATGGTAAGGGTCAGTCTACTTATAAGAAGAAGATTTCTCCACAAAAAGAAGTCTCCTCGCAGTCGAAAGGAGTAGACTTTTTAGTCAAAGAATTAAAAGAGCTTCGAAAATGGCTAGCCGAAGTCCAACAAGTGAAAGATACTTCAGGGAAAAAGACTTCTCCTTTTTCTTTGGAGATTTTGAAGGAGAAAGCTGACTCCACTAAAAAAACTTCCATATATGGAAAGTTACGATGGTTCTGGTGATCCTTATGACCATAGTCAGGCGTTTGATAAGCTGGTGGATTATTACGATTTCTCCTATGCAGCTAAATGTCAGATGAGACGCCCCCAAAATAGGTATACATCACCCATCTTGAGTCGCCAAATACATGGTAAAAAATTCAAATACAACTTAATAATACAACTGTCGTGTAAAACATGACAAAATATAAATTGAGAGTTTTAATACGAATATTATCTTCTAGATAGTATTCAAGCTTAAAGGGAGTCCTCAATACATTTATTATCACACTATTTCATAGAATAGTGAGGACTACTAATGCAAATATCTGGACCGTCACTCCATTACCCGACTAGTCACTGCTACGTTCTCATTTCCTGAAGAGAACAATGAAAGCAAAAGGGTGAGCTCAACTATCCCAATAAGAAATGTTATGACTAAGATAATGTAGAATAATTTATCGTTAGCATTCAACAGTGTTAAACTGATAAAATATAACAAACATCAAGTTTAAATGCAGCGGAACAAGCAATCCATTAGAAGAGTCAAGTAGAGAATAAAATATACTATCTTCTATGATTTAAAAGGTTTTTCATCACTTCTATCGCTGAGACTCAGCTTAATAAATAAACCACATCATCCCTGCACTACGGCCAAAGATATTCATTAGTATTATGACCACAATTATCCATGCACTATGGGCCAAGGACATTCGTGTTTTCATCAATGGTCATGATCATTCCATCAACTGTCCATCAATGCACTACGGGCCAATGAGGACTTTTGCCACATCATTTGTAACATTACGGTCATGATTATACTGAATAATTCCCGGTCATAATCAACAAAGTCCATATATGCACTACAGGCCACAGATGACTTTCAACATAATATAAACATGAAGATGATGACAATGAATTCAATAAAACAAGTTCAAAGATAAATTTTTAAAGATTTATAATTTAATTTATCCAGAAATCAATAACGTCCAAATTGTCAATATGATACTTCTTTGTGGAGTAAAATTTAAGAATAATATTGTACCAAAAATAATTTGGACTGAAAACGAATCAATTTTTATCATAAATAGTACCCCGGGTGAATAGTACTCAAGTGAATAGTATCCTGTGAATAGTACTTTAGGAATAGTAATCCCGTAAATAGTACTCCGATATGAAAAAGTTAAAACTTATCAAGAATGCTCAAAATAATATTTCCATGAAAAGATACTGGATGAAGCGCAAATATCAAGGATATTCTACTAATTTCATGGAGTATAGAAGCCAAAACTTTAACCAAATGAGTATAGAATTCAAAATCTGAAATGAAATAATATTACTTACATACTACAGAGTATGGAAGAAAATATTATTTCAAGCGAATATTGAACAAAAATAACATCCCTTATGTGAGACCCCAAATTTTATGAATAAAGATTTAAATTTCTCAAAATATTTTTTTTTGAAAATTATGGTGTGGATTTGATATAATGTTATAGTTATGGGTAATATTTACAAATTCTGCAAAGTATGCAAGTTGTTATAAAATATTCGTTTGGTCGGGGAATATTTTTTTTATCGGAAATATCCGTACGACGACACAACCATTAGTGGACCCCACAATAGAAGTATTGTTGTAGTTAGAAAATGACAGAATTATCATTTTATAAAAATAACGGCGAAATTGTTACCGTTAAAACTGTTGATATACTCGGTAGTAAAATTACAGTAATACGCGTGGTTGCATAGTAGTACACGATATTGATTATTGATGTTTACGTAAGAAGTCACTCAGTTATACTCAATTATTGCTATAGTAATTACTGCATCATATTTCTCATATTATTGATTCAATTATTGTCACAGTATCATCTGCATAATATATATTACTAAATCAATAATTGAGACGATAAAGTTATTCATATTATTATTTGCAATATTGACAATGTCTAGAAGTTCTGTCAAGGAGAGGGTTGGCCACCTAATTGCTCGCCAATAAGGAGAAATCCTTATCGGAAAGCCCCCTCTTTTCTAGGAACGACCTGGTTGTTAAATATTGTGAATTATAATATTAATGATGAATAAGTTCGTGTTGATTAAAGATGAAATTGATAGTTCCATTGTGTTGGAATTGTTAGTGTTAGTGAAAATCGACATTTATTTTGATAATAATTGATGTCTAGAGGTTATATTGACCAATCGGGTAATTAACCGGATAAATAAGCAATTAATTGCTATTGATTCACATGATTATAACTATTTGTTCACATGTGTGTATTATTGATTCACATTCATTTATTATTAGGGGAGATGGTGCAAGATTGATAATACTTGCATGACTAAATAAAAAAATAGAGGTATAGATGGAGGTACTATACTGTAATTCGTATTTTCACATGTCTAGAACTATTGATTCGCATGATTTACTATTGATTCATATGATTTACTATTAGGGGAGGTGGTGTAATTTTGATAATACTTGTAGGACTAATTTTAAAATGAAGAAAAAGAGGAAGGTATTATACTATAATATTTCAAGTCCCAAAATGTGCAATTATCAAAACTATATTTTCGTATAAATAGAAGCTCATTCTTCCTTCATTTCTCACCAATTCACTAAAGCTTTAGAGCAATTATTATAGAGAGAAATTATAGAGAGAAAGAAGAGGAGAAGTCTGCTACCTCACTATTTCAATATCCAGTTTCTTCTAAGGTAAGGGATATTATTCTTTCATATTCATGAATAGAGTTATTTTCTTTCAATACTCGTAAGAGTTATTATTCCATTCTTTATTATTATGTTGGAATAACCTGTTTATGCGAAGTACCGCATACATGGTAAAATTCTTCTCTTATTCCATTCTTTAGTATTCTGTTGGAATAACCTGTCTGTGCTGTCTATCGCATGCCTGGTGAATTCTGTTGTTATTCCATTTTTTATTATTCTATTGGAATATCCTGTCTGTGCGGATTACGCATGACCTAGTTCCATTCTTTATTATTCTGTTGGAATATCCTGTCTGTGCGGATTACGCATGACCTGGTTCCATTCTTTATTATTCTGTTGGGAATAACCTGTCTATGCGGTCTATCGCATGCATGGTGAATTCTTCTGTTATTCCATTCTTTATTATTCTATTGGAATAACCTATCTATGTGGATTACCGCATGCATGGTGAATGATCTTTTGTATTCATTCTTTATTAAATTATGGAAATGATCTGTCTACGTGGATTACCGCATGGCGGGTGAAAATCCATTTGTAGTTTCGTATATTCTATTATTATAATTTGGGATATCATTTCTTTTGTACTCGTCATGAAATATCATTTTCTTTGGTATTTTTCTGTTACGAGTTACTATTCACATATTACTATTCCCCCAAATTACTATTCACTTGAATACTATTCACTCGAATATTTGGGATACTTTTCATGCTGGGGTACTATTCACGAGGTACTATTCCCGAAGTACTATTCATAGGGTACTATTGCGGGGTACTATTTACTCGAAAAATATATTTCTTTTCTGTCCAAATTATTTTTGGTACATGAATATTATTCTTGAATTTTACTCCACAAAGTAGTATCATGTTACAATTTAGATTTTACAGTTGTATATCTTTGGCTTACGTGCAAAAGATGGACTATTGATTATTGGTTTTATAGTTGTATATCTTTGGCTTACGTGCAAAGATGAACTATTGATTGATGAGTATTTTTGGCTTACGTGCATAGATGGACTTGGTATGATTATGACCAGGGTTTATTCGGTATAATCATGACCTGTAATGTTATAAATGATGTGGTAAAAGTCCTCAGTGGCCTGTAGTGCATTGATGGATAGTTTTTGGTATGATTATGACCAGGGATTATTTGGTATAGTCATGACCATTTATGATTTAATGAATATCCTTGGTCCGTAGTGCAGGTATGACTCGATGATGTGGTTTATTTATTAATCTGAGTCTCAGCGATAAAAATTGATGAAAATATTTTAAATAATAGAAGATAGTATATATCATTCTCTACTTGACTCTTCTAATAGATTGCTTATTCCGCTTCAGTTAAACTTGATGTCTATTATATTTTATAAGTTTAACATTGTTGAAGACTAATGATAATTTATTCTGCATTATCTTAGTCATAATATTTCTTACTGGGCTAGTTGAGCTCACCCTTTTGCTTTCATTGTTCTAATCAGGAAATGAGAACGTAGCCTGGCCTAGTCGGGGAACGGAGTGATGGCAACATTCATGTTTAAACTCCCAGTTATGTTTTGTCGTATATTACACGACGGTTGTATAATTAAGTTTGTATTTGTATTATGTACCATATATTTGGTGACTCAAGATGGGTGATGTATACCTATTTTGGGGGCGTCACAGTTGGTATCAAAGCTTAGGGATATGATCCCTGGATGAGATGTGAGACAAGAACTAGGACGGGAGAGATGGAAAATTTCTTCGCTAGTATGACCTACCTAAGTTTATTTGATATTTAATTGGTCGGTCAGAGTATAAGGATAATATGTGATATGTTAATTAACCCTTGTTTTGTGACAGTGTTTGAAAATGGCATCTGAAAATGTTGAGATCAGCAATGAAGCACATGAGACCGTTGAGTCACCAACGATCAATACCCATGATAATGTGCAACATGAAGACAATAATCCTCAGGTAAATAACAACACCGATCAAATGATGAACGATGGGATGTTCAGAGGCTCTATGCAATTCATGTAACATAAGGTAAGAGAGACTCCTATTCAAAATATAGGTGGAAAAAATGGCAACCCACGGTCGGTCACCGCTAAGAAGTTCAAGGAGCTGGGACCGCCAAAGTTTTTGGGAAAGCCAGAACCACTTAAGGCTGAGACGTGGTTAATGTAGATCACCAAGACATTTGATGTCTTGGAATGCTCTGAGTAGCAAAAGGTTCCCTTTGCCACCTTTATGTTGCGTGAAGAGGCAGATTATTGGTGGAAATCTGTAAAGCGTACCCAGCCTGACGCACTCAAGATGTCTTGGGAGAAGTTCCAAGATTTGTTCAACGACAAGTACTTTCCCGAAAGTATTCGTCACATGAAGGAAGTGGAGTTCATCAAGTTGGAGCAAAATAATATGACCATGTCACAATACGAGGCTAAATTTGCGTTGTTATCCCGATTTGCATCCCATTTGGTCGATAATGAGGAGCGAAAGACGCGAATGTTTCTAAGAGGTTTAAAACCCAAAAAATGTCAATACTTTATTTCTCACAAACTTTGTTTATATTCAGATGTTATGAATAGGGCTCAGTTATTGGAGTGCGATAATAAGTCAGCATAACCAAAAAGGTAATGAACAGCAACACGATAATAATCATACCGGTGGCAACGACCATCAGAACAATGATAATCATCATGGGGGGAAATTATCATGCCAAGAATGGTAATCACTTCGGTGGTAATCATGGCCAAGATAATAGGAGTGGAAATTTCAAGAAGTGAAGGTTCAACAACGATGGAAAGACAATAACACCAACACCCGTTTTCAAGGAAGGAGAACGACCACCAATTGTATGCTTCAAATGCAGAGGGGAGGGACATATCAGTCCAAACTGTACGTAGCAGTCCAAAACCAGTTACAATTATGGAAGAGAAGGTCACCTAGCTCGATTTTATCGTTCAGGGAAGTCAAGTCCAGCTGGGATGGTGGCACAAAAGGAGGATACGAACAAAACAAAGTTGGTGGTTTCAGGAAGAACGTTTTTCAGTGACTTCTCAAAAAGTGAGTGACCCGAACGAAGTTAGCACGGGTTAGTTAATTATAAATTCTTGCGAAGTCTATACCTTATTAGATACTGGTTCTACCCATTCTTTTATCTCTCTTGTTTGTGCTCAACGTTTAAATTTGACTCTAGAGAAGTTAAACTTTGACTTATCGATTGAAACTTTGTTAGCAGAAACCTTCGTTACCTCCACTGTTTATAAATCTTGTTTGATTCAAATCGACAGTTTCACGTTACCTGTCGATCTTATCTCTTTGAAAATGCTTTCCTTTGATGTGATTTTGGGAATCGATTGGTTAACTACTCATCATGCTTTTTGTAAGGTTGTTAGCTTTCATATTGCTAACCAACCTATTATGCGAATTCAAGCAACCAAACCATTAAAGTCAATCATTGTCATATAAATCCATAAGTAAAGAGACCCGAGCCTTTTGCTTGTGACTTTCTTGTGTGGAATGTACCGAAGCTAGACTTTCTGTAGACGACATCGTGAATGACGATGACAAGTTGATAGGTATCAATGTGACTGTGTTATCCAAGTCTTGGATGAGGGTCACAGTTTTGAAAGATATTTCTATTGTTAATAAATTTCCTGAAATATTCCTGAAGACTTCTTAGGCTAACTCTAGAGCGTGAAATAGAATTTTGTATTGACCATAGTACAAAACCCATTTCTAAAACCCTTAAATATTTCTTCACCTAGAACGAATGTATTATGCACCAAAGACGTTGGCTCGAGCTGTTGAAGATTACGAACGTACCATTCAATACCATCGTGGAAAAGCGAACGTGGTAGCTGACGTGTTGAGTAAAAGATCATATGCATTTAAGAGTGCGATGTTGTTAACACAAAAACCCATTTCGTATAACTTAAAATGATTAAGATAGAGTTAAAGACTCTAGGGACCCACGTGAAGATAACAAATATACGAGTAGAATCGACTTTAATCGATAAAGTAAAAACCGCTCAAGCTACACACCCGAATATGATGAATGTGAATAAGAAGGTCCAAGAAAGCATTTCTCAACCGTTAATTTTATTGGCCCATTTGAAATCCTCGATGGAGTAGGAACTGTGGCCTATAGACTCGTTTTACCGCCAAGTATGTCGCGTGTTCATAACATTTTTCACGTATCGATGTTACGTAATTATGTGGATGACCCGAACCACGTTATTAAATTAGAACTAGACGAGATAGAAGAAGATTTAACGTATGAGGAGATACATGTTAAAATCTTGGATAAGAAGGATCGTATTCAACACTCAAAGGTTATACCTCAAGAGTTGGAATATGAAATGAAGTCATGGTATCCTCACCTCTTCGGCATACCAGGTACGTACGTAAATTTCGAGGGCTAAATTTCATAAGGAGGGGAGATTGCGAGACCCCAAATTTTATGAATAAAGATTTAAATTTCTCAAAATATTTTTTTTGAATATTATGGTGTGAATTTGATATAATGTTATAGTTATGGGTAATATTTACAAATTTTGCAAAGTATGAAAGTTGTTATAAAATATTCATTTGGTCGGAGAATATTCTTTTTGTCGAGAATATCCGTACGAAGGCACAATCATTGGTGGACCCCACAATGGAAGTATTGTCGTAATTAGAAAATGAAAGAATTATCATTTTATAAAAATAACGGTGAAAGTGTTACTGTTAAAACTATTGAACTACTCGGTAGTAAAAGTACAGTAATACGCGTGGTTGCATAGTAGCACACGGTATTAATTATTGATGCTTACGTAAGAAGTCACTCAGTTATACTCAATTATTTCTATAGTAATTGCTGCATCATATTTCTCATATTATTGATTCAATTATTGTCACAGTATCATCTGCATAATATATATATTACTAAATCAATAATTGAGACGACAAAGTTATTCATATTATTATTTGCAATATTGACAATGTCTAGAAGTTCTGTTAAGGAGAGGTTTGGTCACCTAATTGCGCGCCAATAAAGAGAAATCCTTATCGCAAAGCCCCCTCTTTCCTAGGAACGATCTGGTTGTTAAATATTGTGAATTATAATATTAATGATGAATAAGTTCGTGTTGATTAAAGATGAAATTGATAGTTCCATTGTGTTGGAATTATTAGTGTTAGTGAAAATTGACATTTATTTCGATAATAATTGATGTCTGGAGGTTATATTGACCAATCGGGTAATTAACCGGATAAATGAGCAATTAATTACTATTGATTCACATGATTATAACTATTTGTTCACATGTGTGTACTATTAATTCACATTCATTTACTATTAGGGGAGATGGTGCAAGATTGATAATACTTGCATAACTAAGTTAAAATGGAGGTATAGATGGAGGTACTATACTGTAATTTGTATTTTCATATATCTAGAACTATTGATTCACATGATTTACTAATAGGGGAGGTGGTGCAAGTTTGATAATACTTGCAGGACTAAATTAAAAATGAAGAAAAAGAGGAAGGTATTATACTGTAATATTTCGAGCCCCAAAACGTGCAATTATCGAAACTATATTTTTCTATAAATAGAAGCTCATTCTTCCTTCATTTCTCACAAATTCACTAAAGTTTTATAGTAATTATTATGGAGAGAAATTATAGAGAGAACGAAGAAGAGAAGTCTGCTACCTCACTATTTCAATATCCAGTTTCTTCTAAGGTAAGGGGTATTATTCTTTTGTATTCATGAAGAGAGTTATTTTCTTTCAATGCTCGTAAGAGTTATTATTCCATTCTTTATTATTATGTTGGAATTACCTGTCTATGCGAAGTACCGCATACATGGTGAAATTCTTCTGTTATTCCATTCTTTATCATTCTATTGGAATAACCTGTCTGTGCGGTCTATCGCATGCCTGGTGAATTCTGTTATTATTATGTTAGAATATCATGTCTGTGCGGATTACGCATGACCTGGTTCCATTCTTTATTATTCTGTTGGGAATAACCTGTCTGTGCGGTCTATCGCATACATGGTGAATTCTTCTGTTATTCCATTCTTTATTATTCTGTTAGAATAACCTGTCTATGTAGATTACCGCATGCATGGTGAATGATCCTTTGTATTCATTCTTTATTAAATTCTGGAAATGATCTGTCTATGTGGATTACCGCATGGCGGGTGAAAATCCATTTGCAGTTTCGTATATTCTATTATACTAATCTGGGATATCATTTCTTTTGTATTCGTCATGAAATATCATTTTTTTTGGTATTTTTTTGTTACGAGTTACTATTCATAGGTTATTATTCACCGAAATTACTATTCACCTGAATACTATTCACTCGGGTATTTGGGGTACTTTTCATGTTGGGGTACTATTCATGAGGTACTATTCCCGAAGTATTATTCTTAGGGTACTATTACGGGGTACTATTTACCCAAAAAATATATTTATTTTCTGTCCAAATTATTTTTAGTACATGAATATTATTCTTGAATTTTACTCCACAAAGCAGTATCATGTTGGCACTTTGGATATTTTTAAACACTGGATAAATTTAATGTCTTTAATATTTATCCTTGATTTCGTTTGATTAATGCTTATATCATTGTCATCATCCTCATTCTTATATTACGACGAAAGTCATCTGTGGCTTACGTGCAAAGATGGATTGTTGATTATTGATTTTACAATTGTATATCTTTAGCTTACGTGCAAAGATGGACTGTTGATTATTGGTTTACGTGGAAAGATAGACTATTGATTATTGGTTTTATAGTTGTATATCTTTGGCTTACATGCAAAGATGAACTATTGATTGATGAGTATCTTTGGCTTACGTGCATAGATGGACTTGGTATGATTATGACCAGGGTTTATTCGATATAATCATGACCTGTAATGTTATAAATGATGTGGTAAAAGTCCTCAGTGGCCTGTAGTGCATTGATGGACAGTTTTTGGTATGATTATGACCAGGGATTATTCGGTAAAGTCATAACCATTTATGATTTAATGAATATCCTTGGCCCGTAGTGCAGGTATGACTCGATGATGTGGTTTATTTATTAAGCTGAGTCTCAGCGATAAAAATTGATAAAAATATTTTAAATCATAGAAGATAGTAGATATCATGCTCTACTTGACTCTTCTAATGGATTGCTTATTCCGCTGCAGTTAAACTTGATGTCTATTGTATTTTATCAGTTTAACATTGTTGAAGACTAATGATAATTTATTATGCATTATCTTAGTCATAATATTTCTTACTGGGCTAGTTGAGCTCACCCTTTTTCTTTCATTGTTCTATTCAGGAAGTGAGGACTACTAATTCTATCATCTGGACCGTCACTCCGTTCCCCGACTAGTCCCTGCTACGTTCTCATTTCCTGAAGAGAACAATGAAAGCGAAAGGGTGAGCTCAACTAGCCCAGTAAGAAATATTATAGCTAAGATAATGCAGAATAAATTATCGTTAGCCTTTAACAGTGTTAAACTGATACAATATAACAAACATCAAGTTTAACTGCAGCGAAACAAGCAATCCATTAGAAGAGTCAAGTAGAGAATAAAATCTACTATCTTCTATGATTTAAAAGGTTTTTCATCACTTTTACTGCTGGGACTCAGCTTATTAAATAAACTATGTCATCCCTGCACTATGGCCAAGGATATTCAATAGTATCACGACCACAAATTATCCATGCACTACGGGCCAAAGATATTCGTGTTTTCATCAATGATCATGATCATGCCAACAACTGTTCATCAATGCACTACGGGCCAATGAGGACTTTTACCACAACATTTGTAACATTACGGTCATAACTATACCGAATAATCCCAGGTCATAATCATACCAAGTCCATTTATGCACTACGGGCCACATATGACTTTCAACATAATATAATTATAAGGATGATGACAATGACATAATAATTCAATATAACAAGTTCAAGAATTAAATTTTAAAAATTTATAAGTTAATTTATCCTGAACTCAAAAATGTCCAAATTGTCAACATGGTACTGCTTTGTGGAGTAAAATTCAAGAATGCTTAGAAAAATATTTCCATGAAAAGATACTGGATGAAGCGCAAATATCTAGGATATTCTACTAATTTCATGGAGTATAAAAGCCAAAAACTTTAACCAACTGAGTATATTAGAATATATGAAACTGCAAATGGATTTTTGTCCGCCATGCGGTAATCCACGTAGACAGATCATTTCCACAATTTAATAAGGAATGAATACAAAGGATATAATTCACCATGCATATGGTAATCCACATAGATAGATTATTCCCACAAAATAATAAAGAATGGAATAACAAAAGAATTCACCATGCATGCGATAGACCGCACAGACAGGTTATTCCCAACAGAATAATAAAGAATGGAACAAGGTCATGCGAAATCCGCACACACAGGATATTCCAACATAATAATAAAGAATGGAATAACAACAGAATTCACCAGGCATGCGATAGACAGCACAGACAGGTTATGTGCAATAGAATAATAAAGAATGGAACCGGGTCATGCAAAATCCGTAAAAACAGGATATTACAACAGAATAATAAAGAATGAAATAACAACAGAATTCACCAGGCATACGATAGACCGCACAGACAGGTTATTCTAACAGAATAATAAATAATGGAACCAGGTCATGCGAAATCCGCACAGACATGATATTCCAATAGAATAATAAAGAATGGAATAACAGCAGAATTTACCAGGCATGCGATAGACCGCACAGACAGGTTATTCCAACAGAATAATAAATAATGGAACCAGGTCATGCGTAATACGCACAGACAAGATATTCCAGCAGAATAATAAAGAATGGAATAACAAAAGAATTTCACCATGTATGCGGTACTTCGCATAGACAGGTTATTCCAATAGAATAATAAATACTGGAACTAGGTCATGCGTAATACGCACAGACAAGATATTCCAAAAGAATAATAAAGAATGTCATAACAGAAGAATTTCACCATGTATGCGATACTTCGCATAGACAGGTTATTCCAACATAATAATAAGGAATGGAATAACAATAGCTCTCTTCATAAAAATGAAAGAAATAATACCCCTTACCTTAGAATAAAGCTGGATACTGGAATTGAGAGGTATGAGACTTCTCTTCTTCTTTCTCTCTATAATTTCTCTCAATAATAATTGCTCTATAGCTTTAGTGAATTGGTGAGAAATGAAGGAAGAATGAACTTCTATTTATAGAAAAATATAGTTTCGATAATTGCACGTTTTGGGGCTAGAAAAATTACAGTACAATACCTCCAACTTTTCTTTCATTTTTAATTTAGTCCTGCAAGTTATATCAAACTTGCACCTCCTCCCCTAATAGTGAATAATGTGAATCAATAGTTCAATCATGTGATTCAATAGTTATAATCATGTGAAAATACGAATAACAGTATAGTACCTCTATCTATACCTCCATCTTTAACTTAGTCATGCAAGTATTATTAATCTTGCACCAACTTCCCCTAATAGTACAAGAATGTGAATCAATAGTACACACATGTGAACAAATAGTTATAATCATGTGAATTAATATCAATTAATTGCTTATTTATCCGTTTAATTACCCGACTAGTCAGTATAACTTCCAGACATCAATTAATATCGAAATAAATGTCGATTTCCACTAACACTAATAATTCCAACACAATGGAACTATCAATTTCATCTTTAATCAACACGAACTTATTCATCATTAATATTATAACTCACAATATTTAACAACCAGGTCATTTTCAGGAAAGATGGGGCTTTCCGATAAGGATTTTTCCTTATTGGCGCGCAATTAGATGACCAAACCTCTCCTTGACAGAACTTCTAGATATTGTCAATATTGTAAATAATAATATGAATAACTTTGCCGTCTCAATTATTGATTTAATAATATAACATATTATACAGATGATATTGTGACAATAATTGAATCAATAATATGAGAGATATGATGCAACAATTATTGTAGCAATAATTGAGAATAACTGAGTGTCTTCTCACGTAAGCATCAATAACCAATACCGTGTGCTACTATTCAATCACGCGTATTACTGTACTTTTACTACCGGGTAGTTCAACAATTTTAACGGTAACACTTTCGCCGTTATTTTTAATAAAAGATAATTCTGTCATTTTCTTACTACGACAATACTTCCGTTGTAGGGTCCACAAATGATTGTGCCGTCGTACGAATATTTCATGTTAAAACGAATATTCTCAGACCAATCGAATATTATATAACCACTTGCTTACTTTGCAAAATTTGTAAATATTACCCACAACTATAACATTATATCAAATCCACACCATAATATTCAAAAAAATATTTCGAGAAATTTAAATCTTTATTCATAAAATCTGGGGTATCACAATCTCCCCTCCTTATGAAATTTTGTCCTCGAAATTTACGTACATACCTAGTATGCCGAAGAGGTGAGGAAACCTTGAATACCTTTATCGTCGAAAACATTACACGTTGCATACGTGCATGCCCGATTTCCTCCGATTGCATCTGAATGCACATCTTTCCCTAAAATAGCCACTTTAGGCCTTGATACTTACCTCAAATATCAAAATATAAAGAATAAAAGTTTTAGGTCTATTCGTTATCTTTCTGAATCATCCTGAATCACCTCAATCGGAGTTTGTATGAAAAGGTTATGCCCAATTTATTAAAGGACGTCCGGACAGATTTTGGCTTAACACTTGACCAGTGCCTAGGCGCCAAAATTTGGACTTGAGCAAGTGCCTAGGTGCCCAAGAACAGATTCTAAGCACCAAGCCTAGTGCCTAGGCGCTCGACCTTTGGCACTTAACTCCAATTTTCCAGATTTTGCAACTTTTGACACACATACTTCAAATCTTCATAACTTCTTCACCCGTTAAAGGAATTAGTCCGTTTTCGAGGCTATGGAAAGCTTGTAACATGCTCTATAAAACCCCCCGTGATTTCGTAATATTTTAGATTCATTAATTATTCTGAAATTTGGCTCCAAAGACCCCCAAGACTAAGTTTTTACTAACAATGATACGTGAAAAACGTTACGAACACGCGACATACTTGGCGGTAAAACGAGTCTATAGGCCACAGTTCCTACTCGATCGAGGATTTCAAATGGGCCAATAAAATCGAGGGTTGAGATTTCCTCTCTTCATCGATTTTTGCTTCTAGAATAACGCACTCTTGAACCTTCTTATTCACATTCATCAGCTCCAGGTGTGTAGTTTGAGCGGCTTTAACTTTATCGATTAAAGTCGATTATACTCATATATTCGTTATCTTCACGTGGGTCCCTAGAGTCTTTAACTCTATCTTCATCATTTGTAAGTTATACGAAATGGGTTTTTGTGTTAACAACATCGCACTCGTAAACGCATACGATCTTCTACTCAACGCGTCAGCTATCACGTTCGCTCTTCCACGATGATATTGAATGGTATAGTCGTAATCTTCAACAGCTTGAGCCAACATCTTTGGCACATAATACGTTCGTTCTAGGTGAAGAAATATTTAAGGGTTTTAGAAATGAGTTTTGTACTGGGGTCAATACAAAATTCGATTTCACGCTCTAGGGGTAGGCTAAGAAGTCTTCAAGAATACGCCAGGAAATTTATTAGCAATAGAAATATCATTCAAAATTGTGACTCTCATCCCAAGACTTGGATAGCACGTCACATTGATACTTATCAACTTGTCATCGTTATTCACAGTGTCCCCTACGGATAATCTGGCTTCGGTGCATTCCACACAAGGAAGTCACCAGCGAAAGGCTCGGGGCTCTTTACTTATGGCTTGATATGACAATGATTAACTTTAGTGGTTTGGTTGCTTGAATTCTCATGATATTTTGGTTAAGAATATGAAAGATAACAACCTTACGAAAAGCATGATGAGTAGTTAACCAATCAATTCCTAAAATCACATCAAAGGCAAGTATTTTCAAAGAGATAAGATCAACAGGTAACGCGAAAGTGTTGATTTGAATCAACAAGATTTATAAACAGTGGAGGTAACGAAGGTTTCTACTAACGAAGTTTCAACCAATAAGTCAAAATCTAACTTCTCTAGAGTTAAATCTAAACGTTGAGCGTAAGCAAGAGAGATAAAAGAATGGGTAGAACCGGTATCTAATAAGGTATAGACTTCATAAGAATTTATAATTAACTAACCCGTGCTAACTTCGTTCGGGTTACCCACTTTTTGAGAAGTCACGAAAAACGCTCATCCTGAAACCACCAACTTTATTTTGTTCGTATCCTCCTTTGGTTCCACCGTCGCAGCTGGACTTGACTTCCCTGAATGAAAAATTGAGCTAGGTGACCTTCTCTTCCATAATTATAACAGGTTTTGTATTGCTGTATACAATTTGGACTGATATGTACTTCCCCTTCGTATTTGAAGCATATGATAGGTGGTCGTTCTCCTTCCTTAACAACGGGTGCTGATGCTGATGTCTTTCCATCATTGTTGAATCTCCTCTTCTTGAAATGTCCATTCTTATTGTTTTGGCCATAATTACCACCGAAGTGGTTACCATTTCTGGCATATTGATTCCCTTCACTCTTATTGTCACCGCTTCGATGACTGCTATCACAGATATTATTATTTTGCCGGCTGCTCTCTTTTGGTTGGATTGACTCATTATCGCGCTCCAATAACTGAGCCCTATTAACAACATCTGAATACAAACACAGTTTATGAGAGATAACATATTAACGTATCCCGGGTTTCAAACCTCTTAGAAATATTTGCGTCATTCTCTCTTCATTATCAACCAAATGGGAAGTAAACTGGGACAACTCGGCAAACTTTGCTTCGTACTGCGACACGGTCATGTTATTTTGCTCCAGTTTAATGAACTCTACCTCTTTCATGTGACGAATACTTTCGGGAAAGTACTTGTCGTTGAATAGTTCTTGGAACTTCTCCCAAGATATCTTCAGTGCGGCAGGTTGAGTACGCTTTACAGATTCCCACAAGTAATCTGCCTCTGCCCACAACATACAGGTGGCAAAGGGAACCTTTTGCACCTCGGAGCATCCCAAGACATCAAATATCTTGTTGATCTGCTTTATTCACGTCTCCGCCTTAAGTGGTTTTGGCTCTCCAAAAAACTCCGGTGGTCCCAGCTCCTTGAACTATTTAGCAGTGACAGTCCGAGAGTTGCCAGTGTTTCCACCTGCATTTTGGATAAGAGCCGCTCTCGCCTGATGTTGCATGAATTGCATAAAGCCTTTGAACATTCCATCGTTCATCATTTGGTCTGTGTTGTCATTTGCATGAGGATTGTCGCCTTCCTGATGCTTATTATCCTAATTATTGATCTATGGAGACTCAACGGTCTCCTGTGCTCCATTGCTATTTTCAACATTCTCGGATGTTATTTTTAAATACTGCCACAAAACAAGGGTTAATTAACATATCACATATTATCCCTATACTCTGACCGACCAATTAAATACCAAATAAACTTAGGTAGGTCATACTAGCGAAGGAATTCCTCGTCTCTCCCCTCCTAGTTCTTGTCTCACATCTCAGCCAGGGATCATATCCCCAAGCTTTGATACCAACTGTGATGCCCCCAAAATAGGTATACATCACATATTCTGAGTCGCCAAATACATGGTACAGAATATAAATACAATCTTAAATATACAACATGAGCTGTGAGTTTTAATACAAATATTGTCTTCTAGACAGTATTCAAACTCAAAATAAGTCCTCAATACATTTATTATCACACTATTTCATAGAATAGTGAGGACTACTAATTCTATCATCTGAACCATCACTCCGTTTCCCGACTAGTCTCTGCTACGTTCTCATTTCCTGAAGAGAACAATGAAAGCGAAAGGGTGAGCTCAACTAGCCCAGTAAGAAATATTATAGCTAAGATAATGCAGAATAAATTATCGTTAGCCTTCAACATTGTTAAATTGATACAATATAACAAACATCAAGTTTAACTGCAGCGGAACCAGCAATCCATTAGAAGAGTCAAGTAGAGAATAAAATCTACTATCTTCTATGATTTAAAAGGTTTTTCATCACTTTTACCGCTGGGACTCAACTTATTAAATAAACTATGTCATCCCTACACTATGGCCAAGGATATTCAATAGTATCACGACCACAAATTATCCATGCACTACGGGCCAAGGATATTCGTGTTTTCATCAATGGTCATGATCATGCCAACAACTGTCCATCAATGCACTACGGGCCAATGAGGACTTTTACCACAACAATTGTAACATTACGGTCATGACTATACCGAATAATCCCAGGTCATAATCATACCAAGTCCATCTATGCACTACGGGCCACATATGACTTTCAACATAATATAAACATAAGGATGATGACAATGACATAATAATTCAATATAACAAGTTCAAGAATTAAATTTTAAAGATTTATAAGTTAATTTATCCTGAACTCAAAAACGTCCAAATTGTCAACATGGTACTGCTTTGTGGAGTAAAATTCAAGAATGCCCAGAAAAATATTTCCATGAAAAGATACTGGATGAAGCGCAAATATCTAGGATATTCTACTAATTTCATGGAGTATAGAAGCCAAAAACTTTAACCAACTGAGTATATTAGAATATATGAAACTGCAAATGGATTTTTGTCCGCCATGCGGTAATCCACGTAGACAGATCATTTTCATAATTTAATAAGGAATGAATACAAAGGATCATTCACCATGCATTTGGTAATCCACATAGACAGGTTATTCTAACAGAATAATAAAGAAAGGAATAACAGAAGAATTCACCATGCATGTGATAGACCGCACAAACAGGTTATTCCCAACATAATAATAAAGAATGGAACTAGGTCATGCAAAATTTGCACAGACAGGATATTTCAACAGAATAATAAAGAATGAAATAACAACAGAATTCACCAGGCATGCGATAGACCGCACAGACAGGTTATTCCAATAAAATAATAAATAATGGAACCAGGTCATGCGAAATCCACATAGACAGGATATTCCAATAGAATAATAAAGAATGGAATAACAACAGAATTCACCAGGCACGCTATAGACCGCACAGGCAGGTTATTCCAACAGAATAATAAATAATAGAACCAGGTCATGCGTAATACGCACAGACAGGATATTCTAACAGAATAATAAGGAATGGAACAACAATAGAATTTCACCATGTATGCGGTACTTCGCATAGACAGGTTATTCCTATAGAATAATAAATAGTGGAATTAGGTTATGCGTAATATGCACAGACAAGATATTCCAAAAGAATAATAAAGAATAGCATAACAGAAGAATTTCACCATGTATGCGGTACTTCGCATAGACAGGTTATTCCAACATAATAATAAGGAATGGAATAACAATAGCTCTCTTCATGAAAATGAAATAAATAATACCCCTTACCTTAGAATAAAGCTGGATACTGGAATAGAGAGGTAGCAGACTTCTATTCTTCTTTCTCTCTATAATTTCTCTCAATAATAATTGCTCTATAGCTTTAGTGAATTGGTGAGAAATGAAGGAAGAATGAGCTTCTATTTATAGAAAAATATAGTTTTGATAATTACACATTTTGGGGCTCGAAAAATTACAGTACAATACCTCCAACTTTTCTTTTATTTTAATTTAGTCCTGCAAGTATTATCAAACTTGCACCACCTCCCCTAATAGTGAATAATGTGAATCAATAGTTCAATCATGTGATTTAATAGTTATAATCATGTGAAAATACGAATAACACTATAGTACCTCCATCTATACCTCCATCTTTAACTTAGTTATGCAAGTATTATCAATCTTGCACCAACTCCCCTAATAGTACAAGAATGTGAATCAATAGTACACACATGTGAACAAATAGTTATAATCATGTGAATTAATAGTAATTAATTTCACATTTATCTGGTTAATTACCCGACTAGTCAGTATAACTTCCAGACATCAATTAATAACGAAATAAATGTCGATTTCCACTAACACTAATAATTTCAACAAAATAGAACTATCAATTTCATCTTTAATCAACACAAACTTATTCATCATTAATATTATAACTCGCAATATTTAACAAGCAGGTTGTTCCCAAGAAAGAGGGGGCTTCCCGATAAGGATTTCTCCTTATTTGCGCGCAATTAGATGACCAAACCTCTCCTTGACAGAACTTCTAGACATTGTCAATATAGCAAATAATAATATGAATAACTTTGTCGTCTCAATTATTGATTTAATAATATAACATATTATATAGATGATACTGTGATAATAATTGAATCAATAATATGAGAGACATGATGCAGCAATTACTATAGCAATAATTGAGTATAACTGAGTGACTTCTCACGTAAGCATCAATAATCAATACCGTGTGCTACTATGCAATCGCGAGTATTACTGTACTTTTACTACCGGGCAGTTCAACAATTTTAACGGTAACACTTTCGCCGTTATTTTTAATAAAAGATAATTCTATTTTTTTCTTACTACGACAATACTTCCATTGTAGGGTCCACCAATGATTGTGCCGTCGTACGAATATTTCCTGTTAAAATTTTTATCATGAATAGTACCCCGGGTGAATAGTACTCGAGTGAATAGTACTTCAGGAATAGTAACCCCGTATGTGACGCCCCCAAAATAGGTAAACAACACCAATTCTGAATCGTCAAATACATGGTACAGAAAGCAAACTACAACTTTAATAATACAATTGTCGTTCAAAATACGACAACAAATACTGTGAGTTTAAATACAAATATTGTCTTCTAGACAATATCAACACTCAAATAAGTCCTCATTACAATTATTCATACACTATTTTACAAAAATAGTGAGAACTGCTAAAATATCTTTCTGGAACCATCACTCCATACCCCGACTCAATACTGCTATGTTCTCACCTCCTGAGAAGAAAAATGGAACAAAAAAGAAAAAGGGTGAGCTCAACTAGCCCAGTAAAGAATATTATAACTAAGATAATATACAACAAATTATCATTAGTCTTCAACAGGAAAAATTTTGATAGAATAGAATAGACAACAAGTTTTAGATCAATATTCTGCAGCAGAAACATCAATCCATTAGAAGAGTCACATAGAGAATGAATTTTACTGTCTTCTAAGATTTAAAAGTTCATCATCAATATTCTATCCCTTTAACAACAATCAATACACATCTTTAATTAAATATTCATCTTTGCACTACAGGCCAAAGATATTCATTTGTATCACCAGTTGGTCATGTTCATCTCAACACCTGTTCATCTTTGCACTACGGGCCAAAGATATTCATCAGTTAATCATTCATCTTTGCACTACAGGCCAAAGACATTCAGTAATATCATTATTTAAGACTGAGGATGATGAAAAAATATTTTAAAGAAAACGAATTCACTGAGACAGAAGGACAATATTAGGGATTCGTATAACAATTTATCAAAGATCAATAATACTTTATAATAACCAATTGTGAAGCAAAATTCAAAGATAACGATCAAAACATGGATACAGTCAAAGATAATAGCCAAAATAGACATCTTGGACAAAAAAAAATTTTTTTATTTTTTGGTGAATAGTGTCGTATTCGTGAATAGTGCATGCCGTATACGTGAATAGTAACCCTGACACAAAAAGTTCCAAATTTGATTAAAAATTTAACCAATATTTCGGCATAATGATATTGAAGAAAATAATATCATTTAAGAAGAAAATAACATCCCTTACCTCAAAATAACGGTACTTCTAATTGGAATATCGGATAGAAAGTCGAAGGAAACTTGTATCGAACAACAACTCTTAAAGTATCAAAATACTCACAAAAAATACGCTCGATAATCTAGAGAGAAAGAAAACTTGTTTCTGGTGTGATTTTCAATTCTAACCTAAGCGTCTATTTATAGGAAAATGCTAGAACGCAATAGGAGACTAAATAATAAAATAATATTATTATCATTCAAAATTCCTACGCATGCTTTGTTGAATTTTTGGGCAGCCATCTTGGAAGAAATTCAGCAGCCCACACGTGTTAAAACAAAAGTGGGTCCCACCCATAATTTAATAAAAATCATTTAATTTTTCGAAACTTCAATAATTCATAAAAAATAGCCTATTTATAAGAAAAATACGAATTTTATGTCCATTCCACACGAAATCGAATTCTCTACAACTTTGTAGCTTTGAGTTTTTCCAAATTCCAAACAGAGAATATCCGAAATCCACAAACGGATGATTTTTAATACCTCCACTCCGACAAAATACTGATAAAACACATCTGCATTAGTTCTTTCATTTATAACCACATAAAATAAATAAATCCATCATTTATATCCACATCAAATAAAAATTTTCTTATCATATAAATTAATAATTAATTATTCACAAATAATATTACAGAATCATAATTTATGACAACCAGGCCGTTCCCAGGAAAGAGGGGGCTTTCCAATAAGGATTTCTCCTTACTGGTGCACAATTAGGTGACCAAAACTCTCCTTGACAGAACTTTATAGACATTGTCAATAATGCTATCTAATAATATTATTCAAATAATATGAATTATTGATTTGATAATGGAAAATACTGTGCAGTGACAATTATTGAAACAACAATAATATTAAATATCAACGCAGCAATTATTGAATCAATAAAATAAAATATTAAACAGTAACTATTATAACAATTATTGAGTAGGGCATTCTTACGTACAAATCAATAATTCAATAATACTGTGAAATACTATGTGTTACTGTGCAACCACGCGTATTACTATATTTTAACCACCAGGTATTCCAACAGTGTTAACGGTAACAACTACGCCATTATTTATAAAAATTCATACTTTGTCGTTTTCTTCATCCGACAATTATTTTGTTATGAGCCCCACGAATGGATGTGCTGTCGTACGAATATTCCCCGACAAAAAGAATATTTCACGACCAAAAGAATATTCCCCGACAAAAATAAATATTTTATAACTATTTGCTTATTTTGTAAAATTTGCACATTTCACCCATAACCAAAGCATTATATCAAATTAACACCTTATTAATTTAGAATAATGAATAGATAAAATTCAATTTTATTTATAATAAGTTGGAGTCTTACACCGTAAATAGTACTCCGGCATGAAAAAGTTAAAACTTATCAAGAATGCTCAAAATAATATTTTCATGAAAAGATACTGGATGAAACGCATATATCAAGGATATTCTACAAATTTCATGGAGTATAGAATCCAAAACTTTAACCAAATGAGTTTAGAATTCAAAATCTGAAACGAAATAATATTACTTACATATTACAGAGTATGGAAGAAAATATTATTTCAAGCGAATATTGAACAAAAATAACATCTTTTACCTTGAAAAGAAGAGTATTCCAACTTGTATAGCAGGGATATTCTTGAAGAAAACTTTCACTATTTTCTACGCTCAAAGCTTTTTAAAACTCTAAAGAAATACGTTCAAGATTATAGAAGAAGAATTCTCTGATTCTGGTGTGATTTTTAAATCTAACTAAGCATCTTATTTATAGGAGAATGGAAAAGATACTATGCAATAAAATATTCTAATAAAACGAAAACTTTTAAATAATATAATATATATATATATATATATATATATAATTTTTATTTTTAATACGTGGGCCCCACATGTGGCCCCACCTTTATTTTATTAAATAATTTTCTATCGATTATTTTGAAAAATGGGTAAATGGGAGTCCATAAAATTAGCAAAATTTACATCAAATACTTTATAAAAATTCCTTCAATATTTTTTTAACAACATTTATCATCATTATTATAATTCACAATATTTAACGACCAGGTTGTTCCCAAGAAAGAGGGGGCTTTCCAATAAGGATTTCTCCCTATTGGCGCACAATTAGTTGACCAAACCTCTCCTTGCCAAAACTTCTAGACATCTTCAATATTGCAAATAATAATATGAATAAATGTATCGTCTCAATTATTGATTTAATAATATATAAAATATCGACAATAATTAAATCAAATAATATGAGATACTATGCAGCAATTACTGTAACAATAATTGAACAAAATTGAGTGACTTCTCACGTAAGCATCAATAATCAATACCGTGTGCTACTATGCAACCACGCGTATTACTGTACTTTTAACACCGGGTGTTTCAATAGTTAACAGTAAAACTTTCGCCATTATTTTTATAAAAAGATATTTTTGTCATTTTCTCAATCCGACAATAATTCCGTTGTGGGGTCCACCAATGATTGTGTCGTCGTACGAATATTTCCTGTTAAAACGAATATTCCCTGACCAATCGAATATAATATAACAACTTGCGTACTTTGCAAAATTTATAAATATTACCCACAACTATAACATTATATCAAATTTACTCCTTAATATTCAAAAATGATATTTATAGAAAATTCATTTTTATTCATAAAAGTTGGGGTCTTACATCAGACGTTTGTGACGATGCTCAGGAAGGATGCAAGACAGTGGATGGGAACTTTACCTTCATACTCAGTCTCCTCATGGACAGATTTATGCAGCAAATTCCATGCTCGTTTTGGGAGCAATAGAAGAAGGGGAAAAGCCTACTAGTTCATTGGCTCAAGTTCGACAATATTAGAATGAGTCTTTGGGCCAGTACGTGAAGCAGTTCAGAGAAGCAGTCGGCCAAATAACTGATCTTAATGATCATCAAGCTGTCGGGCTGTTTCAGAATGGTTTAGATTTGGTGAAGTCCAAAAAACTAGTGAAGAAGCTGATGTTTCACCACCCGAAGAGTTTATCTGAAGCCTTTAATAAAGCAGAAGGCTATATTGTGGTGGAAGAAGCTATGAATAGCCTGAGGCCTCCTTCTTCGGATAAGTTGAAAGATAAAGACAAAGCTGAAGGCGATCAAAAGAAGAACGGAGGGAATAATGATCGTCCAGAAGGGAGTTCGAAGAAGTATAACAACAATTGGCGTCAAGGAGAGAATTGTCCACCTGTTCCCACCCAGAGGTGAATAAGGTATATACTCAACTGAATACGGATATGGCTGTTATTTTGGATTAGATCAGGGATCAACCTTACTTTGAACCACCTCGTGATAACCTTAAACCGGCATCGGGTAATACTCACAAGTATTATGATTATCATCAGGCATCTGGTCACGACACGAATGACTATTGCAGTTTAAAGGAATTCGTGGAAAAGAAGGTTCAAAGTGGCGTATTGGTCCAATATGTGGCAGGAAGAGAGCAACAACAAGATCAGGAGAAGAATGAAAGGTCTGTTCAGGCTACTCAACTTGCACAACCTGCTCCGAATCAGCCACTGAGGCACGTCATTGATGTTATTATCGGAGGAACAATAGGGAAGATGATTGGGAAGAAGAGACGAGGATACTTGGATTTGGTCATGTCGGTGGCGGGTACGCTCCTGAAGACTGACAGACCGTATCCCGGGATGGTAATTTCCTTCACTGATGAAGATTACCATTTGGAGCCCATTGAACCCCATGAAGGAGCTTTGGTAATTACAACACAAGTGGGTTCAGTAGATATAAAGAGGATGATGATTGATAATGGGTCTTTTATGGACATTCTAAATGCTTATGCATATCAGAGGATGCATCTGGAAGGATGAAAGATGGAGATCGGATAGGAGGCACCATTATATAGCTTCAGCAACGATTTAGTTAAAGTGGCAAGGAGTATTGAGCTACCAGTTATCTTCAGAACAGCTCCACAACAGGTAGAGATTACATGTAAATTTTATGTTGTGCATGTGGACTCGGCTTACAATGCCATATTGGGAAGACCTACTTTGACTGCTCTCCAGGCGATAACATCAATTCCTCACTTCAAAATTAAGTTCCCAACAACACATGGAATTGGCGAAGTGACTGGGGACCTGGATTTGTCTAGACGATGTTACCGGAATGCAGTGATTGCTTCGGGGGTAGACGTCAGTAAGAAAAAATAGGCCATGGCTATCGAGATTGAGCCTTTCACTGAAAGTAGTTCAGAACCATTAGTTATGCCAGTTGGGGAGACAGAGGAGTTCTAGCTGATTCTGGGAAAGAAGGATAAAACGGCGAAGATAGGTTCAGGTCTGTCGGAACCTTTCCGGACGAACCTAATAGATTTACTCCAATGTTATGCTGATATCTTCGCCTGGGTACCAAGTGATATGCTGGGGGTAAGTAGAAAGATTATAGAGCATCGGCTAGAGGTGGATCCAGCAAAGAAGCCAGTTCGGAAAAAGAGGCAGATATTTGCATTGGAACGCCAAAAGATTATCGATGAGGAGATCGCCAAGCTACTGGACGCTGATTTTATTTTTGAGATTGATTATCCGGAGTGGATGGCAAATGTGGTGCAAGTTCAAAAGCAGAACAGGAAATTGCGAGGTTGCATAGATTACACGGACCTAAATAAAGCTTGCCCGAAGGATTTCTTTCCCTTGCCTCATATTGATCAATTTATCGATGCAACTTCAGGGTATGCTTTACTTAGCTTTATGGATGCTTTTTCTGGTTATCACAAAATATCTATGTGTAAAGAGGATATACCGAAGACGGCATTCATAACACATCATTTGGTATATGCTTATAAAAAGATGAAGTTTGGCCTGATAAATGCGGGAGCTACCTATCAACTGATGATGAACTTCGTCTTCATGAAGCAGTTGGGCCAGAATATGGAGGTCTATGTTGATGACATGATTGTAAAAAGCATGACTATACAAGGATATTTGGATGATTTGGAAGAATGTTTTTAGACAGTACGTCATTACAACCTGAAGCTGAATCCTACCAAATGTACCTTCGGACTTAGAGTTGGGAAATTTCTGGGTTATCTAGTTAGCAAACGAGGTATTGAGGCCAATCTAGAAAAGATCCAGGCAATTTTAAAAATGAAGTCCCCTCAATCTTACAAAGACGTTCAACGCTTGACTGGTCGAATTGCTGCTCTGAGGAGATTCATGTCAAAATCAGGAGAAAGATGTTTACCATTCTTTGATACGTTGAAAGGGCCGAAGAATGCTAAGACGTTCCAATTGACTTCAGAATGTGAAGACGCTTTTCAGGGAATAAAAATCCATTTGTCTTCGGCTCCTTTATTGGTATAACCATTTTCTGTTGAACCACTATACCTATACTTGGCAGCTAGTTCGTTGGCAGTTGGTGTAGTTCTGGTATGAGAATTGGGAGGTAAATAGCATCCGGTGTAATAAGTAAGCTATGTTCTGAGAAATGCTGAGACAAGGTATCCAAACCTTGAAAAGTTCTCTTTTGCTCTAATTATAGCTATTTGAAAGCTTCGATAGTATTTCCAAGATCGTTTGATAATAATATATACGGATCAACCGTTGAAGAAGGTGCTGGGGAAACCTGAAGTCTCAGGAAGACTCGCTACATGGACTATGGAGTTGTCCCAATTCTTCATAGAGTACCATCCTTGGACTGCTATCAAAGGGCAAGCTTTGTCTGATTCCATGGTATAATGCTCATTTTCAGAAGTGGATGACAGTTTAAAAGAAACTGAAGTGTCTGATCGAGCAGTTAAAGTACTTCAGCAGAATTCGAGTTTGTGGATACTGTATGCAGATGGATCTTTTACTTCGGATATCAGTGGAGCAGGGATTATTTTGACTAGTACGGAGGGATTTAAAGTGTAGCAGGCCATTAGATTTGGGTTCAGAGCAACGAACAACGAGGCAGATTACGAAGCAGTGTTGGTAGGATTACGACTGGCAAAAAGTCTTGAGGTGCAGAAGATAATCATCTACAGTGATTATCAGTTAGTCGTGAAACATACTTCAGGAGAATATGAAGCTCAAGGATCACGCATGATCAAGTACCTAGAAGAATTGAAGGATCGACTTCAGTATTTCCTCTCCTATGAGTTTCATGAAGTAGATCGTAATGACAATTCCATTGTCGATGCATTATCAAAATTGGCTACCACTGAAGCAAGTACTTTCGATGGCTCAGTATATTTAGAAGTTTTGAAACAACCAAGTATCCAGCATTAAGTGATAATGTGCATAGAGCGTTCTAACTGCTGGATGACCCCTTATTTAACTTATTTAGCAGATGGCGTACTTCCTTCATATCAGATGCTTGCTAAGAAGGTTAAGTATAAAAGTACTAATTTTGTACTTATTGATGGGGATCTTTTTATAAGGGCCTTTTCACCTCCATTGTTGAAGTGTTTGGTTCCTTCTGAAGCTGACTATGTTCTTCGAGAAGCTCACGAAGGAATTTGTGGTGATCATGTGGCTGCAAAATATTTATCATATAAAGTACTTCGTCAAGGGTATTACTGGCCCACAATCTTCAAAGAGGCTATTGATTATATGAAGAAATGTCCAAAGTGTCAATTGAATAGTCCTATCCCACATCAGCCACCAGAAGAGATATTCTCAATTTTATCTTCTATACCTTTTTCTATCTGGGGGTAGATATACTGGGTCCATTGTCGAAAGCTAAAATCCAGGTCAGTTTTGTTATAGTGGCCATTGATTATATGACCAAATGGGTTAAAGCGAAGCCACTTATATTGATAACAGAGCAAGAGTGTTTAAAGTTTTTAAAGGAATCTATAGTGTTTCATTTCGGTATTCCAAAGGTGGTGATATCAGACAATGGACGCCAGTTTGTGGGATCAAAGTTTGAAGCATTATTGAAAGAACTTTGGGTTCAGCATAGAAAGACTTCAGTAGCTCATCCACAGTCTAATGGACAGGTTGAAGTAACCAATAGAACACTTCTGAATGGTATCAAACGTAGATTGGATGAAGCTAAAGGAAGATGGCCAAAAGAACTGCTCAGTGTATTATGGGCTTATCGGACTACAGCAAGGACTACATCGGAAGATTCACCTTTCAGGTTGGTTTGCGGTACTGATGCCTTAGTCCCTGTAAAGATTGGATCTACAAGTCTTCGGATTAGTCAATTTAAAGAGATATACTGTGACACCCCCAAAACAGTTATACATCACCCATCTTAGGTTGCCAGATACATGGTACATAAATCAAATACAAACTTTTTTTACACAACAGTCGTGTACAATATGACAAAACATAGCTAAGAGTTTAAACAAGAATATTGCCTTCTAGACAATATCTACTCTCAATGGAGTCCCCATTACAATTATTATCACACTATTTCACAGAATAGTGAGGACTACTAAAGTTACTTATCCTGGACCATCGCTCCATTTCCCGACTGGTCCCAGCTGTATTCTCATTTCATGAAGAGAATAATGAAAGAAAGGGTGAGCTCAACTAGCCCAGTAAGAAATATTATGACTAAGATAATACAGAATAAATTATCCTTAGCCTTCAACAGTATAACAACTGATAGAATATAATAGACAACAAGTTTTAGATCAACAACTGCAGCGGAATAAGCAATCCATTAGAAGAGTCAAGTAGAACATAATGTCTACTGTCTCCTCTAGATTAAAATTCCATCGTTAATATTTCATTCATGTAATACTCATAAACAGTTCTTTGTTATACAAAAAAGAACTCTCATCACCTGTCTTCACCTGAGCCACCAAAGATTATAGTTAAATCCACAATTCATATTTATAATCATGTAAATCAACAGTTTCTCCTTGCCACAAAGGCTTAATAGAACGTTTACTCAATATACTTACCCCCAAAGGCTAAAGATATTCAAATGTAATAACAATGATCATACCAATCAGTTGTCTACCTTTGCACTACGGGCCAAAGATATTCAACTATAAAACTAATGGTCATGATCATACCAATCAATTGTCTGTCAGTGCACTATGGCCAAAGACATTCAACTAATAACTAATGGTCATGATCCTGCCAATTACATCATCGAATTATCCATGCATTACGGGCCAAGGATATTCGTTATTATCACCAGTGGTTATGATCATGTAATACACATGTCCATCTTTGCACGTAAGCCAAAAATATACAACTATAAAACCAATAATCAACAGTCCATCTTTGCACGTAAGGCAAAAATATACAACTGTAAAACCAATAATCAATAGTCCATCTATGCACGTAAGCCAAAGATATACAACTGTAAAACCAATAATCAACAGTCCATCTATGCACTTAAGCCAAAGATGACTTTTATCACAATATAAGAATGAGGATGATGACAATGATAAAAACATTAATCAAACGAAACCAAGGATAAATATTAAAGACTTTAAATTTATCCAGAGTTTAAAAATATCCAAATTGTCAACATGATACTACTTTGTGAACTAAAATTCAAGAATGATATTCACGTACCAAAAATAATTTGGACACAAAAGAAATATATTTTTTGGGTAAATAGTACTCTGTGAATAGTAACTCATGAATAGTAACTCATGAATAGTAACTCATGAATAGTAACTCATAAATAGTAACTCGTAAATAGTACTCCGTATTCGTACATAGTACTGTATACATAAATAATATCATATACGCAAATAGTATCATATACATGAATAGTGTCGTATACGTGAATAGTAACTCCGACACAAAAAGATAAAGTTTCACAAGAAAATCTATATCAATATTTATAACACCTTAATCCAAATGTTATAAATCACTTAATAATCTCATAATCTTATATTATTAATATTACCACAATATTTTAATCATTTCTTAAACTTATAAACAATTTATTTTAATTGTTTACACTTTACTAATTAATGTATTTAATCATTCAAAAATGTCATACTCATAAGATTTCATCACCAATGATCAAATTCCTCATCAAAAATCTGCATATACCTTATATAGGATTTTCAAACCATAAAATCTTATTTACCAATTTTTCAACTTCACATAACATATTTAATTCATATGTTCGTAACTAAACCATTTTTATAAAAAATAACAAATAAGTCCCAAAAAGTTTTCTTTCCTGAGATTTAGCAGAATATAGTCCCATATTGAACATATATTTTTCTTAGAATTTTTAAAATTCATTTACTATTTTTCATATGGTCAAAACTGCCGAATATTTAGACATTTATAATAAACTGTACTTTTATCCAAAAATTCCAAAATTTACAGGGTATACTACTGTGATATACATGTATTTCCAATAAAAAATTTACCAATTTTGGAGTTAACCACAAGGAGTTATAAGGGTTTACTTTTAAAATAGTTTTTTCCCATAAAATTCATAACTCCTAATCTATACATCCAAAAATCGTCATTTTTGGACACAATCTAGAAAACTAATGAAATTATCATTTCAAATTTTTCTAGAATTTTTGAGGGTCGAAAAACTTATGAAACTACCCCTGGCAGAAACCCCTTACAATGGTTAAACGAAAATATTATTCCTTACGTATATTAAACGAAAATAATATTCCTTACGAATATTAAACGAATATAATGAATATTGAGCGATAATAATATTCATACGAATACAAAAAATAATATCTCTTCAGAATATAAAAAAAATAATAACCCTTACCTCAGAAGAAGACTGTATACTGGACTAGTGAAGTAGTAGACTTCGCTTCTTCTTTCTCTCTATAGCTTCTATTTCTATAATTGCTCTTGTGAGACTTAGTGAATTGGTGAGAAATGAAGGAATAATGAGCTTCTATTTATAGGAAAATACAGTTTCAATAATTACACATTTTGGGGCTCGAAATATTACAGTATAATACCTTCCTCTTTTTCTTCATTTTTAATTTAGTCCTACAAGTATTATCAAACTTGCACCACCTCCCCTAATAGTAAATCATGTGAATCAATAGTAAATCATGTGACTCAATAGTTCTAAACATGTGAAAAAAATTAATTATAGTATAGTACCTTCATCTATACCTCTATTTTTAATTTAGTCATGCAAGTATTATCAATCTTGCACCAAATCCCCTAATAGTAAATCATGTGAAACAATAGTACACACATGTGAACATATAGTTATAAGCATGTGAATTAATAGTAATTAATTGTTCATTTATCCGATTAATTACCCGATTGGTCGATATAACCTCTAGACATCAATTATTATCGAAATAAATGTCAATTTTCACTAACACTAATAATTTCCACACAATGGAACTATCAATTTCATTTTTAATCAACACGAACTTATTCATCATTAATATTATAATTCACAAAATTTAACAATCAGGTCGTTCCCAGGAAAGAGGGGGCTTTCCGATAAGGATTTCTCCTTATTGGTGCGCAATTAGGTGACCAAACCTCTCCTTGACAGAACTTCTAGACATTGTCAATATTGCAAATAATAATATGAATAACTTTGTCGTCTCAATTATTGATTTAATAATATAAAATATTGTGATAATAATTGAATAAAACCGAGTGACTTCTCATGTAAGTATCAATAATCAATACCGTGTGCTACTATGCAACCACGCGTATCAGTGTACTTTTATCACCGATTATTTTATGACAACTTGCTTACTTTAAAAAAAATTTAAATATCACCCTTAATTTTAACCTTTTATCAATTTAACCATTTACTAAATAGAATAATTATAAGAAAATTGAATACTTTCATTTCATAAAATTCGGGGTCTCACAATCTCCCCTCCTTATGAAATTTTGCCCCTGAAATTTACGTACCTGGCAGTTCGAAGAGATGAGAATACCTTGCTTTCTTTTCGGATTGTACCTTCCCAGTTATTTCCTCTCTATCATGATTTTCCCATTTTTCATCTCCTATATTTCAGATATCATTATAGAATATAGTTTCAAAAATAGGGGTTAATTGACATATCACATATTATCCCTATACTCTGACCAACCAATTAAATACCAAATAAACTTAGGTAGGTCATACTAGCGAAGGAATTTCTCGTCTCTCCCCTCCTAGTTCTTGTCTCACATCTCAGCCAGAGATCATATCCATAAGTTTTGATACCAACTGTGACGCCCCCAAAACATGTATACATCACCCATCTTGGGTTGCCAGATACATGGTAGATAAATCAAATACAAACTTCTTTTACACAACAGTCGTGTACAATACGACAAAACATAGCTGAGAGTTTAAACAAGAATATTGCCTTCTAGACAATATCCACTCTCAATGGAGTCCTCATTACAATTATTATCACACTATTTCACAGAATAGTGAGGTCTACTAAAGTCACTTATCCTGGACCATCGCTCCATTTCCCAACTCGTCCCAACTATATTCTCATTTCCTTAAGAGAATAATGAAAGAAAGGGTGAGCTCAACTAGCCCAGTAAGAAATATTATGACTAAGATAATGCAGAATAAATTATCCTTAGCCTTCAACAGTATAACAACTGATAGAATATAATAGACAACAAGTTTTAGATTAACAACTGCAGCGGAATAAGCAATCCATTAGAAGAGTCAAGTAGAACATAATGTCTACTGTCTCCTCTAGATTAAAATTCCATCGTTAATATTTCATTCCTGTAATACTCATCAATAGTTCTTTGTTATACAAAAAAAGAACTCTCATCACCTGTCTTCACCTGAGCCACCAAAGATTATAGTTAAATCCACAATTCATATTTATAATCATGTAAATCGACAGTTTCTCCTTGCCACAAAGGCTTAATAGAACGTTTACTCAATATCCTTACTCCCAAAGGCTAAAGATATTCAAATGTAATAACAATGATCATACCAATCAGTTGTCTACCTTTGCACTACGGGCCAAAGATATTCAATTATAAAACTAATGGTCATGATCATACCAATCAATTGTCTGTCAGTGCACTATGGCCAAAGACATTCAACTGTTAACTAATGGTCATGATCCTGCCAATTACATCATCGAATTATCCATGCACTACGGGCCAAGGATATTCGTTATTATCACCAGTGGTTATGATCATGTCATACATCTGTCCATCTTTGCACGTAAGCCAAAGATATACAACTATAAAACCAATAATCAACAGTCCATCTTTGCACGTAAGCCAAAAATATACAACTGTAAAACCAATAATCAACAGTCCATCTATGCACGTAAGCCAAAGATATATAACTATAAAACCAATAATCAACAGTCCATCTATGCACTTAAGCCAAAGATGACTTTTATCACAATATAAGCATGAGGATGATGACAATGATATAAACATTAATCAAACGAAATCAAGGATAAATATTAAAGACTTTAAATTTATCCAGAGTTTAAAAATATCCAAATTGTCAATATGATACTGCTTTGTGGAGTAAAATTCAAGGATAATATTCACGTACCAAAAATAATTTGGACAGAAAAGAAATATATTTTTTGGGTAAATTGTAAGACCCCAAATTTTATGAAATAAAAGTATTCAATTTTCTAATAATTATTATTCTATTTAGTAAATGGTTAAATTGATAAAAGGTTAAAGTTAGGGGTGATATTTAAAAATTTTGCAAAGTAAGCAAATTGATATAAAATATTCGTTGTATCGGGGAATATTAGATTGGTCGGGGAATATTTGTTTTAACAGGGAATATTCCTACGACGGTACAATCATTAGTGGACCTCACAACACAACAAATGTATTGTCGTAATTAGAAAACGACAAAAATATCTTTTTATAAAAATAACGTCGAAAATTTACGTGAGAAGCACTCAGTTTACTAAATTATAAAAATAGTAGCACACGGTATTGATTATTAATGCTTACGTGAGAAGTCACTCAGTTTACTCAATTATTTCTACAGTAATTGTTGCATAGTATCTCACGTTATTTGATTCAATTATTGTCACAGTATCATCTGTATAATATTTTATATTATTAAATCAATAATTGAGACGACAAAGTTATTCATATTATTATTTGCAAAATTGAAAATGTATAGAAGTTCTGTCAAGGAGAGGTTTGGTCACCTAATTGCGCGCCAATAAGGAGAAATCCTTATCGGAATGCCCCCACTTTCCTGGTAATGACCTGGTTGTTAAATATTGTGAGTTATAATATTAATGATGAATAATTGTTGAAGTATTAAGAATGTGTTTATTGAAGATAAGTGAATTGCAAAAGTTAGAGGGGAATAATGAAAACTTGGAAAACTTTAGGGGTACCAAAGTGTAATAAGTTAAATCAATCTGGACCATCGATGGTGGTTTTAATAGTAAATCAATCTAGACCGTCGATGGTGATTTTAATAGTAAATCAATCTGGACCGTCGATGGTGGTTTTAATAGTAAATCAATTGGACCATCGATGGTAGTTTTAATAGTAAATTAATCTGGACCGTTGATCGTGGTTTTAAAAGTAATCAATTTGGACCGTTGATGGTGGTTTTAAAAGTAATCAATCTGGACCATTGATGGTGGTTTTAAAAGTAATCAATCTGGACCGTCAGTGGTGGTATTAAAAGTAAATCAATCTGGACCGTCGGTTGTGGTTTTAATAGTAATCAATATGGACCGTCCGTTCTAATAGTAAATCAATCTAGATCGTTCATGAATTAGTTACTATTTAGTCCATTCTCCTATAAATAGAAGCTTAATTCTTCTTTCATTCTCACCAATTCACTGAGATTCATAAGAGAAGCTATAGAGAGAGAAACTATAGAGAGGAAGAAGAAGAGTATTCTGTTACTTCACTATTGTAGTGACCGGTCTTCTACTAAGGTAAGAGAAGTTATTTTTTTTATATTCGTAAGGGATATTATTTGTTATATTCGTAAGAGGTATAATTTTTTCCGTATTCATAAGGAATACTATTTTTCGTATTCATCCTTTAGTATGTCGGAATAACCTGTCTACACGGATTACGTACCGTATGACAAATGAAAATCCATTTACAGTCTCGTATGTTATTTCTTTTCATATTCTTAAATCTAAACTTACTATGGTAAGTATTGCTTATATAATCCTTAAAATTAGTGGAATATCCGTGAGTTTTGCGCTTCATCTAATATCATTTTATTAGAATATTGATACAAACTTTCTTATTAAATATCAATATTTTCACCCGAAGTACTATTCACGAGTTACTATTCACCCGATTACTATTCACTCTAGTATTATTCACTCGGGTATTCGGGGCACTTTTCATGTCGGGGTTATTATTCATGGGGTATTATTCCTGAAGTACTATTCATGGGGTACTATTCACCCAAAAAATTTATTTCTTTTCTATCCAAATTATTTTGATACATGGATATTATTCTTAAATTTTACTCCACAAAGTAGTATCATGTTGATAATTTGAATATTTTTAAACTCTGGATAAATTTAAAGTCTTTAATATTAATCATTGATCTCACTTGCTTGAATCTTTATATCATTGTCATCATTCTTATACTTATATTGTGTTGAAAGACATCTTTGGCCCGTAATGAAAAGATGGACTGTTGATTATTTATTTTACAGTTGTATGTCTTTGGTTGTAGTGCAAAGATGGACTGATGATTATTGATTTTACAGTTGATATCTTTGGTCGTAGTATAAAGATGAACTGTTGATTGATAGCTTTGGCTCGTAGATCAAAGATGGACAGGTGTATGACATGATCATAACCACTGGTGATACTAACAAATATCCTTGGCCCGTAGTGCATGGATAATTTGATGGTGTGATTGGTAGGATCATGACCATAGTTGAATGTCTTTGGCCGTAGTGCACTGATAGACAATTGATTGGTATGATCATGACCATTGGTTTTATAGTTGAATATCTTTGGCCCATATTGCAAAGATAGACAATTGATTGGTATGATCATTGTTATTACATTTGAATATCTTTAGCCTTGGGGTAAGGATATTGAGAAAACGTTCTATTAAGCTTTGTGACAAGGAAAAATTGTTGATTTACATGATTATAAATATGAATTATGAACTTAATTATAATCTTTAGTGGTTCAGGTGAAGACAGGTGATGCAAGTTCTCTTTGTCTTGAGTACAACAAAGAACTGTTGATGAGTATTAAAGGAATGAAATATTAATGATGGACTTTTAATTTGGAGGAGATAGTAGACATTATGTTCTACTTGACTCTTCTAATGGATTGTTGATTCCGCTGCAATTATGGTTGAAAACTTTTATCATCTATCATGTGTTTTAAATCTCTGATTTATTCTGATGAAGACTATTGATAAATTAATTATCTTAGCCATGATATTCTTTACTGGGCTATTTTTGCTCACCATTTTGCTTCACAATTTCTTTCAGGTAATAAGAGTGTAGTTGGGTCGAGCAGGGATAATAGGAGAATAGTGTGATGGTCCGAGACTGTGGAAGTTTCTCAATACATTATAAAATGGCATGACATGCAATATATAATTGTATTGAGGACCTAAGACGTGTGTGTCATATTTTATACGTCACTTAATAATTGATTTTGGAGAACAACAATAGGGTGATGAGAACCCGATTTTGAAAGCGTCAAAAGTGCACCTCAATAGAATGAACAGAATAGTAATCTTCTCGTTCTTCTTTGGGCTCTTGAAATATTTGCTGATGTATTTTATATGGCATTGTAATAATTTGAGTTTGGATACTGTCTACGAGATAATATTGTATTAAAACTGACAGCTTATGTGTTGTCGTACTCTGCACGATAGTTCAACAGTTGTATAAATAAAGTTTTATTTGATTTTTATAGTGTGATATCTGGCGACTCAGAATGGGTCGTGTGGAGCTATTTTGGGGGCGTCACAAATGGTATCAGAGCTTAGGGATATGTTCGGTGGCAGTGATATGAGTCTAGAACTAGGAGGGGAGACACGCGTAATATACTTTGCTAGTGTTTGACTTACCTAAGCTGAAATTTTTACTTGATAAGTTGACAAACTGTGATATGTCAATTAACCTTTGTTTTGAAGATGTATTCTAGAATGTTATCTGAAATACAGGAGATGAGCAATGGGAAAATCATGATACAGAGGAAATAATTGGGAATGTACAATCCGAAAAGAAAGCAAGGTATTCTCATCTCTTCGAACTACCAGGTACGTACCCTAATTTCAAGGACGAAATTTCATAAGGAGAGGAGATTGTAAGACCCCGAATTTTATGAAATGAAAGTATTCAATTTTCTAATAATTATTATTCTATTTAATAAATGGTTAAATTGATAAAAGGTTAAAGTTAAGGGTGATATTTGATAATTTTGCAAAGTAAGCAAGTTGATATAAAATATTTTTTGTGTCGGGGAATATTCGTTTTAACAGGGAATATTCGTACGACGTTACAATCATTGGTGGACCCCACAACGGAAGTATTGTCGTAATTAGAAAATGACAAAAATATCTTTTTCTAAAAATAACGATGAAAGTTTTACCGTTAAAACTGTTGAACTACCCGGCAGTAAAAGTACAGTAATACGCATGGTTGCATAGTAGCACACGGTATTGATTATTGATGCTTAGGTGAGAAGTCACTCAGTTTACTCAATTATTTTTACAGTAATTGTTGCATAGTATCTCACGTTATTTGATTCAATTATTGTCACAGTATCATCTGCATAATATTTTATATTATTAAATCAATAATTGAGACGACAAAGTTATTCATATTATTATTTGCAATATTGACAATGTCTAGAAGTTCTGTCAAGGAGAGGTTTGGTCACCTAATTGCGCACCAATAAGGAGAAATCCTTATCGAAAAGCCCCCTCTTTTCTGGGAACGACCTGGTTGTTAAATATTGTGAGTTTTAATATTAATGTTGAATAATTGTTGAAGTATTAAGAATGTGTTTATTGAAGATAAGTGAATTGCAAAAGATAGAGAGGAATAATACAAACTTGGAAAACTTTAGGGGTACCAAAGTGTAATAAATTAAATCAATCTGGACCATCGATGGTGGTTTTAATAGCAAATCAATATGGACCGTCGATGGTGATTTTAATAGTAAATCAATCTGGACCGTCGATGGTGGTTTCAATAGTAAATCAATATAGATCATCGATGGTGGTTTTAATAATAAATCAATCTGGACCGTTGATAGTGGTTTTAAAAGTAATCAATCTAGACTGTTGATGGTGGTTTTAAAAGTAATCAATCTGAACCGTCGGTGGTGGTTTTAAAAGTAAATCAATATGGTCCGTCGGTTGTGGTTTTAATAGTAATTAATATGGATCGTCCGTTCTAATAGTAAATCAATCTAGACCGTTCATGAATTAGTTACTATTTAGTCCATTCTCCTATAAATAGAAGCTTAATTCTTCTTTCATTCTCACCAATTCACTGAGATTCACAAAAGAGACTATAGAGAGGAAGAAGAAGAGTATTTTGCTACTTCACTATTGCAGTGTTCTATCTTCTACTAAGGTAAGGGACGTTATTTTTTTTATATTCATAAGGGATATTATTTGTTATATTCATGAGGGGTATTATTTCTTTCGTGTTCATAAGGAATACTATTTTTCGTATTCATCCTTTAGTATGTCGAAATAACCTGTCTACGCGGATTACGTACCGTATGACAAATGAAAATCCATTTGCAGTTTCGTATGTTATTTCTTTTCATATTCTTAAATCTAAACTTACTATAGTAAGTATTGCTTCTATAATCCTTGAAATTAGTTGAATATCCTTGAGTTTTACACTTCATCCAGTATCATTTTATTAGAATATTGATATGAACTTTCTTATTAGATATTAATATTTTCACCTGAAGTACTATTCACGGGTTACTATTCACCCGATTACTATTCACTCTAGTATTATTTACTCGGGTATTCGGGGCACTTTTCATGTCGGAGTTACTATTCATGGGGTACTATTCTCGAAGTACTATTCACGGGGTACTATTCACCCAAAAAATTTATTTCTTTTCTATCCAAATTATTTTGATACATGGATATTATTCTTAAATTTTACTCCACAAAGTAGTATCATGTTTATAATTTGAATATTTTTAAACTCTGGATAAATTTAAAGTCTTTAATATTAATCATTGATCTCACTTGCTTGAATCTTTATATCATTGTCATCATTCTCATACTTATATTGTGTTGAAAGACATCTTTGGCCCGTAATGAAAAGATGGACTGTTGATTATTTATTTTACAGTTGTATGTCTTTGGTCGTAGTGCAAAGATGGACTGATGATTATTGATTTTACAGTTGATATCTTTGGTCGTAGTACAAAGATGAACTGTTGATTGATAGCTTTGGATCGTAGATCAAAGATGGACAGGTGTATGACATGATCATAACCACTGGTGATACTAAAAAATATCCTTGGCCCGTAGTGCATGGATAATTTGATGGTGTGATTGGTAGGATCATGACCATAGTTGAATGTCTTTGGTCGTAGAGCACTGACAAACAATTGATTGGTATGATCATGACCATTGGTTTTATAGTTGAATATCTTTGGTCCATAGTGCAAAGATGGACAATTGATTGGTATAATCAATGTTATTACATTTGAATATCTTTAGCCTTGGGGTAAGGATATTGAGAAAACGTTCTATTAAGCTTTGTGACAAGGAAAAACTGTTGATTTATATGATTATAAATATGAATTGTGAACTTAATTATAATCTTTAGTGGTTCAGGTGAAGACAGGTGATGCAAGTTCTCTTTGTCTTGAGTACAACAAAGAACTGTTAAGGAGTATTAAAGGAATGAAATATTAACGATGGACTTTTAATTTGGAGGAGATAGTAGACATTATGTTCTACTTGACACTTCTAATGGATTGTTGATTCCGCTGCAATTATGGTTAAAAACTTTTATCATCTACCATATGTTCTAAATCTATGATTTATTCTGATGAAGGCTATTGATAAATTAATTATCTTAGCCATTATATTCTTTACTGGGCTATTTGTGCTCACCCTTTTGCTTCACAATTTTTTTCATGTAATAAGAGTGTAGCTGGGTCGAGCGGGGATAACAGGGGAATAGTGTGATGGTCCGAGACTGTCGAAGTTTCTCAATACATTATAAAATGGCATGACATGCAATATATAATTGTATTGAGGACCTAAGATGTGTGTGTCGTATTTTATGTCACTTAATAATTGAATTTGGTGAATAACAATAGGGTGATGAGAACCCGACTTTGTAAGCATCAAAAGTGCACCTCAATAGAATGAACAGGATAGTAATCTTCTCGTTCTTCTTTGGGGTCTTGAAATATTTGCTGCTGTATTTTATATGGAATTGTAATAATTTGAGTTTGGATACTGACTACGAGATAATATTGTATTAAAACTTACAGCTTATGTGTTGTCTTACTCTGCACGATAGTTCAACAATTGTATAAATGAAGTTTGTATTTGATTTTTATAGTGTGATATCTGGCAACTCAGAATGGGTTGTGTAGACCTATTTTGGGGGCGTCACATAAATAGTACCCTGTGAATAGTAACTCATGAATAGTAACTCGTGAATAGTAACTTATGAATAGTAACTCGTGAATAGTAACTCAAGAATAGTAACTCATAAATAGTAACACGTGAATAGTAACTCATGGATAGTAACTCATGAATGATAACTCTTAAATAGTACTCTGTATTCGTACATAGTACCATATACATAAATAATGTCATATACGCAAATAGTGTCATATACATGAATAGTGTCGTATACGTGAATAGTAACTCCTGCACAAAAAGACAAAGTCTCACAATAAAATCCATATCAATATTTATAACACCTTAATCCAAATGTTATAAATCACTTAATAATCTCATAATCTAATATTACCATAATATTTTAATCATTTCTTAAACTTATAAACAATTTATTTTAATTGTTTACACTTTACTAATTAATGCATTTAATCATTCAAAAATGCCATACTCATAATATTTCATCACCAATGATCAAATCCCTCATCAAAAATCTGCATATACCTTATATATGATTTTCAAACCATAAAATCCTATTTACCAATTTTTCAACTTCACATAACATATTTAATTCATATGTTCGTAACTAAACCATTTTCATGAAAAATAAAAAATCAGTCCCAAAAAGTTTTCTTTCCTAGAATTTAGCAGAATATAGTCTCATATTGAACTTATATTTTTCTCAGAATTTTTAAAATTCATTTACTATTTTTCATATGGCCAAAACTGCCGAATATTTAGACATTTATCATAAACTGTACTTTTGTCCAAAAATTCCGAAATTTACAGGGTATACTCCTGTGATATACATGTACTCCTAATAAAAATTTCACCAATTTTAGAGTTAACCATAAAGAGTTATAAGGGTTTACTTTTAAAATAGTATTTTCCCATAAAATTCATAACTCCTAATCTATAAATCCAAAAATAGCCATTTTTGGACACAATCTAGAAAACTAATGAAATTATCATTTCAAATTTTTCTAGAATTTTTGAGGGTCGAAAAACTTATGAAACTACCCCTGGCAGAAACCCCTTACAATGGTTAAACGAAAATATTATTCCTTACGTATATTAAACGAAAATAATATTCCTTACGAATATTAAATGAATATAATGAATATTGAACGATAATGTGACGCCCCCAAAATAGGTCCATTCCATCCAACCCATTTTGAGTCGCCAAATACATGGTACAGAAACAACCACAACTTTTACAACCCATAAACTGTGAGTTTGAATACAAACATTGTCATCATACCCAACTATGTCCTCAATACAATTATTGATATATTATTTTACAAAAATGGTGAGGACTACTAAACAACTCTCTCAAGGACCATCAATTCATACCCCGGCTCGTACCCGCTATATTCTCATCTCCTGAGAAGAAAAATGGAACAAAAAGGAAAAGGGTGAGCTCAACTAGCTCAGTAAAGAATATTATGACTAAGATAATATACAACAAATTATCGTTAGTCTTCAACAGGGAAAATCTGATAGAATACAATAGACAACAAGTTTTAAATCAATATTCGCAGCGGAAAATATTAATTCATAGAAGAGTTACATAGAGGATGAAATCTACTAATGTCTATGAATTTAACAGTCCATCAACAGTATTTTTTTTATCCCTGTAACATCAATCAATGCACATCTTGAATCATATATTCATCCTTGCACTACAGGCCAAGGATATTCATCTGTTGGTCATGTTCATCTAAACACCTGTTCATCTTTGCACTACGGGCCAAAGATATTCATCAGAAATCATTCATCTTTGCACTACAGGCCAAAGATATTCAATAATAACCTTCTTTAAGACTGAAGATGATAAAAAAATATTTTTAAAGAAACGAATCCAGTGAAACAAAATGACAAGGATTAAGGATTAAGGATTCGTACTTTGTTTTATCCATGTCCAAAAATACCTCAAAAATAATCATAGTGGTGTAAAATTCAAGAATGATCAAAACAAGGATACAATCAAAGCTAGTATCCACAATAAATATTTTGGACGAAAAGAAAAAAAATAATTTTTCTGTGAATAGTGCCGTATACGTGAATAGTGCCGTATACGTGAATAGTAACTCCGGCACAAAAAGTTCCAAATTTGATAAAAAAAATTCACCAATATTCCGGCATAATGATATTGAAGAAAAAATATCATTTGAGAAGAAAATAACATCCCTTACCTCAAAATAGCCGTACTTCTGACTGAATTTCGGTATAGTGCTGACAGAAACTCGCACCGTATAGCAACACTCAAAGTATACTCACAAGAATACGCTCGATAATATAGAGAGAGAAAGAGAGAAAACTTTGTTTCTGGTGTGATTTTTAATTCTAACCTAGCCCTCTATTTATAGAAAAATGTTAGAACGCCAAAGGAGACTAAATTAATATAATATTAATATTTACAAAACATTCAAGCCAACCACCAAGGAATCTGATTTTAGCCATCAAACACATGTTAAAGATGCCCACCAACCTTTGAAAAACGTTTTTGTTGAAAATAATAATTAAAACTTCCAAAAATCAATTATTTCGGAACCCCGAAACTTCTATAATTCACAATAAATAGCTCATTTGTCAGAAAATTCGAATCTCGCGACTTTCCATGGGAAATTCCATTCTCTACAACTTTTCAGAAGAAAAATTTTCCAAATTCCAAACAGAAATTGACCGAAATCCACAAACGGGTGATTTTACAGTCTATACTCAATTTTTCGGTCAAAAATTATGTCTACCGACACACAAAATATGTGTTAAACATTTAATGCCACAAAAATACTCTACCTCCTCATATACTCATATATCCCACATTCATTGTAAAAATATCATCGTTAATATATTATTAAAATAATATATTTAAATGAATTATTTTATCAGAAAAAGATAAAATATTAATTTTCAACAATTGTTACATTAAAAATTTTCTCCATCTATATCCACATAAAATAAATATTTTCTTTATCATAATAATCAATAATTAATTATTAAAAATAATATCACAGAATCACAGTACTGATAACCAGGCCGTTCCCAGGATAGAGGGGGCTTTCCAATAAGGATTTCTCCTTACTGGCGCGCAATTAGGTGACCAAACCTCTCTTTAGACAGAACTTTCTAGACATTGCCAATAATGTTATCTGATAATATTATTTAAATAATATGAATTATTGATCTGATAATGGAAAATACTATGCAGTGATAACTATTGAAACAATAATAATATAAATATCAACGCAGCAATTATTGAATCAATAAAGTAATGAACAGTAACTCCTGTAGCAATTATTGAGTAGTGCCTTCTTACGTAAGGATCAATAATTCAAAATACTGTGCAATACCGTGTGCCACTGTGCAACAACGCGTATTACTGTATTTTAACCACCGGGTATTCCAACAGTGTAAACGGTAACAACTACGCCGTTATTTTTAAACAGCTTATATTTGTCGTTTTCTTCCTCCAATCGCTTTCCGCTATGGGGCCCACGCATGGCTGCGCCGTCGTACGAATATTCCCCGACAGTACGAATATTCCACGACCAAACGAATATTCCCCGACAATTATGAATATTTTATAACCACTTGCTTATTTTGAAATGTTTGCGTATTTTACCCATAACTATCCTCATTAATCAAATCAACCCTTACTATTCAAAATAATAATTAAAGGAAATTAAATTTCATTTATTAATTATTTGGGGTCTTACAACCTCCCCTTCTTATGAAATTTCGTCCTCGAAATTGACATACGTACCTGGTGTTTCGAAAAGGTGAGGATACCTCGCTTTCATTTCCGTTTCCAACTCCCAGGTCATTTCCTCTATAGCATGATTCCTCCACAAAACTTTAACTTGTGGTATTACCTTCGTGCGTAGGACATGCTCCTTCCTATCCAAGATCTTGACAGGTACCTCCTCATACGTTAAATCTTCGGCTATCTCGTCCGGTTCTAACTCAATGACGTGGTTCGGGTCTTTCACATATTTACGAAGCACAGATATATGAAAAACATTATGAACACGAGACATACTTGGAGGTAACGCGAGTCTATAGGCTACATTACCTACTCGATCAAGAATTTGAAACGGACCAATAAATCGTGGATTAAGCTTTCCTCTCTTCCCGAATCTTGTAACTCCCTTCCATGGGGCAACACGCAACAATACATGATCCCCAACACTAAATTCTACGTCCTTTCGATGAAGATCCGCATAACTCTTTTGTCGATCTTGTGCTGTTTGTATACGTTGTCGAATCGTTTGGATCTTCTCTGTAGTCATACGTACTAACTCGGGTCCCAACAATGTTGCTTCACCCACCTCGTCCCAACATACTGGAGAGCGACACTTTCGTCCATACAATGCTTCAAATGGGGCCACACCAATGCTTGCCTGATAACTGTTGTTGTAGGAGAATTCCACCAATGGTAAATATTTATCCCAACTGCCCTTGAAGTCTAGGACACAGAGTCTTAATAAATCTTCAAGAGTTTGAATAGTCCTCTCTGATTGTCCGTCCGTTTGAGGATGGTATGTCGAACTGAATCGTAACTCCGTACCCATAGCTTTTTGCAAGCTAACCCAAAATCTTGAAGTAAATCTTGGGTCACGATCCGAAACTATGGATACTGGCATGCCATGCAATCTTACAATCTCATTTACGTACATTTGAGCAAGACGTTCAAGGGAATAAGTCTCTCGTATCGGCAAGAAATGAGCAGACTTGGTTAATCTATCAACAATAACCCAAATAGCATTGATGCCTTGAGAAACCGTAGGAAGACCCGTAACGAAATCCATAGTAATGTGTTCCCACTTCCATTTCGGAATCTCAAGTGGTTGCAATGGACCCTTTGGCACTTGATGCTCCGCCTTTACACGTTGACAAGTTAAACACGTTGAAATAAACTTTGCAATCTCTCTTTTCATATTGTTCCACCAAAATGTATGTCGAATGTCACGATACATTTTGGTACTTCCAGGATGAATTGCAAATGGTGTATTGTGTGCCTCCATCATGATCTTGTACTTCAAATCAGGATTGTTAGGAACACAAAGTCTGGAGTGGACTCGAAGTATTCCTTCTTCATCAATTCTCGCTTCTGGAATGGCACCTTCTTGTACTTTCGTCTTCATATGCATCAGCTCCGGATCGCTGGCTTGAGCAACCTTAACTTTTTCTATTAAAGTTGGCTCTATGCGTATACTTGACATCATTGCTCTCATTCCTGTATATGATCTTGTACTCAATGCGTCAGCTACCACGTTCGCTTTTCCAGGATGGTATTGAATAGTGTGGTCGTAATCTTTCAACAACTCGAGCCAACGTCGTTGCCGCATGTTGAGTTCTTTTTGAGTGAAGAAATATTTGAGGCTTTTATGATCTGAATATATCTCCACTTTCTCCCCGTATAGATAGTGCCTCCAGATCTTTAGCGCGAAAACGACTGCTGCCAACTCTAGATCATGAGTAGGATAATTCCTCTCATACTCTTTAAGTTGTCGCGAGGCATAGGCTATGACTTTCCCACGTTGCATGAGAACACATCCTAACCCTTTGCCTGAAGCATCGCTGTAGATAACAAATCCATCCGAACCAGATGGTATTGTTAGAACAGGTGCCGAAATAAGTCTCCTCTTAAGCTCTTGGAAACTCTTCTCGCATTCCTCGCTCCATACGAATTTTGTATCCTTCCGAGTTAGCTGAGTTAATGGAGTAGCAATTCGAGAAAACCCTTCCACGAATCTCCGATAATAACCAGCTAAGCCCAAAAAGCTACGTACTTCAGTGACCGACTTCGGTTGCTCCCAACTTTGTATTGCTTCAATCTTCGTCGGGTCAACAGATACTCCATTTTTTGACACCACATGCCCAAGGAATGCTACTTCCTCAAGCCAGAACTCGCATTTCTTCAACTTAGCATATAACTTGTTTTCACGAAGCCTTTGGAGTACCAGCTTCAAATGGTGCTCATGATCTTCACGGCTTTTGGAATATATGAGGATGTCATCAATAAAGACAACAACGAATTGATCCAAATAATCTTTGAATACTATATTCATCATATCCATGAAAGCAGCAGGAGCATTAGTCAATCCAAAAGACTTGACTAAGAATTCATAATGCCCATACCGAGTTCTGAAGGCAGTCTTTGGAATATCCTCAGTTCTAATTTTCAGCTGATGATATCCAGATCGAAGATTGATTTTTGAAAAGAATTGTGCTCCTTGCAACTGGTCAAACAAGTCATCAATACGAGGTAGAGGATACCTATTCTTGATGGTGACATGGTTCAATTCCCGATAGTCAATACAAAGTCGCATACTCCCATCTTTCTTCTTTACGAATAAAACAGGAGCACCCCAAGGAGATGTACTAGGACGAATGAAACCGATGTCCAATAACTCCTGTAGTTGGACTTTTAACTCCTGAAGTTCAATAGGAGCCATTCGATATGGGGTTTTAGAAATGGGCTTTGTACCAGGTTCAAGATCAATAAAGAATTCAACTTCACGTTCTGGGGGTAGACCGGGAAGTTCTTTAGGAAATTCGTCAGGAAAGTCAATAACAACAGGAATATTATTCAATTTTGACGTGTCTTTATTCAAATCCATAACATGGGCTAAGAAAGCTTGACATCCGTTTTTCAATAAACGAATAGCTTTATGATTAGATATGATAGTGATTGATTTTAATAGTTTAGTTGCCTGAATTCGAACAACAGATTGATTAGGAATATGAAAACTAACAACCTTACGAAAACAATCAATTTTGGCATGATGAGTAGTTAACCAATCAATCCCTAAAATCACATCAAAAGCAAGTATCTTTAAAGAGATCAGGTCAACAGGTAAGGTGATGGTACCAACTTGAATGAAACAAGATTTATAAACAGTGGATGTGATAAAAGTTTCTCCTAACGGAGTTTCCACAGATAGGTCAAAGTCTAATTTCTCCGGAGTCAAGTTTAAACGTTGAGCGCAAGCAGGAGAGATAAATGAATGGGTAGCACCGGTATCAAGTAAGGTATAAACTTCGCAAGAATTTATAAATAGCTTACCCGTGATCACCTCGTTTGGGTTCCTCGCATGTTGACCAGTCACAACAAACGCTCTTCCAGGAACCATTGACTTTGGCTTTTCTGGGACAGTCTTTTGAGTCACCGTCCCTGCTGAACTAGGTTTTGCTACCGTACAATCTCGAGCGATATGTCCTTCCTTTCCACAATTATAGCATACCTTGAACTGTTGTGGGCAGTTTGGACTGATATGTCCCTCTTTCCCGCATTTGTAGCATATGACCGGTGGTCTTTCTCCTCTCTTAGAACCAGTTGCTATCGGCACTGTCGTCTTCACATGGTCGTTGTTAAATCTCCTCTTTTTAAAATCTCCTCCTGACTCGCTTCTTCTATTTTCATGGCCATGATTACCACCAAAGTGGTTACCATTTTTTTCCGTCTTTTTTTTTCTCCACTGGTTATCGTTATTTTGTTGACTGCTATCTCCGGTATGATCCTGATTGTGGTACCTCGGTTGACCGTACTCGTTATCTCGCTCCAACAATTGAGCCCTGTTAACAACATCTGAATAGAGAGAAAATTTATGAGAGATGAGATATTGTCGTATGCCGGGTTTCAAACCTCTTAGAAACATCCGCGTCATACGTTCCTCATTCTCCACCAAATGAGGTGCAAACCTGGATAACTCTGCAAACTTTGCCTCGTACTAAGACACCGTCATGTTATTTTGTTCTAATCTGATGAACTCCACTTCCTTCATATGACGAACACTTTCAAGAAAGTATTTGTCATTAAATAGTTTCTGAAACGTCTCCCAAGACATGCTGAGTGCGGCTGGATGGGTACGCTTCACAGACTCCCACCAGTAGTCTGCCTCGCCACGGAACATAAAGGTGGCGAATGGAACCTTCTGTTCCTCCGTACAACCCAAGACATCGAATATCTTGGTAATTTGCTTGACCCATGTCTCCGCCATGATCGGATCTGGCTTTCCCTTAAATTCTGGTGGTCCCAACTCTTTGAACTGCTTGGCTGTGACAACCCGTGAATTGTTATCATTTTCTCCTGTATTTTGAACACGAGTCTCCCTCGTCTGATTTTGCATGAACTGCAAAAAACTTCTAAACATTGCGTCGTTCATCGTCTGATCAGTGGTGTTGTTCACAGGAGGAACATTGCCAGCCTGTTGCACGTTCTCCTCGTTAGTAAGTACAGGCATCTCCACGGTCTCATTAACTCCACTGTTAACATTCTCGGTTGCCATTCTTAAATACTGCCATAAAACAAGGGTTAATTAAGCAAATCACATATCACATAATATCCCTATATACTGACCAACTAACAAATAAGCTTAGGTAGGACACACTAGCGAAGGAATTACTCGTCTCTCCCCTCCTAGTTCTATTCCCCGATCTCCGCCAGAGATCATATCCCTAAGCTCTGATACCAACTGTGACGCCCCCAAAATAGGTCCATTCCATCCAACCCATTTTGAGTCGCCAAATACATGGTACAGAAATAACCACAACTTTTACAACCCATAAACTGTGAGTTTGAATACAAACATTGTCATCATACCCAACTATGTCCTCAATACAATTATTGATATATTATTTTACAAAAATGGTGAGGACTACTAAACAACTCTCTCAAGGACCATCAATTCATACCCCGGCTCGTACCCGCTATATTCTCATCTCCTGAGAAGAAAAATGGAACAAAAAGGAAAAGGGTGAGCTCAACTAGCTCAGTAAAGAATATTATGACTAAGATAATATACAACAAATTATCGTTAGTCTTCAACAGGGAAAAATCTGATAGAATACAATAGACAACAAGTTTTAAATCAATATTCGCAGCGGAAAATATTAATTCATAGAAGAGTTACGTAGAGGATGAAATCTACTAATGTCTATGAATTTAACAGTCCATCAACAGTATTTTTTTTATCCCTATAACATCAATCAATGCACATCTTGAATCATATATTCATCCTTGCACTACAGGCCAAGGATATTCATCTGTTGGTCATGTTCATCTAAACACCTGTTCATCTTTGCACTACGGGCCAAAGATATTCATCAGAAATCATTCATCTTTGCACTACAGGCCAAAGATATTCAATAATAACCTTCTTTAAGACTGAAGATGATAAAAAAATATTTTTAAAGAAACGAATCCAGTGAAACAAAATGACAAGGATTAAGGATTAAGGATTCGTACTTTGTTTTATCCATGTCCAAAAATACCTCAAAAATAATCATAGTGGTGTAAAATTCAAGAATGATCAAAACATGGATACAATCAAAGCTAGTATCCACAATAAATATTTTGGACGAAAAGAAAAAATAATAATTTTTCTGTGAATAGTGCCGTATTCGTGAATAGTGCCGTATACGTGGATAGTACCGTATACGTGAATAGTAACTCCGGCACAAAAAGTTCCAAATTTGATAAAAAAAAATTCACCAATATTCCGGAATAATGATATTGAAGAAAAAATATCATTTGAGAAGAAAATAACATCCCTTACCTCAAAATAGCCGTACTTCTGACTGAATTTCGGTATAGTTCTGACAGAAACTCGCACCGTATAGCAACACTCAAAGTATACTCACAAGAATACGCTCGATAATATAGAGAGAGAAAGAGAGAAAACTTTGTTTCTGGTGTGATTTTCAATTCTAACCTAGCCCTCTATTTATAGAAAAATGTTAGAACGCCAAAGGAGACTAAATTAATATAATATTAATATTTACAAAACATTCAAGCCAACCACCAAGGAATCTGATTTTAGCCATCAAACACATGTTAAAGATGCCCACCAACCTTTGTAAAACGTTTTTGTTGAAAATAATAATTAAAACTTCCAAAAATCAATTATTTCGGAACCCCGAAACTTCAATAATTCACAATAAATAGCTCATTTGTCAGAAAATTCGAATCTCGCGACTTTCCATGGGAAATTCCATTCTCTACAACTTTTCAGAAGAAAAATTTTCCAAATTCCAAACAGAAATTGACCGAAATCCACAAACGGGTGATTTTACAGTCTATACTCAATTTTTCGGTCAAAAATTATGTCTACCGACACACAAAATATGTGTTAAACATTTAATGCCACAAAAATACTCTACCTCCTCATATACTCATATATCCCACATTCATTGTAAAAATATCATCGTTAATATATTATTAAAATAATATATTTAAATGAATTATTTTATCAGAAAAAGATAAAATATTAATTTTCAACAATTGTTACATTAAAAATTTTCTCCATCTATATCCACATAAAATAAATATTTTCTTTATCATAATAATCAATAATTAATTATTAAAAATAATATCACAGAATCACAGTACTGACAACCAGGCCGTTCCCAGGATAGAGGGGGCTTTCTAATAAGGATTTCTCCTTACTGGCGCGCAATTAGGTGACCAAACCTCTCCTTAGACAGAACTTTCTAGACATTGCCAATAATGTTATCTGATAATATTATTTAAATAATATGAATTATTGATCTGATAATGGAAAATACTATGCAGTGACAATTATTGAAACAATAATAATATAAATATCAACGCAGCAATTATTGAATCAATAAAGTAATGAACAGTAACTCCTGTAGCAATTATTGAGTAGTGCCTTCTTACGTAAGGATCAATAATTCAAAATACTGTGCAATACCGTGTGCCACTGTGCAACAACGCGTATTACTGTATTTTAACCACCGGGTATTCCAACAGTGTAAACGGTAACAACTACGCCGTTATTTTTAAACAGCTTATATTTGTCGTTTTCTTCCTCCAATCGCTTTCCGTTATGGGGCCCACACATGGCTGCGCCGTCGTACGAATATTCCCCGACAGTACGAATATTCCACGACCAAACGAATATTCCCCGACAACAATGAATATTTTATAACCACTTGCTTATTTTGAAATATTTGCGTATTTTACCCATAACTATCCTCATTAATCAAATCAACCCTTACTATTCAAAATAATAATTAAAGGAAATTAAATTTCATTTATTAATTATTTGGGGTCTTACAGATAATAATATTCATACGAATACAAAAAAATAATATCTCTTCAGAATATAAAAAAATAATAACTCTTACCTCAGAAGAAGACTGTATACTGGAGTAGTGAAGTAGCAGACTTCGCTTCTTCTTTCTCTCTATAGCTTCTCTCTCTATAGCTTCTATTTCTATAATTGCTCTTGTGATACTTAGTGAATTGGTAAGAAATGAAGGAATAATGAGTTTCTATTTAGAGAAAAATATAGTTTTAATAATTGCACATTTTGGGGCTCAAAATATTACAGTATAATACCTTCCTCTTTTTCTTCATTTTTAATTTAGTCCTGCAAGTATTATCAAACTTGCACCACCTCCCCTAATAGTAAATCATGTGAATCAATAGTAAATCATGTGACTTAATAGTTCTAAACAAGTGAAAAAATTAATTATAGTATAATACCTTCATCTATACCTCCATTTTTAATTTAGTCATTCAAGTATTATCAATCTTGCACCAACTCCCCTAATAGTAAATCATGTGAATCAATAGTACACACATGTGAATACATAGTTATAAGCATGTGAATTAATAGCAATTAATTGCTCATTTATCCGATTAATTATCCGATTGGTCAATATAACCTCCAGACATCAATTATTATCGAAATAAATATCGATTTCCACTAACATTAATAATTCCCACACAATGGAACTATCAATTTCATCTTTAATCAACACGAACTTATTCATCATTAATATTATAATTCATAATATTTAACAACCAGGTCATTCCCAGGAAAGAGGGGGCTTTCCGATAAGGATTTCTCCTTATTGGCGCGCAATTAGGTGACCAAACCTCTCCTTGACAGAACTTCTAGACATTGTCAATATTGCAAATAATAATATGAATAACTTTGTCGTCTCAATTATTGATTTAATAATATAAAATATTGTGACAATAATTGAATAAAACCGAGTGACTTCTCACTTAAGCATCAATAATTAATACCGTGTGTTACTATACAACCACGCGTATTACTGTACTTTTATCACCGATTATTTTATGACAACTTGCTTACTTTGAAAAAATTTCAAATATCACCCTTAACTTTAATCTTTTATCAATTTAACCATTTACTAAATAGAATAATTATAAGAAAATTGAATACTTTCATTTCATAAAATTTGGGGTCTCACATATACAACGATGAAGGGCTGAGGGTCAATATGGATCTACTAGAAGAAGTCAGAGAGACAGCTCTGATCAAATTGACAGTCTATCAGCGTCGGGTAGCTAAGCATTATAACAAGGGAGTAAAACTTCGAAGATTTGAAGTGGGAGATTTCGTTCTCAGAGAAGTCGAAGCTTCTATGCCTCAGAATTTCGTAAAATTAATGCCGAACTAGGAAGGTTCTTACGAAGTTGTTGAAGTACCGAAGTCAGGAACATATCGGTTAAGGGCATTAGATGGATCAGATATAAAGAATACTTGGCACGCTGGAAGGCTTCGAAAATATTTTTAGTAGAGATAGAATCAATGTACAGAAGTTTGTAATCATGTTAATCTTCATCAATAAAAGATTCTTTTTCTCCAAATTGTGTTCTGTACAGTGGCATTATATCCAAGGGTGTAAGGAGGTTCGGGTGGACTTGTTTTCCATTTGATGGTAAACCAATTGTTAAGGAGAATTAATGATGTAAGGAGGTTCGGGTGGACTTATTTGCCATCCGATGGTAAACTAATTGTTAAGGAGTATTCATGGCGTAAGGAGGTTCGGGTGGACTTGCCTACCATTTTAATGGTAATTAATCATTATGAACTTTTCATGGTGTAAGGAGGTTCGGGTGGACTTGCCTACCATTCAATGGTAAATTCGATCATTCAATGGCGAATTAATTATTTTGGAGTTCTCATGGTATTTGGTGGATCGGGTGGATTCATTTGACCATTCGATGCTGAAACATATATTGTTCGGAAGAATTTGTTGGTCTTGGCAAGCGTCTCGCTCTTCTGTACCAGGACTTCATTTCTGTGAATCAGGTCTACATTCATGTTGACCGTGATTCGATGAGTAGCCTCGGCCGTCTCTAGTTTTTCCTTGACATTGTGAAGATCTTTTCGAAGGCACTCATTGTTGAAAAGAGCAGTGTCGTGTTCGCTCCTTTCTTTATTTAACGCCGACTTCAGAATGGCGTTCTCTCAATGGGTAGCGTCTTCTTCGGCTTCAGATTCTTTATATTTGGGACAGAGACGCTAGAAGATCGCATTTGCCTACACAATCAGAGTCTATTAGTTACTATCTAATAGACATATATTATTTCAAGTAAACGGGTTATTAATAACTTACTTTAGCCTGATACTTCATTCCTTCATCGATAAGATCCATGATTGAACTGTTCCCGAACCTATGATCATCGGTTTCCTGAACAAACGAATTATAGAGTTGGAAGGGAAAATGTTTGTTGAGCTCAAGCCAAAGAGAAGGCGATGCTACGGCTTCTAGCTTGGCTTCGGATGAAGATGGATGTGGCGAAGAAGGTTTGGGTTGTTCAGGAGGAGGTGGAGGTCGAGCAATGGTATGTTCGGGAGGAGGAGGAGCATTGATTATTGTGGATTCTGGAGGTGGTGTTGGTTGATTTTCAGAAAGATGTTTTCTTTTTCGAGTGAGAGATGGAGTGGGCTCTGCTTGTTCCTCGAGCTCCTCTTCAGAAACAACAATTTCCACATGAACGACTGGGGGAAGATTAGTTTCAGAAGAGGATACTCTGAGTTCTTCGGCAGTAAGGGGGGTTACTTTAGTTTTCCTCTTCTTGGTACGAAGGACTCGAGCCCGTTCGTCCTGAGGCATATCTAGCAGGCTCTCGGTGAAAATTGATGGAGGAGCAGGTTTGGCTTTTCTAACAGCTCTCTACTTTCGACGAGGTTGAACAGATTCTATTGTGGGAGAGGGTTCAGTAGTTTGGGGATCAATTGGTTGAGCTTCAGCAAGTTGTGTTTCGGTAGAAGGTTCAGGATCATTAGCAGATAAAAAGGCTTCAAGATCTCGTTGGTCAGAAGAAGTTGATTTAATCAGAGTAACTGCAAGGATGTAAAACAACAAATCAGAGCCAATATTATTGAAAATTTCAAAAGTTATACAAAAAGATAGTTCAGGACTTGCGTTTGTGTTCATATAACCATGCCTGCTTGGTTAACAGTTTAAAGTTCCATTCTTTCTTTGGAAAGTTGTCAAAGAGCTCTATCATCTCATTTACCCATTCTTCGGCAATATCACCAAAGTCGGCAAACACTTTTTCCAAAGTCGTCCATTCCGGAAGAGAAGCAACTTCTAGTCCTTTGACGAAGAACCACTCTTTATGTCATCCTTTGTTTCTAGAAGGAGTGGACACCAAAGAGCTTTTTTCAAATTTCTCACCTGGCTTCGGCGATTGCTTGCTCATAACCTTAAATCCCTTCTCACGGGATTTGTTGATGTTATAGATGGAGAAGAAGAAGTCGAGGGTAGGAGTAGCGCCTACCTACTGACAGAAGGCGATGAAAGATAGGATATGGATGTAGGAGTTCGGCACCAGTTGGGCAAAACCTACACCAATAAATCCTAAGATGGTAACTAGAAAGGCATGAAGAGGGAATCGAACCCCCTTTTCGAGAATAGTTGCCGGTATGGCGGTCCAGCCTTCAGGTCGCTGCTACATTCGTTCCTTGGGAGCTGGAACCCTCACCATATAGGTATCCAAAATCTGATAACGGGTCCGAATGTTGTACAGCTCAGTCTCAATAACAATGGAAGGAGTATTGGCATGAGGGAATCGTTCCTCTTTCTTGAAGAATTCAGAAGGGTTTGGAATGGGTTTTGATTTTGGATTTTTGCTAGGAGTGGCGGTAGATGTGAGGTTAGAACCCGAAGCCATCTTGGTAGGGCTTGGGCTAGGAGGAATATAGGTGAGGGGGTCACCTCAAGAGGAATGTCTTGACCGAATTCTTGAGACGCCATTGCTGAAAATTTACAGAGAGAGAAAGAGTTTGAGAGAGAAGATGAGAGCTCAAGAGTCTGAAATTTCAAATTGGCAGGTAAAATTGTCAAAATTGGGGGGAAAGGGCTTATATAATAACTATCCCTTCAGTTATTCGCCAAGCACGAGGCCGACACATTTAATGTAGGTAATGATGATGAATTTAAAGAGACATTAGCCGATTTGGGCTTCCAAATTGGGCCTCCGGTTTTATCATGTCTTAATTATTTGAACTTCACCGAATGGGCCTTGACATTTTATTTTGGGACTTATCTGATCTTGCCACAATTCTTTTACCATCATGGACCGTTTACAGTCTTCTATTAAACAGTCTGTTTAATAAAAGACTAGGGGGCAATGTTGGGCCATGATATTTTATACATATTGGGCCAAATCTCTGGGCTAAATTCATTGGGTCATTTCTAATGGGTCCTAAAAGTATTGGGCTTAGTCATTGGAACGAAGCCGATGGGTAAATAATGTTTCCATTTGGGCTTTGACCGGTAATGATAACAAAGATAACTGTTGACTGATATCCTGCATTGCATTAATGAGGATTGGACAGATTCGGCCGGCAGTGGACAAAGGTGATGGGATCAACTGGTAAGCTACCTGCTGAGGGTGTGGCAGGCAGATCGGTTGCATGCAAAACTGGAGTTAGAGTATATGAGGACCGGATACAACACAATTAGAGGTAACTAATATTTTCTTTTATCAAAACACTAGAGTTATATTCCTCCATTGCTATCCTTGTATGTGCATGTACTGACTCCCACGCCGAAGCTATCCCCCGACGGTCCAAACCGTCAAGCTTCTGGTATTGACCTGTTGAACTGTGCAGGATTGGACGTGCTCTTACGTGATTGAGGTGCGTGAAAAGATCTTGGTGTTAACAGTAATTAAGATCCATGAATAATATTTTATATTTCTAACATATGTTAAATGTCAGAATATATATAAAATATGAAATCAAATTCTTATAACAGTAATAGTATACTTTGGTCTCATAACTATGTTGACAAGCTTGTGTGTCTTTATACGTTCTCTTTCCCCCCCCCCCCCTCTCTCTCTCTCTCTCTCTCTCTCTCTCTCTATATATATATATATATATATATATATATATATATATATATATATATATATATATATATATATATATATATATATATACGGGAAATGATCCATAGCATGTATTTACTATGGATGAAAAATGGGCAAATAGCATCATAATCATCCATTACATAAATTAAGGGCTGAGATTTAATACACAATTACGCCTTCCGCTAGTTCAACTAGCGGATGCATGAAAAAAAAATTAGGCCCAAATTACCCCCAACTCCCATATCAATCCATTGGTGTTGAACTAACGGAAGAATAATATTACGGTGGATTATCATAGAATCCCAAATATTTAGATAACGAATATTAATTGGGGCAAAAAAGGCGATTTTCAATTACGGTTTCGTGCGATTTCACTCAAATTGGGGCAGGGTCTGTGCACTCGTGTAATCGAATTGGAGCAAAAAACCTGCTGCAATTTTCAATCCAGGGTTTCTCAATGATCGAATTTATGTTCTAAATCAACCTAATCTGCATTTATTCGGCAAGTTTTTTATTCCAATTTTGATGTGGGTTTACCTCTAGTTGACCAAAATTTTGGTGTGGTTTGTAGATTACTTGGTCTCGTTGGTGTCAATTAGGCGGTCTGTGAACTTTTGTTGATCAACCCCACCTTGCATGTTAGCACATCTAAATTAATTTAGATTCACATTTAGGGGTTGGCAAAAAGAGAAAAAAGAAAAAAGGCCTTCCTGAATTTGACTTGGGTTTTGAGAATGCAGTTGGAAAATAATATAATCTCATACTTTTATGTCATTCTCATTATATTCCTTAATTCTAACTATATTATATTTAATATATATGTAAAATGTTTTTTTTGCTCTATAAGATATTTTGTTTGTAATATGTTTTAAATACTCAAGAGGTGTTCTAGTAAAGTAACCAAATAAGATACTATTTAGTTTGATGCATATGCTAGAATATTGGAACTTTATTTGCTGCTAAGAACAAAGTCATCTTGTAACAACAACAAGATTGCTTAATTATATATACTATTTTAAGTTTTGATTTTTGCATTTGGGCCTCACTGATTTTGATTTATCAAGAACTGTTGATAATCTTTAATTCATTAGTTTATTGTGTTTCACAAGTTTTCTTTAATTAGAGTAGTTATTTGAATAATGTGGGTCAAATAATGTTGTAGGTGTCAAATTGTCAATACCATGTTGTTTCCAATTGATAATATCTAAAAAGTGTCACAAAAAATTTTTGTATATTATTTTGATAACCGGTGGTAGTGGATTGATTTTCTTTATTAATTTTATTGTTTTGTTTATTGAGCTTCTTTAATTGTTGTTGAATTTGGTATTGTCAGTCTCAATTATCTTGTTTGTTATATTCCCATGTTGTTTTCACTTATATTTTGAGAAGATGAGTAATCTGAGTGTATGGATTATATGAATTTATGAATGTCTAGTAGTTTTGATTGGGAGTTTAATTCATTAGTTATTGCAACAAACTGTATTTTTCTTAATACAAAAGTGTCAACAGAATTAAGGGGTTAATGTTTTTTTTGCTCGAAAATCCAAATTCAGCTAAATGTTCTTCCTGCTATCTCTAATCATCTTGAACACAGATATACAACAAAATAGATACATGTCTTGTTGTATAGTTTTGGCTCTCTTGTATATGCTCTGTAATTGCTCTTTTTCCCCTCCTCACAGTAATCATACATTTCCTTGGGTTGCAGTTCAAAGCATTTGTATTATAGACTATTATATATCTTTATTACATTTATATCTGTATACATGTCTGGCTATTAATTACCCTCCAATGTATACACCAAACTCCTTTCTAGTGACCTTTTTAATATATGGCTTTTGATATCTCATTTTCTCAGCCTTGTTATCGATCTAGCTACGTAGTTTGGAAAGAAATCAATGCAGAACAAAAGTTTCTTAAATTATAAGATAGGTTTATATGATTAGTTTCTTATCAAAATAGTGAATGTACACTTAGCTTATAACAATAATCTCCAAGAAGGTAATTGACACTTGGCATATGTACAATTTTATTCTTTTCAAGTTGTACGGGTGAATATTTCACAATTGACATAAACATATTTTGATTATTCATGCCTTAGCTGCTTCAAGGGAGGGGTGAGAATCTTCAGTCATTTAGTTTGGCAATGTTGAGTTTTGATTTAATTTGGCTTGCATTTGTCTTTCTGAATTTTAAAACAGCCATGTTGAGTTGACTCCAAGTAAACACCCTTGTCTTTATGTGTGTATTATGAGATTTGGAAGCAACTTATTTAATTTAATTTAAAATTGTTGTTTCAAAATTTATGTTTGTTTCTTTATTCTTGCTATCTCAATGGAAAAAGGAGGCTTGAAAAGATGGATCAGATAAAGAGAAAAAGTAAGTTGAGGAAATTCTATACGAGATTGATTTAGGACATTCTTTTAAAAAAGATTTGAGAGGGCGAAGGGATTTTGAGGACTTGTAGAGTGATATATTTGTTTATTATATTTGTCATTTTGCTCATATCAACTTTTTATGAGCATTTTTATAAATTATTTAATACTTGTGTGTTGTGATAATGTGATGAATGTTTAGGAAACATATAGATATTAATCCTGGACCTGCTAATCCTATTGTGTTATGGGACCAAGAAAATCATGTATCGTCAGACTTATGGCAAAATATTATAATTTTATTAATGTATAACAACATTCATTTAGTTAAACTTTTGTTATAAACATTCATGTTGTGACGATTTATGTTTTTATGTTGTTGGACGTGTAGGATAGGGGTGTGTTAGAAATTTGTCAAATGTCTGCAAAATTAACTGAATGGAACTTGACTGAACAATAAGAATATCTGCTGGAACAATTAGGTTTTGGTATATTTTGTCATCAAGCTATATTTAGGCGTCAACGGGAAGATTATGAGCCACGGGTATTCATTAATCAATATGTGGCTGTAAACACTGTAAGTTGTTTGTATTTATGTAATGGATGGTTATGACGCCTAAAGGGTCAAGGATGGTGTATCCGTCTTTGAGTAATTTCTCTATACCATGTCATATAATCCTCGATAGATATATGTTGCAAAGCCTCCAACACTTGTCCTTTTAAACTCTCCATGTATCCCTCCCACAATCGAATATATTTGTCCCTATGGTTTTCAAAATTTATTCTCTCAAATAATTTATGTTCCTTTCACAATTCCACCATATTTTCAGCATTAGATGGATACGACTGCAAATTTCCAAATTGCCTCATAAATCTGTCAGACATTTGGAACTCAACAATGTCGTAATGTATCAATGGTATACGAGCGGCTCCACCTAACATTGCCTCAAAAAAATCCCAAGACAAACGTCTATTAAGTAACTAATATGGACGCCACACCCCATCTATTTCCAACATATATCAAACTCTCCTCAGAAAAACAAAAGATGGTGATGTGGATTTTTAAGGCGCTGATAATGTTTTGAATTAGGATCAAAAGAGGAGTATTGTGACGCCCCCAAAATTAGGTATACATCACTCATCTTGAGTCGCCAGATACATGGTACAGAATTCAAATACAACTTACTAATACAACTGTCGTGTACAATACGACAAAACATAACTGTGAGTTTGAATACAATTATTGTCTACTAGAGATCATACAAACTCAAAAGGTGTCCTCAATACAATTATTGTCACACTATTTAACAGAATAGTGAGGACTACTAATACTATTCTCTGGTCCATCACTCCGTTCCCCGACTCGTCCCAGCTATATTCTCATTTCCTGAAGAGAACAGTGAAAGAAAGGGTGAGCTCAACTAGCCCAGTAAGAAATATTATGACTAAGATAATGCAGAATAAATTATCATTAGCCTTCAACAGTGTTAAACTGATAAAATACAATAAACATCAAGTTTAACTACAGCGGAACCAGCAATCCATTAAAAGAGTCAAGTAGAAAATAAAATCTACTATCTTTTATGATTTAAAAGGTTTCTCATCATCGTTATAGCTGAGACTCAGCTTAATAAATATTCCACATCATCGAATCACCCCCGCACTACGGCCAAGGATATTCTTTAGTATCACGGCCACAATTATTCATACACTACAGCCAAGAATATTTGTGTATTCATCAATGGTCATGATCATGCCAACAACTGTCCATCAATGCACTATGGGCCAATGAGGATTTTTAATTTTTACATCATTTGTAACATTACGGTCATGATTACACCGAATAATCCCTGGTCATAATCATACCAAGTCCATCTATGCACTACAGGCCACAGATGACTTTCAACAAAATATAAACATGAGGATGATGACAATGATATAAGAATTCAATAAAACAAGTTCAAGAATTATTTTATCCAGGAATTATTAACGTTCAAATTTGTCAACACGATACTGTTTTGTGGTGTAAAATTCAAGAATGATCAGAAGAATATTTCTATGAAAGGATACTGGATGAAGCGCAAATATCAAGGATATTCCACTAATTTCATGGAGCATAGAAGTCAAAGTTTTATCCAACTGAGTATAATAAAGAATGGAATAACAAAAGAAATCACCATGCATGCGATAGACCGCACAGACATGTTATTCCAGCAGAATAATAATAACGGAACCAGGTCAGGTGAAATTCACACCGACAAGATGTTCCAATAGAATAATAAAGAATGGAACCAGGTCCGGTGTAAAACACACAGACAGGATATTCCAACAGAATAATAAAGAATGGAACCAGGTCCGGTGTAAAACACACAGACAGGATATTCCAACAGAATAATAAAGAATGGAACCAGGTCCGGTGTAAAACACACAGACAGGATATTCCGACAGAAATATAAAGACAGGATAGTAAATGGATGTCACCAAGTATAGGGTATTCCGCGTATACCGGTTATTCCAACAGAATAATAATGAATGAATAACATAAGGATTTCACCAAGTATAGGGTGTACCTGCGTATACAGGTCATGTATAGGGTATGCCACTTTTACAGGTTATTCCAACAGAATAACAAAGAATGGAATAACATAAGTTCTCTTCAAGAAGAAAGAATAACACCCCTTACCTTATTTAGGAGATTGAATACTGCAGTAGTGTAATAACCGAATACTCTTCTTCTTTCTCTCTTATTCTCTCTATACTTTCTCTCTCTATAGCTTGAGCGAATTCGTGAAAAATAATGAAGCCCTAGGCCTCTATTTATAGAAGATTTATTACTATTTACGAAGGTAATTACTATTGACGAAGGTAATTACTATTTACGAAGGTAATTACTATTTACGAAGGTAATTACTATTTACGAAGGTAATTACTATTTACGAAGGTAATTACTATTTACGAAAGTAATTACTATTTACAAAAGTAATTACTATTTATGAAAAAGACTCTTAGATGATGACATATGGCCCCCCATAAATAATTCAACTTACCACAAACGTCTAATAATAGACTCTTTATATACATCAAGGATTGAATAAAAATTATCAGAAATCATTTTATTTTTAATCAGCACATATTTAATCTTTCAACAATTATTAATCATTTATAACTTGTCGTCTCAATTATTGTTTAAATAATATAACATATTATACAGATGATACTGTGACAATAATTGAATCAATAATATAAGAGATATGATGCAGCAATTACTGTAGCAATAATTGAGTATAGCTGAGTGACTTCTCACGTAAGCATCAATAATCAATACCGTGTGCTACTATGCAACAACGCGTATTACTGTACTTTTACTAACGAGTAGTTCAACAGTTTTAACGGTAACACCTCCGCCGTTATTTTATAGAAAGATAATTTTGTCGTTTTCTAACTACGACAATACTTCCGTTGTTGGGTCCACCAATGATTGTGCCGTCGTACGAATATTCTCCGACAAAAAGAATATTCCCCGACCAAACGAATATTTTATAACAACTTGCGTACTTTGCAAAATTTATAAATATTACCCACAACTATAAAATTATATCAAATTTATTCCATAATATTCAAAAATAATAATTATAAAAATTCATCTTTATTTATAAAAACTGGGGTCTTACAACCTCCCCTTCTTATGAAATTTCGCCCTCGAAATTAGGGTACGTACCTGGTATGTCAAAGAGGTAAGGATACCTTGATTTCATTTCAGATTCTAACTCCCAAGTCATTTCCTCAACATCGTGGTTTCTCCACAAAACTTTGACTTGAGGTATAACCTTAGAGCGTAGAATATGTTCCTTCTTATCCAAGATTTGAACAGGAATATCTTCATACGTCAGATCTTCCGCTATTTCGTCCGGTTCTAACTCAATAATGTGGTTCGGGTCTTTCACATATTTTCGTAACATGGATATGTGAAAAATGTTATGAACACGAGACATACTTGGCGGTAAAGCGAGTCTATAGGCCACAGTTCCTATTCGATCGAGGATTAAAAATGGACCGATGAATCGAGGATTGAGTTTTCCTCTCTTTCCAAATCTTGTAACTCCTTTCCATGGATTAACACGTAACAACACATGATCTCCTATATTGAATTCCACGTCCTTTCGATGAAGATCAACATAACTCTTTTGTCGACTTTGTGAGGTTTTTATACGTTTTCGGATCGTTTGAATCTTTTCCGTAGTCATACATACCAACTCCGGTCCCAACAACGTTGCTTCACCCACCTCATCCCAGCATACTGGAGAACGACACTTTCTTCCATACAACGCTTCGAATGGAGCCATGCCAATACTTGCTTGATAACTGTTGTTGTAGGAAAACTCCACCAATGGTAAGAACTTGTCCCAACTTCCCTTGAAATCAAGGACACAGAGTCTTAATAGATCTTCGAGAGTTTGAATAGTCCTCTCCGACTGTCCGTCCGTCTGAGGATGATATGCCGAGCTAAATCGTAAGTCTGTGCCCATAGCTTTTTGCAAACTAACCCAAAATCTTGAAGTAAATCTTGGGTCTCGATCAGAAACTATGGATACCGGCATACCATGCAGTCTTACAATCTCGTTTATGTACATACGAGCAAGACGTTCAAGTGTATAAGTTTCTCGTATCGGTAAGAAATGAGCAGACTTGGTCAATCTATCAACAATAACCCAAATCGCATCTATGCCTTAAGAAACCTTTGGAAGACCGGTAACGAAATCCATGGTAATGTGTTCCCACTTCCATTCTGGAATTTCAAGTGGTTGCAATGGACCTTTTGGTACTTGATGCTCCGCTTTAACTCGTTGACAAGTTAGACACCTTGAGATAAACAACGCTATCTCTCTCTTCATATTACTCCACCAAAATGTATGACGAATATCATGATACATTTTGGTACTCCCAGGATGGATTGCAAACGGTGTATTGTGCGCCTCCATCATGATTTTATACTTTAAATCAGGGTCGTTAGGAACACAAAGTCTAGAGTTGACTCGAAGTATTCCTTCTTCATCGATTCTTGCTTCCGGCATAGCACCTTCTTACACTTTCTTCCTCATACGCATCAGCTCCAGGTCTGTAGCTTGAGCAACTTTAACTTTATCGATTAAAGTCGGTTCTACTCGTATATTCGCCATCGTCACATGCGTCCCTGAAGTCTTTAACTCTATCCCCATCCTTTGCAAGTCACACAAAATGGGCCCTTGCGTTGACAATATCGCACTCGTACTTGCATGTGATCTTCTACTCAATGCGTCAGCTACCACGTTTGCTTTTCCAGGATGGTATTGGATGGTATGATCATAATCTTTCAACAGTTCAAGCCAACGTCGTTGTCGCATGTTGAGTTCCTTTTGAGTGAAGAAATATTTGAGGCTTTTATGATCCGTAAAGATCTCCACTTTCTCCCCATACAAGTAATGCCTCCAAATTTTAAGTGCAAAGACAACAGCTGCCAACTCTAGATCATGAGTAGGATAATTCTTCTCATATTCTTTGAGTTGTCGCGAGGCATAGGCTATGACTTTTCCATGTTGCATGAGAACACATCCCAGCCCTTTGCCCGAAGCATCACTGTAGATGACAAATCCCTCCGAGCCAGACGGTATTGTCAGAACATGTGCTGAAATGAGTCTCCTCTTGAGTTCTTGAAAACTCTTCTTACATTCTTCGCTCCAACCGAACTTTGTATCTTTCCGAGTCAGCTGAGTCAATGGAGTAGCGATTCGAGAAAATCCTTCCACGAATCTTCGATAATAACCAGCTAAACCGAGAAAGCTACGTACTTCGGTCACTGATTTAGGTTGCTCCCAGCTTTGAATAGCTTCAATCTTTGCTGGGTCAACAGATATTCCACGACTTGATACCACGTGCCCAAGGAATGCTACTTCCTCAAGCCAGAACTCGCATTTCTTCAACTTGGCATAAAGCTTATATTCACGAAGCTTTTGGAGTGTCAGCCTCAAGTGTTGCTCATGATCTTCACGGCTTTTGGAATAAATAAGGATGTCATCAATAAAGACGACCACAAAATGATCCAAATATTCCTTGAATACTCGGTTCATCATATCCATGAAGGCAGCAGGAGCATTAGTCAATCCAAAGGACATGACTAAGAATTCATAATGCCCGTACCGAGTTCTGAAAGCCGTCTTTGGAATGTCATCGGTTCTAATCTTTAATTGGTGATACCCGGAACGAAGATCGATCTTTGAAAAGAATTTGGCTCCTTGCAACTGGTCAAATAGATCATCAATTCGTGGCAATGGATACCTATTTTTGATGGTGACATGATTCAACTCCCGATAATCAATACAAAGTCGCATACTCCCATCTTTCTTCTTCACGAATAGAACAGGAGCACCCCAAGGAGAAGTACTAGGACGAATAAAGCCAATGTTTAACAATTCCTGCAGTTGGGTTTTTAACTCCTGAAGTTCAATAGGAGTCATTCGATATGGGGCTTTAGAAATGGGTTTTGTACCTGGTTCAAGGTCGATACAAAATTCAATCTCACGCTCTGGGGGTAGGCCAGGAAGTTCTTCGGGAATACGTCGGGAAATTCATTAACAATAGAAATATCGTTCAAAACTGACGTATTTTTGTTTAAATCTGTGACATGAGCTAAGAAAGCTTGACATCCGTTTTTCAATAAACGAATAGCTTTATGGATTGAGATGATCGTGATTGATTTTAATGGTTTGGTCGCTTGAATTCGCATAATAGGTTGATTAGGAATATGAAAGCTAACAACCTTATGGAAAAACTCAATTTTTGCATGATAAGTAGTTAACCAATCAATCCCTAGAATCACGTCAAATGCAAGTATTTTCAATGAAATAAGATCTACAGGTAATGTGAGGGTACCGATTTGAACCAAACAAGACTTATAAACAGTGGATGTAATAAAGGTTTCTCCCAACGGAGTTTCTACAGATAAGTCAAAGTCCAATTTCTCCGGAGTCAAATTTAATCGATGAGCGCAAGTAGGAGAAATAAAAGAATGGGTAGAACCGGTATCGAATAAAGTATAGACTTCGTTAGAGTTTATGATAAGCTTACTCGTGATGACCTCATTCGGGTTCCTTGCTTTCTGGGAGGTCACAACAAACGCTCTCCCTTGCACTACCGGCTTTGACCTTTCTGGGACGGCCTTTGGTGCCTCCACCCTAGTTGAATTGGTCTTTGGTAAACGACAAAATCGGGCCAAATGACCTTCTCTTCCACAATTATAACATGCTTTGGACGGCATCGCGCAATTTGGACTGATGTGTCCCTCCCCTCCGCATTTGAAGCATATGATAGGTGGTCTTTCTCCTTCCTTAACAACGGGTGCTGGTGCTGACGTCTTTCCATCATTGTTGAATCTCCTCTTTTTGAAATGTCCATTCTTATTGTTTTGGCCCTGATTACCACCGAAGTGGTAACCACTTCTGGCCTGCTGATTCCCTCCACGCTTGTTGTCACCGCTTTGATGACCACTCTCGCTGGTATTATAATTTTGTCGGCTGCTCTCTTTTAGTTGAGTTGACTCGTTATCGCGCTCCACTAACTGAGCCCTATTAACAACATCTGAATACAAACACAGTTTATGAGAAATAAGATGTTGACGTATCTCCGGCTTCAAACCTCTTAAAAACATTCGCGCCATTCTCTCTTCATTATCCACCAAATGGGACGCAAACCGTGATAACTCTGCAAATTTTGCCTCGTATTGCGACACGGTTATATTATTTTGTTCCAACTTAATAAACTCCACCTCCTTCATGTGGCGAATACTTTCGGGAAAGTATTTATCATTGAACAGCTCCTGGAACTTCTCCCAAGATATCTTCAGTACAGCAGGTTGAGTACGTTTTACTGATTTCCACCAGTAATCTGCCTCTTCGCGCAACATAAAGGTGGCAAAGGGAACCTTTTACTCCTCGGAAGCATCCCAAGACATCAAATATCTTGGTCATCTGCTTTATCCATGTTTCCGCCATAAGTGGTTTTGGCTCTCCCTTAAACTCCGGTGGTCCCAGCTCCTTGAACTGTTTAGCGGTGACCGCCCGAGAGTTTCCCGCGTTTCCATCTACGTTTTGGACAGGAGTTGCTCTCGCCTGCTGCTGCATGAATTGCATAAAACCTCTGAACATTTGATCATTCGTCATTTGGTCAGTGTTGTTGTTTGCATGAGGATTTTCGCCTTCCTGATGCACATTATCCTGATTATTGATATGTGGTGAATCAACGATCGTCTGTGCTCCATTGTCATTTTCAATATTCTCAGATGTCATTTTCAGATACTGCCACAAAATAAAAGGTTAATTGACATATAACATATTATCTCTACATTCTGACCGACCAATAAAATAGCACATAAACTTAGGTAGGTCATACTAGCGAAGGAATTCCCCGTCTCTCCCCTCCTAGTACTATTCTCACATCTTAGCCAGGGATCATATCCCTAAGCTTTGATACCAACTGTGACGCCCCCAAAATTAGGTATACATCACCCATCTTGAGTCGCCAGATACATGGTACAGAATTCAAATACAACTTACTAATACAACTGTCGTGTACAATACGACAAAACATAACTGTGAGTTTGAATACAATTATTGTCTACTAGAGATCATACAAACTCAAAAGGTGTCCTCAATACAATTATTGTCACACTATTTAACAGAATAGTGAGGACTACTAATACTATTCTCTGGTCCATCACTCCGTTCCCCGACTCGTCCCAGCTATATTCTCATTTCCTGAAGAGAACAGTGAAAGAAAGGGTGAGCTCAACTAGCCCAGTAAGAAATATTATGACTAAGATAATGCAGAATAAATTATCATTAGCCTTCAACAGTGTTAAACTGATAAAATACAATAAACATCAAGTTTAACTACAGCGGAACCAGCAATCCATTAAAAGAGTCAAGTAGAAAATAAAATCTACTATCTTTTATGATTTAAAAGGTTTTTCATCATCGTTATAGCTGAGACTCAGCTTAATAAATATTCCACATCATCGAATCACCCCCGCACTACGGCCAATGATATTCTTTAGTATCACGACCACAATTATTCATGCACTACAGCCAAGAATATTTGTGTATTCATCAATGGTCATGATCATGCCAACAACTGTCCATCAATGCACTACGGGCCAATGAGGATTTTTAATTTTTACATCATTTGTAACATTACGGTCATGATTACACCGAATAATCCCTGGTCATAATCATACCAAGTCCATCTATGCACTACAGGCCACAGATGACTTTCAACAAAATATAAACATGAGGATGATGACAATGATATAAGAATTCAATAAAACAAGTTCAAGAATTATTTTATCCAGGAATTATTAACGTTCAAATTTGTCAACACGATACTGTTTTGTGGTGTAAAATTCAAGAATGATCAGAAGAATATTTCTATGAAAGGATACTGGATGAAGCGCAAATATCAAGGATATTCCACTAATTTCATGGAGCATAGAAGTCAAAGTTTTATCCAACTGAGTATAATAAAGAATGGAATAACAAAAGAAATCACCATGCATGCGATAGACCGCACAGACAGGTTATTCCAGCAGAATAATAATAACGGAACCAGGTCAGGTGAAATTCACACCGACAGGATGTTCCAACAGAATAATAAAGAATGGAACCAGGTCCGGTGTAAAACACACAGACAGGATATTCCAACAGAATAATAAAGAATGGAACCAGGTCCGGTGTAAAACACACAGACAGGATATTCCGACAGAAATATAAAGACAGGATAGTAAATGGATGTCACCAAGTATAGGGTATTCCGCGTATACCGGTTATTCCAACAGAATAATAATGAATGGAATAACATAAGGATTTCACCAAGTATATGGTGTACCGCGTATACAGGTCATGTATAGGGTATGCCACTTTTACAGGTTATTCCAACAGAATAACAAAGAATGGAATAACATAAGTTCTCTTCAAGAAGAAAGAATAACACCCCTTACCTTATTTAGGAGATTGAATACTGCAGTAGTGTAATAACCGAATACTCTTCTTCTTTCTCTCTTATTCTCTCTATACTTTCTCTCTCTATAGCTTGAGCGAATTCGTGAAAAATAATGAAGCCCTAGGCCTCTATTTATAGAAGATTTATTACTATTTACGAAGGTAATTACTATTGACGAAGGTAATTATTATTTACGAAGGTAATTACTATTTACGAAGGTAATTACTATTTACGAAGGTAATTACTATTTACGAAGGTAATTACTATTTACGAAGGTAATTACTATTTACGAAAGTAATTACTATTTACAAAAGTAATTACTATTTATGAAAAAGACTCTTAGATGATGACATATGGCCCCCCATAAATAATTCAACTTACCACAAACGTCTAATAATAGACTCTTTATATACATCAAGGATTGAATAAAAATTATCAGAAATCATTTTATTTTTAATCAGCACATATTTAATCTTTCAACAATTATTAATCATTTATAACTTGTCGTCTCAATTATTGTTTAAATAATATAACATATTATACAGATGATACTGTGACAATAATTGAATCAATAATATAAGAGATATGATGCAGCAATTACTGTAGCAATAATTGAGTATAGCTGAGTGACTTCTCACGTAAGCATCAATAATCAATACCGTGTGCTACTATGCAACAACGCGTATTACTGTACTTTTACTAACGAGTAGTTCAACTAGTTTTAACGGTAACACCTCCGCCGTTATTTTATAGAAAGATAATTTTGTCGTTTTCTAACTACGACAATACTTCCGTTGTGGGGTCCACCAATGATTGTGCCGTCGTACGAATATTCCCCGACAAAAAGAATATTCCCCGACCAAACGAATATTTTATAACAACTTGCGTACTTTGCAAAATTTATAAATATTACCCACAACTATAAAATTATATCAAATTTATTCCATAATATTCAAAAATAATAATTATGAAAATTCATCTTTATTTATAAAAACTGGGGTCTTACAAGTATGCCTAGGATAATGCCCTAGGTATTAACTTCTGGGACTTAGGCCTAGGGGTAGGACGACCAATGTTCAACATTTCATGAGCCCACATCATAAGAAGGGTTGAACAACCTGTGAATTTTTTTGTTGTTTTACGAGTAGCATCATGCAAACTCCTATACAAATGCCCTAAAACTTCCGCCCCAAGCATATGTAACTACGTCTTCCAATATTTCCAATAACAATAACTATCTAGGATGCACAACATTTTTAGTCTTGGTTGGAAACAAAATAGCGCCACACAAGTACAACAGATATGCTGTAGTGTGTTTTACGACATCATCTGGAGTAGCATCACCAGGTACTTGTCCATATCTATGTCTTAACTAAGGCAAACTTATGCCCCCTTTTATAGCATTGTTCCCACTCATCTACTACAACTTGTTGCTCAAAAACCCTTATAAAATAGATTTTGGGATTTTCTAATTCTCCGCAAGTCAAAGGTTTTCCTAATACGGGCAACCAAAAGAAAAATCTCACATCCTCTATAGAAATGTTAATCACTCCACAATTTAAGTGAAACGTATTTGTTTCACTTCTCCAAAACCTAATTGTTCCAGCAAATATTCTTGTTGTTCAGTCAAGTTCTATTCAGTTAATTTTGCAAACATTTGATAAATTTCTAACGCACCCCTATCCTATACGTCCAACAACATAAAAACATAAATCGTCACAACATGAATATTTATAGCAAAAGTTTAACAAAATGAATGTTGTTATATTAATAAACTCACAATATTTTGCCATTAGTCTAATGATACGTGATTTTCTTGATCCCATAACACAATAGGATTAGCAGGTCCGGGATTAATATCCGTATGTTTCCTAAACATTCATCACAACACACAAGTATTAAATAATTTTAAAAAATTCCCATAAAAAATTGATATGAGCAAAATGACAAATATAATAAACAAAGATATCACTCTCCAAGTCCTCAAAATCCATTCCCCCTCTCAAATCTTTTTCAAAAGAATGTCTCAAATCAATCTCCTATAGAATTTCCCTAACTTACTTTTTCTCTTTATCTAATCCATCTTTTCAAGCCTCCTCTCTCCATTGAGATAACAAGAATAAAGAAACAAACATAAATTTTGAAACAACAATTTTAACTTAAATTAAATACAGTTGCTTCCAAATCTCATATACACACGTAAAGACAAGGGTGTTTACTTGGAGTCAACTCAACATGACTGTTTTAAAATACAGAAAGGATAGGGGGATAGATGAGCCTATAGAAGTAACATAACTTAGTAATCTAGCACTCTTTACAGAGAGACAAATGCAAGCCAAATTAAATCAACACTCAACATTGTCAAACTAAATGACTAAAGATTCTCACCCCTCCCTTGAAGCAACTAAGGCAGGAATAATCAAAAGATGTTTATGTCAATTTTGAAATATCCACCCATACAACTTGAAAAGATTAAAATTGTGCATATGCCAAGTGTCAATTACCTTCTTGAAGATTATTGTTATAAGCCAAGTGTACATTCACTATTTTGAGAAGAAACTAATCAGTATAAACTCATTATAATTTGAGAAACTTTTGTTCTGCATTGATTTCTTTCCCAATTACGTAACCAGATCGATGACAAGGCTGAGAAAATGGGAGAGCAAAAGCCATATATTGAAAAGGCCACTAGAAAGGGGTTTGGTGTATATATTGGAGGGTAATTAATAGAAAGACATGTATACAGATATAAATGTAATAAGGATATATAATAGTCTATGGTACAAATGCTTTGAACTGCAACCCAAGAAAATGTATGATTACTGTGAGGAGGGGAAAAAGAGCAATTACAGAGCATATACAAGAGAGCCAAAACTATACAACAAGACTAAATCACAAAACATGTAGCTATTTTGTTGTATATCTGAGTTCAAAATTATTAGAGATAGCAGGAAGAACATTTAGCTGAATTTGGATTTTTGAGCAGAAAAAAACATCAAATCCTTAATTCTGTTAACACTTATGCATTAAGAAAAAGATAATTTATTGCAATAACCAATGAATTAAACTCCCAATCAAAACTACTAGACATTCATAAATTCATATAATCCATACACTCAAAGTACTCATCTTCTCAAAGTACAAGTGAAAACAACATGGGAATATAACAAACAAGATAATTGAGACTGACAATACCAATTCAACAACAATCAAAGAAGCTCAATAAACAAAAAAAAAAAATAAAGAAAGAAAATCAATCCACTACCACGCTTATCAAAACAATGTACAAAAAAATTGTGACACTTTTAGATATTATCGATTGGAAACAGCGTGGTATTGACAATTTGACACCTACATCATTATTTGACCCACATTATTCAAATAACACTCTAATTAAAGAAAACCTGTGAAACACAATAAACTAATGAATTAAAGATTATCAACAGTTCTTGATAAATCAAAATCAGTGAGGCCTAAATGTAAAAATCGAAACTTAAATAGTATATACAATTAATAAATCTTGTTGATGTTGCAAGATGACTTTGTTCTTAGCAACAAATAAAGTTCCAATATTTTAGTATATGCATCAAACCAAATGGTATCTAAATTAATTTGGATATACTAACATGCAAGGTGGGGTTGATCAACAAAAGTTGACAAACCGCCTAATTGACATCAACGATCGAGACAAGTAATCTATAAACCCACATCAAAATTCTGGTCAACTAGAGGTAAACCCACATCAAAATTGGAATAAAAAACTTACCGAATAAATGCAAATTAGGTTGATTTAGAACACAAATTCGATCATTGAGAAACCCTGGATTGAAAATTACAGCAGATTTTTTTCTCCAATTCGATTACACGATTGCACAGACCTGCCCTAATTCGAGTGAAATCGCGTGAAACCCTAATTGAAAATTGCCTTTTTTGCCCCAATTGATATTTGTTATCTAAAATATATGTAGACCTGGCAAAAGAGGCCCAAGCCCGCGGGCTGGGCCGGCCCGCCCGCCACGGGCCGGGCGTTGGGCTTCAATTATTCAGCCCAGAAAAATGCGGGCGTTTTTGGCCCGGCCCGTTTTAGCCCGGCCCGTTTTGGCCCGGCCCGCGGGTGGCCCGGCCCGGCCCGCGGCCCGCAAATATTTTTTTTTTTTTTTTTTTACAGAAAATTTATATTTGTGGCTTATGAGGCTTGAACATAAGACTTGTAATTAAATAAATAAGAGTTCAAACCTTTTGAAAGTAATAAGAGTAACAAAAGTCGCAATGTTTTCAAAACATCAATGATGTTGTGATGTAATACTAGTCATTACTAGTTTTGTTTATCAAAGAAACACATGCACGCACAGTACAATATTTATAGGCCCATAGATTATTTTATATATTATAAATTAATAATAATGAGTTGGGGTTTAACATAGCCCATGCCATGAAAGATATACACAAGCATTCTTTTCTATATACTATTTATTTAATAATGAATCTCTTAGCAAAGCCCAATACTTTTTTTTCCTTTTGAAAATGCAAGCTTTTATTTTTTTTCTTGTTACTTTTTGTTTTACACAAGCACAGTACAGTGCCCATGCAAGGAATGACCAAGTTTGTAAACTAGTTAATAAAATGATAGAATTCATTTTTTAATAATTCATAATAGAATTTAACTATTAATTAATTTCATTTGTCTTGTTTCAAAAAGTCTATAATTATTAATTATTGATTTATTAATTATTTTTAATATTTATTATTATTATTGTTTCTTTTTGATGATCATTGTTGCAAAAAAAAAAAAAAAAAAAAAAAAAAAAAAAAAAAGCCCGCGGGCCGGGCCGGCCCGCCCAACCCCGGGCCACGGGCCTAAGAATTTTGGCCCACCAAAATCCGGGCCGTTTTGGCCCGGCCCATCATCGGCCCGGCCCGCTCTCGACCGGGCCGGGCCCGGCCCGCCCGGCCCGTTTGCCAGGTCTAAATATATGGGATGCTATGGGAGGGTAATTTGGGCCTAAATTTTTTTTATGTATCCGCTAGTTGAACTAGTAATGGATGGTTATGATGCTATTTGCCCATTTTTCATAATAGCAAATACATGCTATGAATCATTTCCCTATATATATATATATATATATATATATATATATATATATATATATATATATATATATATATATATATATATATACTAGTAATTACCCGTGTCTGAAGGCACGGCGTAACGAAAAAATAGATTAAAATTAAAAAAATATTATATTACCTAAATACTCTTTTTAACTTAAAATAACTTACAATCAGACATAACAATTATCATAATTTACCACACTACCACAATAATTAATTTTCCTTTAAAAATAAATATCAAGAAAAATATAAACTTGTCCACAAAACATACAATCATCAATAACAATTATTATAATTCAATTAAAATAAATCCGAATCTTTATTATTTAGATTACTGTTACTATTATTATTATTATTATTATTATTATTATAACAATAATTATAATTATTATTATTATTATTATTATTACTATTACTATTATTATAATTATTATAAAAATAATAATAATAATTATTATTATTATTAGTAGTAATACTATTATAATTAATATTAATATAATTATATTTATAATTATTATTACTATTATTAGTAGTAGTACTATTATAATTATTATTAGTATTATTATTATTTGTGTGTGTGTGTGAAGAAGAGAGGAGAGCAAAAGATTTTGTGTGTGAAAATGAGAGAGGGTAAAGTGTAGGGGTGAATTTGATTTGGGCGGGAAGAAATATGAGTCTTTAGATTAAATTGGAAGGATTAAGTTAGAATTAATCTGAACCGTCTTTGTGCTTTGTCAAATGAAAAATTCAAAATAGGTTCTGTTTTATTATATATATATATATATATATATATATATATATATATATATATCAAGAAATATATATGTCATTCTTGGTCATCATTTAATAACACTTAACATAAAGAAAAATACAATCCGGTGTAGTTTAAAAATTTTGCTTAATTTCTACCGAAAATAATATACAGATGAAATAATATACGTAATTGGATAAAAAAAAACTATATTCTGAAATCCCTAAAACCTAATCAAGAGACAGAGGGAGAGTACCACAGCTTAGGCAGAGCTCCGACCGACGACTTGGGCTTCACCTTCGACCGGCTATGCAACCCTCGTACTCTGAGGGACGACCAGGTATTCTTCTTCTATTCTTTCACTCTTCTCCTCCTATTCGTTTTTTGTTTCTGATTTTCTCTCTGCTGCATATTATTATTAGGATTAATTACATATATTAGTACATTTTTGAAAATAATTATAAAAATCATACATCCATAAAATAATTATAAAAATATTATACTTTTTCATTTTTATTTATAATATTAATACAATTATAAGTCATTAATTTAAGGGAATAATATTAATGGGCTGACATGGCAAATTAGTGTCCATCTTAAAATGGGTTTTGTTTTTTTTGAAACGCATGATAACCGCCATCTATTATTTGTATAGGACTCTTCAGTTGCATGAAGGTAATCAATGTAGTCATTAAGTAACCTCCAATATAAAAGAAAAAATTATAAAATAATATAACATTATAATTTTACACAATAACTAGGTCAGCACTAATGAGTAACCATTATAATTTTACATAGTAACCAATATAATGTTAAACAGTAACCAAGTTAGCATTAGTCAGTAACCAAATCATCATTTTTCAATAACTAAGTCGGCATTAGTTAGTAATATTATGCAATAACCATTATAATTTTACACAGTAACCAAGTCAGCATTAGTAAGTAACCATATAATGTTACACAGTAACCAAGTCAGCATTATTCAGTAACCAATATAATGTTACACAGTAAACAAGTCAGCATTAGTCAGTAACCAAGTCAGCATTAGTTAGTAATATTATGCAGTAACCAAGACAGCATTAGACAGTAACCAAGATAACATTAGACAGTATAATGTTACACAGTAACCAAGACAACATTAGACAGTAACCATCAGTTGCAGGAAGGTAACTAATGTATTTAATGAGTAACCATTAATATAAAAAATTCAGTAGAACTCATTTAAAAATTATAAAGCAATCATATAAACATGATTCAGCAACCATATTTATAATAAACAGTAACCAATTTATATCTATTTAGTAACCATAATATAAAACATATTTTCAAATGCATTTTGCAATCAAAACATTCAGTATTCTTACTTTGTGACCATTTTAAGTGCGAAAAACTTAAGAAAGGTAACCAATATAGGAATTCGTAGTAACCATAGGTAACTATATGCATATAAATTTTAAACTCACAGTATTCAAATTTGTATCGAAGTTGTTGTTTATCTTGTATTCAACAATCACTACAGTACGTAAGTTTTTGGTTATTGAACTTGAAGTTGCTGTTGATTTTGTATGCTATTTTCCGATCTCAGAGTTGCGTCGCGACAAAAGGTTTCGTCTTCTCCGATCTCATAGTTGTGTCGCGACAGAAGATTTTGTCTTCTCCGATAGATTTGTCGTTGATCTGTTGTTCCGATATCAAAGTTGCATATTTTTTTCAGTTGCTTGAATTTAGGTGTGGTTAGTTGTAAATATGAAAGTCGGTAACTGACGTGTAGGAGTTAATGATACATAATTTTAGCAACGTAATATTGTGTTGTGTTATTTTTGTAATTATTTTGTGTGTGTTTTATTTTTTGTAATTACTTTCTAATTGTTGTATATTAGTGTTAAGGACCCCTTAATTTTTTGTTTAATGGACTGCATACTATGGTCTATGGGTCTTATTTGCATTGGAATGTAATTAATTATTAACTAATGCAGTTCAAAGAAAATAAATATAACAATAATATTAGCAGTAGTAGGAAATTTATGGTGTTTTATATATACAATATTAAAACTTAATAAATTAAACATAAATTTAAGAATTATATTGAATTAAACAAAATATTACAAATGTATCACCATTTATATAATTTGAAGTTGGTACAAGTTCAAAAAATTATAAGTTTATAACTACAATAAAATTATCCATTTTGACTTGATCTTGTTTACTTTTTGTTGTAATTTAATATGCTACAACCTGCATTATGAATATGGTAAATCATTAGAAAAATAAATATATCAATATTCATATAAATATTAAATATATATAATTTTATTTGTATAAAATTTACATTGTTAACGACTTGTCGATTTGTGGACGACTAGACGGGCGCCTTGTCGCCTAAGCGCTTAAGCTTTCAGTTGCCACCTCGACTTGTTGCCTTGACAAATAAGATAGACAACAAAATTATGTGGAGCATTTAATTACCTCTTACACCTATAAAGGACAACATTGTTAACATACAAAATAGTATAGGGGCAATTATGAAATAAAAATGCATAAAGATTTCAATGAAACTAAGGGGGGTGTATTCAATTAAGATTTTTAAAGACTTTTTTTAAGTGACAAAATTTTATAGAATTTGTGGATTTTAATGACTTTTAAAGACTTTAAAGACTTTTTTAAGGGAGGTGTATTCAATTAAGATTTTTAAGGACTTTTAAAGATTTTAAAAGTTTAGTTGTATTCAATCAAGATATTTAAAGAGATTATAAACGTTTACTGGTATTCAATTACAACTTTTTTAATGTCTTTAAAAGTTAGATGGTATTGAATTAAAATTTTTATAAAGTCTATAAAAGTATTTTGGTATTCAAAAAGTCATAGATTTTTCAGATTTCTATCAAAAGATAGAGTTTGACAGACTTTAGAAGAAAATTATAACTATCAACCCATATCCAAAGTCTGGCCCCATTTGAAGATTTTAATAACTTTTAAAGACTTTAAAGACTTTTTAAAAATGACTTTTATATACTCCATGAAATAAGTAACAGACTTTTATAAACTTTTTATCAAGAATGTGATAAATTTTTGTATACTTCTAATATATAAAATTGAAAGTTTATTAGATTTAAGATTAAAATTTTGCTACACAGTTAAATTATTTATTATATTTTTTAGTGCATATATTATAAATAATAATCCACTGCTTATGATAACAACTTTCAGAAAATATATTATACAAAAATTTTAAGTTCTGACAATATTATTTTATCTAAGTATTAGAATACATATATATTATAATATATTTATTACATGACTTCTGATCATTCAATTATTAGCTCCATGATTTCATTTTTTTTTCCTTCGCAGAAAACAAAATCCACACTCTTGTGTGAACGTGTGATTCAATACCATATTAATTTCTTTAATACTACTATATATATATATATATATATATATATATATATATATATATATATATATATATATATATATATAATCCCTCCTAATATCAAATTATGTAGTATAATTAATAATAAGACAAAAGCTTTAAAAATATATACATATATAATCTTCACACTTGATCTGAGAGTTTCTTATCTCACCTTTATTAAACAAATTTCTTTCGTCTTTGTATTAGAAGCTTTCGAACTGCCGCTTTCTCCCTTACCAATTTATTGTGCCTTTTCCCTCTCTCCTCGATTACACGTACCGCAAGATATATTAGGTCTTTAGTTATTTGTTTACTTATTAATATATCTTGTTAATTCTTTTAATTGTAATATGATTTAATTTTATCCACATATAAATTAAATCCAATTAGTTTTAAGGCTCAAATTTTTCCAAATTAATTTATCCTTCACATATTAATACTTATTAACCCATATAAAATAATTAACTAGTTTGACCTAATAAAAGAAAAAATCCAATTAAATTATTTAAAATATAAATTTAAATGTTATTTATTTATTTTATTTTATTTCTTTATTATTATTTTTTATGGGTATTACACTGCGAATTTGTATTTGCACTACTGGCGATCCGAATTTCCACATTTGTGTTTAATATTTGAAAGTCTTTAGAAGTCTTTAGAGATGAGGTCCAACTTTGGATATAGATTGATATTTATAATTCTTCTTCTAAAGTCTGTCAAACTCTACCATTTGATAGAAATCTAAAAAATCTATGACTTTTTGAATACCAAGATACTTTAATAGACTTTGTAAAAATCTTAATTCAATACCACATCTCAATAAATAATTCAAGGATTAAATGAAGTCATTTATAGTTTACGCTATAGAAATGTGATGGATGTCGAACGTCTTTTGAACAATCTTAAAAAAAACGATTCAGTGATGGAATTAAATACAGATGAAGAAATTATTCAATCAATAATGAATACAGATTATGAGCATGATCTTGATGATAGTTTCGTTTTACCAAATGTTTCGTCAAAATAAGTCTTTCAAGCAATAATCATCTTAAATAACTACTTGATACAACATGAGCAAAATATTTCAAAAGTTTTGCATACACTACAAAAGTTACTTGCTACAACATGAACAAAATATTCCAGAAGTTGTGTATGCACTACAAAAGTTAAGGATGGGGTTAATTTTGGTTTAGGTGTAAAGAAAAAACAAGTAACTTTATATGCATATTTTTAGGGGGGGAAAAGACTTTTTGTATGTGTGATGCCCCCAAATAGGGTCTACACAACCCAATTTGGATTGCCAAAATACGTATTTCAACAATACATTCTCTTAATACAGTGCCGTATATAATACGATAATATTTAAACTCAAATTATTACAATGTCGTATAAGATACGACAACACATATTACAAGTCTTCAACATGATTATTTCTATACTATTTAACAATATGGTGAAAATAATTATAGACACTATCTCGGATCATCACTCCACACCCCGGTTAGTCCCAGCTACACTCTCATTTCCTGAGAAGAACAATAGAACAAAAAGGAAAAGGCCAAAAGGGTAAGCTCAAATAGCTTAGTAAAGAATATCAAGACTGGGAAAATGAAGAATATACTATCCTTAGCCTTCAACAGTGAAAAATCTGATATAATATATAATAGAAAATAAGTTTTAGATCAATAACTGTAAAAGAAATATCAATCAATTAATTAGGAGAGTAAAATAGATCATGGTGTTCACACTCTTTTCCAAATTAAAAGTTAACCATCAATATTTAATCCCTATAACACCAATCAATATTTTTTGACCATAATCATGCAAATCAACAGTTCATCTTTGCACTACGGGCAAAAGATATTCAATTGTAACACCAATGGTCATGATCATGTCAATCAACAGTCCATCTTTGCACTACGGGCCAAAGAGAATTCTTCACCACGTGTCCTTGCCATACCGACCAAAGACACTTAACAATCATATCGTCTTTGCACCCAGGCCAAAGACATTCACCATAACTTGATTCTTTGATAATTAGTACAAATAACAGTGATATAAAGAATGAACGGACGTTGTAAGAATTATAAGATAAAAGAATCAATATCCGAGATTTGGACGTTTAATTTATCCAGAGTTCAATAATGATATCTAGGAATTCAATTATAGTTTAGGAATAGGATAAATAAGATTTTTCAACTATCACGTGTAAAACGAAATAGGAAGATTCAGGTGGAAAAAAATATTAGATGAAATACGTGTAAAGTGCAATAAGAAGATTCAGGTGAAAAGATATTATATGAAGCACCGACTATTAAAGAAGTTCTAAATAGTTTAGGACTATTCACCGTTTAATGAAAAAGTTATCGAAACAAATAACAATTTCTTACCATAATATGGAGTGTGAAAGAAAATGAAATCCCTTACATTAATTAACAAGTGATTGGATGCTGCTTTTTATGAAGTTTATCAACCTAAATATATTTATACTTTAATTAGTAACTATCACATATGGTGTATACTAACTCGTATATTATGAAATTATCAAGTGACTATATAGTATAAATTTGTGTAGTGTACAGAATAAGTTTCAAAATTATATTTCAAAATAAAATTTTTCCAAATGAAGTTTTTCAAAATAACTCTTCTAAAGGAAGTATTAAACATCGTCTGAGGTGTGTGAGTGTTTGACCAACTTTTATAAAAAAATATTTTCTTGAAAAATACTCGTACTCTTACTGATCTTCACAAATACTCAAGATAAGTTAACACACTTAGAGAGAACTTACACTAAGAAATTTTTAGAGAGTGGAAGGAAGTATAAGCAAGGAAATTATGAATTTCTTTATGTTAAGCCTTCCTATTTATAGCCAAAAAATCCCACATTTTATAAATATATTATTTATCCATTATCATTATCTTTAAACATAATGATTACCCATTTTCATCCATTATCTATACTTTAAACATAATAATTACCCATCATTTTTACTTTATTCAAAAAGAATAATCTATTATCAATATTTATTTAAAAAGATAAATCCATTATCAAAAAGATTATTTCATTATCCTTATTTTATTTGTTTCCTACATTATTGACTTAATATATTAATATCACAGATGTTATTGTTCTTTAAATAATGAGTCGACCTAACCATTTAAAACTCGTGACTTTCATTTATGCAACTATTCATTACTACCCTTGCTACGATGTCAGTTATTGGTTCAATAATATGAGATAATGTGACAATTATTGTGACATCCCTAAATCTATGTGCTTCCTACAGTGGACTAGTGTTCACTAATTTCTTCTGAGTATAATTATTATAGACTTACAATATTGACCCCTAGACCGTTCCCAGGAAAGAGATGGCCTTCCGTATAAACAACGCGCAATTAAATAATTCCTTTCCTTGACAGAACTTTTTAGACATTGTCAATAATGTTTATTAGTTTAATAATATCATATCAGATAAAATGAGTTTATATGCCGTGTCAATTATAATAATATGAAATACTGTGCATTTGCTACTGTGACAATTATTGAGTTCAATAATATGAAATATTATGCAGTTACTATTGTAACAATTATTGAATCAATAATATGAAGTATTGTGCAATACCGTGTCATACTGTAGAATATCGTGTGTTACTGTAGAATACCGCATGCTACTGTATTTTTATCACTGGGTATTTAAACAGTAAAATTAATAGTACCGTTGACTATACTTTTTTTATTAAAAAGGTTATTTATGTCATTTTCTGCATCCGATAATATTTTGTTGTGGGCCCACCAATGATTGACTATTTCGGTGTCGTCGTACTTTTACCTAATATTCTCGACAAAATGAATATTCTCCGATAAAATGAATATTATTTCCCGATATACTTTTATAATTTACACATATCACCCTTAACTTTAATATTTTATCAATTTAATCATTTACTGAGTAGAATAATAATTATAAGGAAAACGGAATGCTTTTATTTCATCTAATTCGGGGTCTTACAGTATGGATATTGTTGATTAACTAAAAAGTTTGGGTTTATATATAAATTTTTGTATGGAATTTAGTAATTATTAATTTATATTTACTACTAAAAAATAGTCATTTGTGATGGCAAAAATTCATCACAAAAAGTAGGAAAACCATCACGAAAGGTTTTCGTGATGGCTTTAAGCATCACAATGGTCGTCTTGTATACACCCATCATGAAAGGTTTTATGTGATGATTTTGGCAATCACGCAAACGCTTAGTGCTTTTGTGATGATTAATAGAATCACATTAACACATAATCTATTGTGATTATCAAAGTCATCACAAAAAAAGACTTTAGAGATCAAATGTAAGAACGTGAATCTCTATTTAGGTATAATTTATTTCACTGTATTAATTGTATCAAATGATACTTGTAGGATTCGAACCCTCCCCCCCATTTGCAAACTAAATAACGATTATTACCACTACACCAAAGCCCAGATCATGATTATAAATTTAAAACAAAATATAAAAGGAAACATATGTAAGTTGACTTACTAAATAAAATTACTTCCACATAAGATTTGGTGATTGCAATGGCAGTCACAAATACTCTATAATGATGGTAAAATTAGTCATCACTGAGAGTCATCATATATTTTATTATTTTGTGATGGCTTGAAAATTCCATCACAAAATACCTTCTTTTTATAATTGCAAATAAAAGTCAGTCACGAAAATCAATCTTTTTAATGATTGTCACAGCCGTAATAAAATATTGTTTTGATTATTTTTTATATTAAAATATATAGTGATAGCTTAAATGCAATCACGAAAAGGGTATCTCTATAAGTGATGACTTAGTGCGTCATAAAAAGAAAATTTATTTTGCGTGAAAAAATTGGTGTGATTGACATGACCATCACAATTATAATACATTGATGGCAAGATTAGTCATCACTAAGAGCCATCATATATACTATTATTTTGTGATTGCTTAAAAAGTTCATCACAAATTACTATCTGTTGTTACTGTTTTTAAAAACTGTCATAAAGTTCCGTCACGTATTCTTATTTTTTTAGTAATATTAGTTGGGTCTTTAAGGATTTAAATTTTTTTATTACTTAATGCATTTAGCGAGGTTATTACTTTTGTGCACATGTCCAAGTCGGGACTAAAAGAAATTATTATCTAAACGAGATTATTACTTTATCGAACATTTATTTATCGAGATTTTACTGTGGATACAAACATCTTTCTAACTATAAATGGCTTGTAATTTTTCAAACTCTTGAATGTAAATGTTTATGTTTCAAAATTAGGTTAAAACAACTTATAATTGTAAAATTGTTTGTCACTAAAAACAGTTTGGGGACTTTCTCTAAGAAATTGAAATAATATCTTCCACTTTTTAAAAAATATACTCTCTCTCTTAATATAAGTCATTTTAGAGAAGTATTTTTATCTATTAATATAAGTCGTTTGAGAATTTTAAGTAAGCATTAATTGCTTAATTTCTAATATTACCCCAAGTAATAAATATAACTTTAGTTCTCTCATTATTTTTTGCCTAATAAATAACAATCTCTTTTTCTAATATAAGGACAATATAAATAATTGATATTATATTTAATATTATACAATCATTTTTTAATACTTGTACACAACTCTAGAATGACTTATATTAAAGAATGGAAGAAGTATATAAGATCCATTAATGAATAGAGTAATAAACCATTTCTTCTTTCTCAAATAAGACACTCTTTTCTATCACCGGATTCTTAATATAGTTTTACAAAAAAAAACTTACAAATTAATTTACAAAATGGTGTTATAATGCAATTAGTGGACTGATCTACCAATTATGTGTGAACTTAGTGATAGTAACCAACCACAATTCATCAACTTTATATTTAAATAATTTATTATAGATTAAATTCCACTAAAAAAACCTATAATTACCAATAGGGATATTATATAGATAATTAATATTTTCACATGATTTCTCTCACATGAATAGTGAATGTGTCTCACCTCTATGTGAGGGAGACTAACGTAAAAATATCATTTTAATATATTAAAATATCAATTTCTTAAAAATATTCTATCTAAATGAAAATGAGTCATTCTAACATTATGGAAAAGTATTTCCTCTATAGAACATTTTTTTAAAATAAAATTTAAAAATACAAATTAGCCTTCATCATTGCCGATAGAAAGTAATCCCAACATTTAATAGAGAAAAATAATATATATATTACAAAAATTTAAATCGACTATTTAATTGTCAATTATATGAATAAATATTCCCGGTAACCTTACCAATTCTAGCGTCCGGTTGTTACTCCCTATAGGATCGGATCCTCTATGAAGATTTTTCTATAAATTATGAGCCATTAGATTTCATTTTTAATGTGTTGTCAACCCTACAGCAAAACCCTCATAAGATCCTCACAGAGAAATCCTTATAGAAGATCAGGATCCATTATCTATTGATGTAATTTCAATTACTTCCTATATAGTGGAAAAATTAGATAAAACTTTTATAGTAAAGAGTTTACGAACCATAAATAACTTGTAATTTTCCAACTTCTAAATCATAGCAGTTTATTCTCCAAAATTCAAAAAAAAGGGGGCTAAAAACAACACAAGGGTAGTTCACTTTGACTATACCATACCATGAAATTTTATTGGATTTACATTATAACGTAAATAAATAAAAATAATTAACTTGGAACCTAATAGCTAATTCGGAAGCTTTCATATTGCTTGTGAAATATACATATGGTGCAAGTTTTGATAATATAGTTGCATTCAACTTTCAAGAAGTTGATTGAAAATGAAAAGACTAAAGAAACTTACAGGCATATTTTGACATTAGACGGGCATTGTAACAAAAAATTCCAATCCCGAACCAATAACATGTACACTTAAATCCCAGATGAGTTGCATTCTTCAAGCAAGTTGAGGATATTATGTTCAGGGGCACTGATTGATGGAAGTATCAAGCGATTATTTGATCGGGATCGGGAGGTCGAGGGGGACGATTTTTTGGTTCAGATGCTTCAGGTTCTTTGGGAGTGGCTGCCTGCATAACTGGCAAGTCGGCCCTCCTTTGCTCACCTGCACATACTCGTTCCTTCCATATTCGTCCATCCTGTGGAGGAATCAAATACACATTAAAGAGCGTAGAAAATAACAAATAAATGAGAAAGCATCAATTCTCATGCAAAGATGAGCAAAATAGGGTTGCTCTAGTGTTTAAGTATCCAAAATGACATGTATTTAAATATAACTTAATTATGATAAAATATATCAAGAACCTGAAGCTTTAAAAAACAATAGTGCAGAAGCTCGTTAAATCCATTCAACCCCTCCCCTCCCCTACCCTCCCCTACCCTATTTTCTCAACACAAAACCCTGAGATTCCTACAGGAAGGCTATCAAATTGGCATCCGTCAAATTTAATTCATGTTACTAGCAAAAAAGTGCAACAAATTCATCTTTATAGCTCCCTAGTAATGAAATTCACAGACTAATGAGATGGAAAAAAGACTGGCAGAATCCCAAAAATTAAATTAATGCTTTCAGGGGTTGCAATTGAATTTTTTACTTCTTTAGCAAGCTTTAATAAAGTTCAAAAATTCGAAGTTCAAAAAAAAATATCGAAATACACAATAAAGAATATCAAATAGTATACAAGCTGAAAACTATTGTGTCAAGGAAAAACTGTTTCTTGACAACTGTTTTGAAACCGATTGGTTCTATCAAAATAAATTATTCTGGCAGAATGCTTATTTTAAAAAGGAAAAAGGGAAAAGAAAGGTAAGAAAAAACGAAAAAAGTAAAGCTATCACACCCAACCAGTGGATTAAAGTGTTGGTTGGGAAACTAAGGTAGGTTTGTAATTACACAAGTAGACTGAATTAAAGGTGAAACTGTCTAAAATTGGGTAGTTAAAAGCAAACAAACAAAAAAAAGGCCAGAAGATGGAAACACGCATGATGGTACATCTCAACTTCTAAATAAGCTTTACAGGAAGCATCTCCACAGCACAAGCTTTCCCCTAACAAAATTTGTCCAAAAACTTGCAAACAGTAAGACAAAGGTGGGAGATGCGACATAAAAGCCACCTAACATAAAGGTAGATCATTTAATTTACATACACTTCATAACGGGCCCGACAAAGAATTTTTCTTTAAGCAGACACTCACTAAAACTATATGAAGAAACTTATTGGCATATAGGTACCTTTATAAGCATGAAATTTCAACCCCTGCCTTTATGAGAGTGGGAAGTACAGAATTTTCCCCATCCCCTATCCCTTCTTCCTCGCACCCAAGCTCCACCATATTTCAACTACCCAACAAAACATATGCCATAACCACCACGTCCAATAGTTTTGTAATTCCTTTACATTATTTCTTTTAAATCAGATTCATTCGCACTTATGAGTCGGTCTATGAACAAAAAAAAAACAAAAAAGTGAATTAATAAGAGACTGTAGAGGCATGTGGTTCCGCACATGAAAAATAGTGGGTTTGCCTTTGCCATCTTGCCTCAACAATCTTCTTTCTTCATCTGTAGTTCACCACTATGATTACACTCTTTTCCCTCTACCCCCCCCCCCCTCCCCTCCGGTTCTCTTTCAAAACAACTTAAACACAATCAAGTATGCAAGTGTAACCCATCTACACTTGGACAACGTGTTTGACTTCAAATATAACATAGGGAGGCAATGACATGAAAAGTGCCATGTTTTTAGACAAAATTGTAAGGGAGAAGCATGAAGACAAAAAATGTTGAGTAAAATATCAAATATGACATACCTAAATATTCGTGTTTGAATTTACATTAATGCAACTACAACAGTTTAACCCCCTAAGAAGTTCACAAGATATCCTAAGCATTTTGAAGTAGACAAGTTTCTTCTAGAACAACCCTCCAGCTTGGGAAAAATCTTAGGTCTTTATACGTGACAATTAAGACACTTTAGTGTGCTACTCCTTGTTACTTTTTTATTTTTTGATAAGTAATGAGGTCTTAAAGTATGCTATTCCCTTTATTTAAACTCGTTACACTTTTATGCTAGCAACAAGAATTAGAAGGCTAATAAAAATAAAAATAAAAATAAAAATAAAAATAAGTACTGGAAATCTAAAATAAGGGAAAGAGTCAAACAGTTCGAACATGCACATTGGAATGGAAGTACAAGATATGCTTAAATGTAAAAATGTGTGAAATAAATTATGACTGCTGTACATTTTCTATAAGGGTTAAATTGCCTTCAGTTTTCTAATTGTAAAATGTTTGTTACATTCTCTAAAGGATATCTTAAAGATAGCCTTACGTTGTAAGCGGTTTTAGACATCATCACTTGTGTGGTGATATGCATAGAACATCCAGTGCTAGGCGGCATGGAGTCTCTTTGGCTTTAGGCTAACAAACCAAATATATATATATATATATATGGGGAATATGGAGGTGCACAGTCGTGTAACTTTTAAAGTTACACGGTCTACGATCGTAGAGTGATTTCACTCTACTATCGTAGAGTAATCACTCTACGATTTGTGAATTCACTCTACGATCGTGGACTACTCTACGATCATAAAGTGAAATCACTCTACGATCGTAGACAGTGTAACTTTAAAAGTTATACGGCTGTGTATCTCCATTTTTACCTATATATATATATATATATATATATATATATATATATATATATATATATATATATATATATATGCAGCTGCTGCTTTAAAGATTTCCTCTCCCTTTAATCTCCTTCTCCTCTAATTTTCCTCCTCTCTATCCCTCCCTTCATCAACCTCTTTTGGTGGATTAAAGGGATTATTGTAGGGGTAGAGAAAAAAATTATAAGGTATAGGTGATTAAAAGCTTTTGAGGCACACGAGAAAGTGATACCTATAAATACCATGTAACTCCTAATTAATAAATAACAATCATAGGATAAGTGTATACAATATCTCTGCATATGTACTAAACTGTACAAAGGCCAACATACTCAATTCAACCAAAAAAGTTTTACTTTCTTCATTCGTGCATCCTCAATGAATATTCAACATAAGTACACATTTAGGTGTATGCTAGTATGAGCCTGTGATGTTAATGTAATGTTTTTCACCTTATTTAAAGCACAAACTTCCATGGATATGTATAAACACAAAGACCAGGAATTCTAAATGACATTCGAGCTTACATTGAGTATTGAAGGTTCAGGCAATGGGCATTGAATTGGTCGATCATTGTCAAGAGGCTCAGTCGGGTGTTCAACTGGCTTAAACTCAATTGCTATTTCAATACCATGACCTACAGCAAAGGCAGCTCCAGTAACAGTAGCAGCAGTCATAGCTTCAGTACTGGGAGGCAAAACATTTCTCTCGTCCTGCATGGAATAAAGCAAAACTAAGAATCAAGATTTAACTACAAGTTAACTGATTCTCATTTCCCAACAACAAAAACCCTTCATTGCACAAAAATAGTCTCATTTGTAGAATTTGTAACTATTAAGGATGTATTTTTGTTCCATGCTTACCCTTAAAAATAATACTGACTCCATTCCAAAATGTAAGAACTTAGTTGTCGTGGCATGATTATGGAACTAGGATGCAAAACTTTATGACATTGTGTTATTTTATTCTACCGTCAATAAAACTACATAAAAGATGCAAATGGGACTCTTTTGCGGCAGAGTGGGAGTATAAAGAAGCAGGTGCATCATATACAGTACATAGCATACATGTTGGCACGCTAGTCCATTTGACAACCATACAAGTTCAAAAGGTCAATCAATTAAAAACGGAACAGGAAAATCTTATAGCAGTTTGTCCATATGATCAATATGGGAAACCAAGTAGGCAAGGACCAATTCTTATTAGCCACCAGTTCAAACAATCCAAGAACCAATTTATTGATTCAACTTTTCTCCACAAAAATAACAATTCAAGAGTTAAATCCAAAAGAAGATAATAAAATTCAACAAGTGAAAGGGTCACTACTTAAAAAAAGTTCCAATTTTTATGACTAATTCAAACCCAATTTATAAAAACCTAAGACCCAATGAAAAAGACAACACAAGTCTTCCATGTCAAAATCCTGTATCACGAAAAACCCAAAACAACAAAAGGAGAAACATGGTGATAAAACATATGATTACATACTACACTACAAAAATTAATAAAAATAAAAATGGATAATCCCCCTAAATAAAACAATTCCTGAAACCCAGATCACATATTACCAAGACAAATAAATCGAATAAATAAAGAATTAACACAACAAATAATCAAGAAAACCCACAAAATATTAAGAAATGATACAGATGCTTACAAGTGCGCTTTGAGTCCGACGATGGCCATTTCTGCTGGCAGAAAATCTAGAAAAGATACCCACCATGATTTGTGTTTTCACAAGTTAAACCAGACAAATTACCCCAAAATCCAAAAGGGTATAATTTTCTCTTATCTTGGGTTTTGTCCTGTACTTTACTTTCTCTCTCTAGAATGAAGAGTGAGAGAGAGAAAATAGAGCAGGTGAGGAAGATGATAAGATGGTGGCTTTTGGAGAGTTGGCTTGATAGCTAGGTTTGGCTTGGATTCTTGCCTCCCTCCATATATATAACTAGCTGGTCCCCGTGCCTCCGGCACTGTATGGACAATATGCTCAAACGACCAAAATAATTTATTAAGTGAGCGAAAAATTTAAAGTCATTTGTATTTTATTAAATTATTATTAGATTATTAGATAGATAGATGTATTTTATTAGATAGATGTATGAACGGTGGGATTTATCCCAAACTTTGGACGACCCAGATGATTTATTGAGTGAGCGGAGAATTCAAAATCATTTGTATTTTATTAGATAGATTAATTAAAAATAAATAAATTCGAACTGCGTCGTAGTAAAATGTTATTAAAAAATGAGAAAAAGAAGAGGAGAAATAAAGAATGTTTTGTTAGGGAAAAGCTTTGAGAGCAACTCCAGGTGGCCGGAGTCTCCAAATTCGTATATATTTAGTTTAGGACGCCAAAATTGCTCCAGCAGATAGACTATAATTAGTCGATCAACTTTTTCGGCCGCTCCAAACAACCAAATCTGCGAACGAACTAGGAGTCAGACTATAATTTAATTGATTATTTTATGGGAAACTCTCTGTTGAAAAATTGAAGAAAAAAAAAGAAGAGAAACTCTGTTGAAGAAGTCTGTGGAAGAAGAGGAAGGAGATGAAGTGAGATGAAGAAGATCTGTTGAAGATGAAGTGAGAGAACTGAAAGTGGGTGAGAAAAGATGAACGGTAATAAAGTACAATCCAACGGATAGAAAAAAAATTCAGAACGGTAAAATAAAGAGTATAAACAGATAGAAATTGAAAGCTTAATTGGATATCTATAAATATGTATAATAATTCAATTTATTTTATATCTTTCAATCAACTACTCCAACATTTAACAATTGTAAGTATTTTATTAATAATAGTTTGTATTTTTATTATATTTGATTTTTGTTTTTTATTGATTTAATTTATTTTTTAGATGGAAAATCATGATCCTCCGATGTATTATTCTTCATTATTATCTGAAGGTTTCTCACTTGATGATCCAAATTTATTGGATGAATTTTCAATCCAAACTGATGTACTAATTCAGACTCCCGAAAATGAGTCCAATAAAAGAACAGGGCGAAAGGGAAATTACACAATTGAAGAAGATGTTCTTCTTGTTTCCGGATGACTTAATGTAAGTATAGATCCAATTCAAGGAAACGATCAGAAACATGGAAGATATTGGGAAAGAGTTTACGAATACTTTCACAAATACAAAAATTTTGAGTCTGAACGCAATTCTACTGCTTTGGCGAAACGTTGGTCAACAATTCAACTCGCGGTAAACAAATTTTGTGGATATTATGCTTCAATTGAAAGAATGCAACAAAGCGGTGTAGGCGAACAAGATAAGGTATTTCAATTTTTTCATGTAAAATTTCATTAAGTTTTATTCTTATATTTTATATTTAATACTTTCTAAATAATTTTTCGATAGATATGTCAAGCATTAGAGATATTCAAAAGTATGCAAAATCAATCATTTGGATTTATGCATTGTTGGAGAATATTAAAGGATGCACCGAAATGGAGAACAGATAATAGTGAAAAAAACAGAAAAGTAATAAAAAATCAAGTCCAACAGCATCTTCTCCATCAACCGCAGAAGAAGTCAGTTTGGGTGAAGACGATGGTATTGAAGATACAATCTCTGCAAGATTAGAGAGGCCAATGAGAAGAAAGGCTTGGAAAACATTATTTAAAAAGGGCAAAGGAATTGGTGATACTAGTACACCTATGGAGTTGAGGTTTGAGAAGTTCGAGCATCAGATGAAATTGAACCAACAAAAGAGACAAGAGAACATGGACATAATATATTTTCAAGAGCAAGAGAAGTTGAATATACTGAAAGCACAAGAGGATGAAAGGATCATGATGATTGACACTGCTAACATGGAGCCTGAAGTAGCTGAATATTACAAACAACGTAAGAAAGAAATCATGAAAAGAGTTATATCTAGTAGTTGACTTGCTTATTATTGTAGTAGAATGTAACGGAGCCTGAAGTAGCTTAATTTGCTTATTATTGTAGTAGAATGTAATGGAGCCTGAAGTAGCTTAATTTGCTTATTATTGTAGTAGAATGTAATGGATTAGGCTCCGCCATGTAGTGACCACAAGTGCTGAATAATTTCTTCTTGTAGTTTAGAATGAACTTGTTTATCCCTTATGCGATGATTTGCTTCAATGAATTCAAGTAATTGTGGGGTACGTGATAGAAACGTAATTCATACATTTAATTATCCCTAATTTTGTCCTTTTAATTATATTAGTTTATTAAATTAATATATTTTATTTTATTTTGTAGGATTTAATATTTATTGCAATAAAGTCAAAATCTTGGTGATCAAGCAATATTTAATGCTCTTATTCATATAAGGAATGTCCATGAAGAATCCTACAAGGAGAAGGAAAGAGGTGGAACAATCTTAGTGCAATTCAAATCCAACAAGAGAAAGAAAAGTCTATCTAGAAGATCTTTTTGAGAAGTTGATTGCTACTAGGAAGTTGAATCCTACATGGAAAGGGAATCAAAGTGTCCAAGTTCAATGAATCTAAATTAGGGTTCAAAGTTATTTTCCCTATAAATAGGCCTCTTGTTTTAGAGAAAGGCACTACTTGTTAATTTATTTTTCTTAGTTTTTCACTAGTGTAGGAGGGAGAAGATATTTAGAGTTTGTCTCTCTTATTCCAATCACGTGTGGAACATACTGTCAGGGAGTATTTGTCACTTTCTTTTATTTACATAATAGAAATTCTCTTTTTAATTATTGTTCTTATTTCATGCGAATAGTAGTACTAATATTATTTGTTTTTGTTTTTAATTCCATGACTAGCTAAATTTCTAATACCTAGGATTATGATGAAACTAAATATTTCATAACTATATTTTCTTTCCGTTCCTAAATTAATGCCTAATTATTTTCACCTTCATATTTTCTTTCGCATAAATTGCATATAATTTTTATATTGATTGCGAGGTTTTGATAAGTTATAGTTAATCTGTGAATTTTTCATAACTTATGCTTGCCCATATTAATTATATGAATCATTATTTTTAAAGGGAAGGGGAAATAATTTGGGAATTGATTTAGAAAATAAGAAATTATTTATTATGTTAATATTTGGTGGATTCTAATTCCTAGGTATCTTTTCTCATTAATAGTTTTCATTATTAATTAATAGTTTGCATAATTTAGTTAAAAAATCTTCTCCACCATTTTTATTTCTAATTTGCCTAAAATATTAATTAAGGATATATTAAAGAATTAATCTAGTCTCTGTGGGTTCGACCTGTACTTTCCAGTTCTTCAATTCGACACTGTGCACTTGCAGTACATATTTTTAACACATCAGTACGCTCATGAGACACTTCTACAGTTGGAATCTCGTCATGTGTATCGTAGGTTGTTGGTTCTTGATTTTCATCTCGTTCATCTTCAATGATCATATTATGTAATATTATGCATGCAGTCATAATTTCTTTTAGTGTTGTCTGATCCCAAAATCGTGCAGGACCACGAACTATCGCAAAACGTGCTTGCAGTAGCCTAAATGCTCGCTCAACATCCTTTCTAAGCGCCTCTTGAGTCTTAGCAAATAGTTTTCTTTTATTTCCCCGAGGTGCCGAAATGGTTTTAACAAATGTTGCCCATGGGGGATATATACCATCAGCAAGGTAATATCCCATCGTGTACTCATTTCCATTAATTGAATAGTTCACTGGTGGAGCACGACCTTCAGTAAGAGCAGAGAAGATAGATGATCTCTCCAAAACGTTAATATCATTATGAGAGCCTGGTAATCCAAAAAATGCATGCCATATCCAAAGATCGTATGAAGCCATCGCTTCTAAAATAATTGTTGGCTTATGCACATGTCCAGATTACATACCATACCGGACAATTCTTCCATTTCCAATGCATACAGTCGATGCTCCCCAACATCCCAAGAAAACCACACTCTTCAGCTTTTGATAGCAATGTAACGATGTCATTACTATTGGGTGATCTCAGATATTCATCACCAAAAATTGAAATGACTGCTTTTACAAACCTTTTAAGACTCAATATAGCCGTGCTTTCACCGATTCGCACATGATCATCAACGAAATCCGCTGAAACACCATAAGCAAGCATCCGCATTGAGGCAGTTATCTTTTGTAGAGAAGATAAACCGAGATGTCCTACAACATTCATTTTTTGGACAAAGTATGAATCATACGCTTCAACTGCTCTTTGAATTCGGAGGAAAAGCGGGCGCTGCATTCTAAACCTTCTCCGAAATAGATACGGGGGTATGTAGGATGTTCTGCAAAATAATCACGAAAAAGTCGATTATGACCTTCATGTCTACCACGATCAATGGTAATACGACTTTGCACAGAACCACGATGACATGATGTATGCCTATTGACATTTTGTTGTTCTTCTTCAATAGCCGCCATGCCTAATAATTGTCCATATGCTTCTTCATCTTCTTCTTCATCCACGTGCAACATAGCTAATTCGAATTGACGAGACATATTTAAAATAACTTATTTGACTGGAAGAATGAAATTAAGATGAGTGAATATGAGAGACTAGATATGACTTATATTTATAGATGCTATTTGTTTATTAAAATATAGCCGTTATAATATGGCCGTTGAAATATGACCGTTAGAATATGGTCGTTGGATTATTTCCGTTGGAGTTTTTTTTGAATTAATTGATTATTTTAATCATTTTATATTATAGTCCACAGGATAGTCCATCTGCTGGAAGGAGTGAAGACTAAAGGACATTTGATGATGTCAGATGGACTAAATATAGTCCAGCAGATAGTCCATCTGCTGGAGATGCTCTGAGCGAGAAGAAAAGGGCTGTCAGAGGATCAACATTAAGGTGGTGTAAGCAAGTAAACGCCATGTGAAGTGTTTTGGGGTTTTGTGTGAGAGAGACTTTTTGAGAGAGAAAGACAAAGATAATAATAATATAATGTAGATAATAAGAATATAAGATGAAAACTGATATTTTCATATTAATGTCGACGTCGCGATGATTTGTGTCACTTTCTGTGATTGTCTTTTTGTGTTTTTATTTTGGGTGATTTTTGTTTGAAAAGACAAGTTTAAAAAGGTCCGACATAATGTCGACGATTTGACTTTTAGAATCGTCAGTTGGTAGATTTAAAATGGTTATACTAGCTCAATCGATTTTGAAAATATTTGTACAAAGACCTAATAGTTGGACACTGTTTAATTGACCTTGGAAACCGAGATTCGTTGGGTTCGAGGCTTGATTAAGCAGAGGAAGATGTTAGGCACTCCCGACTTCTATGAAAACACGATTACTGCAACTTTTCAATTAACTTGTTTATCTGCATGTGTGTGTATGTATTGGGCCTATGTACAATTATCTGGGAGTAGTGTTATGCCTCGTTTGCACCTGTATACAAAGGGTTTGACTTGTATAAAAGTTTAATTTTAACAAGATATAGCAGTGAAGTTTTGGAAAACAGGTTTTCAAACCATTATGCTCAATAGTAATTGAGGTCTTTGATACTTTTATTTTAATATGTATTCGGCTTGATTGCTTTTATTTTCGAGATGCGAGGTATCTTCGAGTCGAGAAAATAAGATACATAGCGGTGACGAACTCCTTATGAGTATGAAAGCCATCCAAGTATATCCAGACACCGTAGATAATTTACAAGCTGGCTGCAGCTGAGAAATGTCCATCGTGGGAATCGAATCTAGATTCAGAAACGGAATCTTCGATCACATGATGATTCCTAGGCTCATATGATATAGTAATATGTACAAAAGCTAGAAAAAGAACTAGATTTAAATAAATTTAACCCATTTTAGCTTAAACGGTTCTAGTTTAGTCACTTTTGAACCAGTCAAAGTTAGAAATAACTAGATTTAGACAAATCTAGTCCACAGACTGAAAAATTAAATATCTACATTATGAAAGCAGTTAAAGTAGATATATATAAAAGCATTATATATATATATATATATATATATATATATATATATATATATATATACTCGATCCTCGTAATCGATTGAACCTAAATAGAATATCTATATATATATATATATATGGGAAAAATGTAAGTACACAACTGTGTATTACACAGTCGGCTATGGCGACAGTTTTTTGGGCTATAGCGACGGTTTCACTCGTCGTCATAGCTATTCTGGGCTATGGCGACAGTTTACCGTCGCCATAGCCAAAAAAATTCGTCGTCATAGTCCTACTGTATAATTCACAGCTGTGTATATACATATAGCCCTATATATATATACCCACACACACACACACAAGTTGTAGAAAGCTTAAAAATCTAAAAAATCTTACGGTGGGCTGCCAAGAAGACTTCAGATAGCTTTTGGGGCCAGAAAACTCGGTTCCACCGGTTAAACTTCAGTATGTTACAGAACACGAGCTTACAAGTGTTTAGAAAGAAGAATTACTCAGTTTGGAGCACTCTAGCAGGGGTTATAGTCTGAAATGGACAGAGTTTTCTCTATTTTCTTTTTTTTCAAATGAGCTGCTGCTAGCTCATATTTAAAGACCAGATAACCGCGGGTCAACCAACGGCAGTCGCGGGTCTACCTGAAGCTGCCCGGGCTACCCCGAGCTTTGTGGGTCCTATCGTCTCAAAGTACGTGCACTTAGGTTACACACTGTCCTCTCGAACCTTCATAACTTTCAATCCGAGCATTCGATGGAGGAGTGTTGTACCTTTTCGAAAAGTCGGTGTCGAGAGCTACACAATGTCATGTGATTATAGATTGTCCGAAGCCAGGAAGATGGGTCCATGACCAGATCTCCAAGTCTTCGTTGTCTATCCGTTGTGCTGTCTTGTGCAGTTGTCACTCGGAATTTGAGTTGTGGTTCTTGTGGGACATCCTTGTATGCAGTTTGAGTTGAACTGTGTTAAGACGACGTTGATGTGATGTTGAGGTGGCAAAATGATGATTTTTCTCTTACCAGGGTTATCTCCGACTTTGGTGCAGTTGTAGTAGTCGTTTCTCATGATTATGTCCGAGATTGGGTTGTTGTTTACTCTGACTGTCCTCAGGGTTATCTCTGAGGTTGGATGACCTACCGGGGTTATTTTTGGGTTTAGAACTTAATCCCTCGGGGTTATCTCCGAGGTTAGAACTGACTTTTTTGGGGTTATCTCTGAAACTTAGACTGTATCTCTCGGGGTTATCTTTGATATTGAAACTAGATCTCTCGGGGTTGTCTCCGGGGTTGGAACTGATTTGACTTCCAGGGTTATCTCTAGAAGACGATTCTGCTCTCCTGCAGGGTTAGTAACAGGAATACAAAATTTTGAGTGTCTATAGATGCCTCTTTTTATCATATTCATGCAATGCAATGGCATGAATAGGATAAAGACTACTAGACACTTGAAATACAAAAAGCTTAGGATGGTGAAAATGCAATGCAGCATGATGTAATGTTATGCTGAATGTTATTTGTTGGACTAATTTCCAATGAGATGTGATAACTGTCTGCTCCCGCCATTTCTGTTGGGGATGAAGTTGTCAATGATGGATTCACTGAACCGCTTTGATGTCCACTCGAACAGTAGTTTACAAAGCTCTCATCATCGAAATCTAACGATGCAACGCTGGGGTAATCGCCAACGGTTTGAAATTTCCATCAGTGCTATATGAGCCTGATTTGCCGACAATTCACAGAGATGTCTTTAAAATCCCTGCAGTGGAGGTTTCTCAATGATTGATCGTAAGACCCCAACTTTTTATGAATAAAGATTTAATTTCTCTAATTATTATTTTGAATAATAATGTGTTGATTTGATATAATGTTATAGTTATGGGTGATATGTACAAATTTTGCAAAACAAGCAAATGGTCATAAAATATTCGTTTGGTCGGAGAATATTCTTTTTGTCGAGGAATATTCGTACGACGACATAATCATTGGTGGACCACATAACGGAATAATTGTCGAATATAGAAAGTGACAGAAATAACCTTTTTATAAAAAATAACGGCAAAACTTTTACCGTTAACTGTTGAAATACCCGGTGATAAAAGTACAGTAATACGCGTGGTTGCACAGTAGCACACGGTATTGCAAAGTATCTCTGATTATTGATTCTTACGTAAGAAGTCATTCAGTTTCATTCAATAATTGCCACAGTAATTGTTGCACAATATCGCATATTATTGATTCAAGTATTGTCATAGTATCATTTATACAATATTTTATATTATTAAATCAATAATTGACATGACACAATTATTCATATTATTAGTTAGCATTATTGGCAATGTCTAAAAAATTTTGTCGAGGAAAGGGGTTAGGTTATATAATTGCGCGCTAATAAGGATAAATCCTTATCGAAAAGCCCCCTCTTTCCTGTGAATAATTTGGTTGTTAATATTGTGAGCTTATAATACTATTTATGAATAATTATTATGTGGTGGATATTGGTTCAATTTTGATATAAATGAAGGAATTTAGCATAAAATATTTGTTGAAAGTTTGGCATTTATCTTCTTCGATAAAATATCCATTCAAATATATTATTATAATATTACATTATAATAGTATAATGTGATAATATAATAATATAAAATTTTTTATAATTTAAATGGTAGTATTATTATTAGAATGATATATACTCCCTCCGTCCCATAGTTATAGGCTGATTTTCTATTTTGGGATGTCCCAATATATAGGCTACTTACTATTTATAAAATTTAGTTGGTTCATTGTTTTACTTTTATGCCCTTATAATAAATATTCAACCATTATTTTTTTTGAAGAAACAACATTCAATGTTATTATTGTTATCATCACATTTAATGTTGTTGTATTCTCAATAAAAGAATTCAATTTTTTAGGCTCAATAAATGAATTTGGAATAACATAAACATTTTGTGATTGGTTGAAAGTTTATGTAGATTAAAAATTCATCTTTGGTTAAAGTTCTATTTTAATGGTCAGTACACGTTGATCAATTAAGTTGAGAGTTTCAGTGTGATAAGTAAGGAGTAATTAACTTATTCATTAATTCCATATTAAGGGGTATATGTGGAATTTTTTTGTTAAAATTGTCACTTAAACTGATTTTCTTAAACTATGTGCCAAAAAAATCAGCCTATAACTATGGGACGAAGGGAGTAATTTTTAGCATGTGAATAAAAGTGGAGTGAAGGTTATCATTTTGGTTTTGAATTCTTCCCAAACCACTTTTGTGAGACCCCGAATTTTATGAAATGAAAGTATTCAATTTTCTTATAATTATTCTATTTAGTAAATGGTTAAATTGATAAAATGTTAAAGTTAAGGGTGATATGTGAAATTTTTTCAAAGTAAACAAGTTGTCATAAAATAATCGGTGATAAAAGTATATTAATACACCTAGTTTCATAGTAGCACACGGTATTGTACAATATCTTTGATTATTGATGCTTACGTGAGAAGTCACTCAGTTTTATTCAATTATTGTCATTATAAATCAATAATTGAGATGACAAAGTTATTCATATTATTATTTGCAATATTAACGATGTCTAGAAAGTTCTGTCAAGGAGAGGTTTGGTCGCCTAATTACGCGCCAATAGGGAGAAATCCTTATCGAAAAGCCCCCTCTTCCCTGGGAACGACCTGATTATTAAATATTGTGAATTATAATATTAATGATGAATAAGTTCGTATTGATTATAGATGAAATTAATAGTTCCATTATGTTGAAATTATTAGTGTTAGTGGAAATCGACATTTATTTCGATAATAATTGACCAATCGGGTAATTAATCAGATAAATGAGCAATTAATTGCTATTAATTCACATGCTTATAATTATTTGTTCACATGTGTGTACTATTGATTCACATGCATGTACTATTAGGGGAGGTGGTGCAAGATTGATAATACTTGCATGACTAAATTAAAAATTGAGGTATAGATGAAGGTACTATACTATAATTATTTTTTTAACATGTATAGAACTATTGAGTCACATGATTGTACTATTGATTCACATGATATACTATTAGGGGAGGTGGTGTAACTTTGATAATACTTGCAGGACTAAATTAAAAATGAAGAAAAATATGAAGTTATTATACTGTAATATTTCGAGCCCCAAAACGTTCAATTATCAAAACTATATTTTCCTATAAATAGAAGCTCATTCTTCCTTCATTCTCACCAATTCACTAAGACTCACAAGAGCAATTATAGATAGAGAAGCTATAGAGAGAAAGAATAAGAGTAGTCTGCTACTTTACTATTCCAGTATCCAGTCTTTTTCTGAGGTAAGGGGTATTATTTATTTCATATTCTGAAGAGATATTATTTTTCGTATTCGTATGAATATTATTTTCGTTCAATATTCGTAAAAAATATCATTTTTGTTCAATATTCATTATCTTCGTTTAATATTCGTAAGGAATATTATTTTCGTTCAATATTCGTAAGGGATGTTATTTATTTCTTATTCGTAAGGGTTATTATTTCTTATTATTCATGAGTTACTATTTAAGAGTTACTATTTACCCAATTACTATTCACTCGAATAGTATTCACTCGGGTATTCGGGGCACTTTTCGTGCCGAAGTACTATTCACGAGTTACTATTCATGGGTTACTATTAACCCGGTTATTATTCACTCGAATATTATTCACTCGGGTATTTGGGGTACTTTTCACGTCGGAGTACTATTCAGGAGGTACTATTTTCGAAGTACTATTCACGGGGTACTATTCACCCGAAAAATATATTTTTTTTCTATCCAAATTATTTTTTATACGTGAATATTATTCTTGAATTTTACTCCACAATTGGTGATCATGTTGACAATTTAGATATTCTTGAACTCTAAATAAATTGAATTATAAATATTTAATATTTATCCTTTATCTCATTTGATTGATTCCTTATATCATTGTCATGTTCCTCATGCTTATATTGCGTTAAAAGTCATCTTTGGCCCGTAGTGCATATATGGACTATTAGTTATTAGTTTTACAGTTGTATGTCTTTGGCCTGTAGTGCAAAGATGATATGTTGTTGAATATCTTTGGCCTGTAGTGCAAAGATGATCTGTTGTTTGATAGCTTTGACCCGTAGTGCAAAGATGGATAGGTGTATGAAATGATCATGACAACTGGTGATACTAATAAATATCCTTGGTCGTAGTGCAGGGATAATTCGATGATGTGATTAGCAGGATCATGACCATTAGTTAACAGTTGAATGTCTTTGGCCGTAGTGCACTGACAGACAATTGATTGGTATGATCATGATATCTGATTTTATAGTTGAATATCTCTGGCCAGTATTGCAAAGATAGACAACTGATTGGTATGATCTGTGGCAACCGAGACTTTGTAATTTAATTTAATATTTATTGGATTTAATAAATATTTTTCTATGAATTAATTATTAGATTAAATAATTAATTGATGAAATTGTGGTAGATTAATTTAATTATATGTGTTATATTTATTAAATTAATGTGGAGAATTTTTATTATTCGAAGAATATAATTATGTGAGCTTATTGAATTAAAAGAAATATTTAATAAGCCTAATGTTATTTTAATTAATTTAATAATTAATTGGAGATTTAATAAGTTGACATAGTTAATAAATGAGAAATTGAATTATGTGACTATGTGAATTCATGAGAAATTATTATATGTTATTTAAAATAAATTAAATAAGATATTGATTTATTATTTAATTGGGTGTGACTTTATTAAACTATAGTATATGAGATTAATTAAAATAATTAGAAGGGTTATTCATGTTTCAAGCCAAACGAGGCCTTATGAGGAGTTGGGGGCAGTTAAACCACGTATGGATTAACAAATGTGCGCACAAATGATCAGTTTGTTTTGTTTTATGTATTTTTGAATTAAGTGTTCAACCTAAGAGTCAGAGAATTCAGAGAGATTTCAGAGAGAATTCAGAGGAATTAGGGGAGAAACTCTGTGATTGAAGTATTATCTAAAAAATGGATTGTTATCTTTACTCACTCTACACTCTGGGTAATTCTCTCCAACCCAATTCTTATTTTTACGGCATTAAGGTTCCATGAAAATGGTTTCCAATTTCTCTGTTAAATCTCTGTAATTCGAAATTTTATTGATTTTGTGGATGTAAATGTGATAATATGTTACCATAGCATGTTTTACCATGTATTAGATGGTTCCATATCATCAATTTCATAATATTATAATGTATGTTGTTGTTTCAAAAATTATATAGTATAGAATATGACCATATGGCCCTTATACGTAAAATTAATATGTCAAACATAAATTATTTTATAAAATTCTCACTTGTATATGATTATGCATGCTAAAACGAAGAAAACAAAACTTGAATGGATGGATTTGGTGTTATAATGAATCCGTAGTGTTAATTTTCATGTTTTATGTTCAAAACCTTCAAGAACATCAAGAATAGTGAAATTTGCATGTTTTAATTTTGTAATTATGTGTTTTAACTTGTTAAAATCATGCTTTAAGGGTTGAGTATTAGTTATTTATGTATTACAATGTTTGGGTATGTCTAAATTCGTATAAAAATAAGTTAATTGAAGTTTTTGACTATGTTCTGCAATTTTCGCGAATTGCAGAACTGAAACTGGAGTCTCGCGCCTCGACGCCAACTCCATGCCTTAAGACTCGCGCCGCAGCGCTAAAGACCACACCGCAGCGCCAAGAATAAGCCTAACAATGGCGCCGCAGCGCCACTTAACAGAATGGTCCAGGAATGAGTTTTTAAATGCTCAAGTCTAGCAATGTTTTAGTAACTTAATCTAATGATCATAAAAACATGTTAGACATATAATGAGGTGTTAAAATAAATTATTATAATGTCAATAACACATTTATGTATGAATTGAATGACTAAATGCATAGTTAGCTTATTGTTCATGATGTGTTAATTGTGACAATGAGTGTAGTAATTTGACTAAGTATAGATATGATCTCAAGTTAGACAAAAAGAACGAACGTATGATGATTAGTTACATTATAATTGACTGGTATTGTGAACGTAAATGATATGTAGGATTAAATCAAGGAACAAGTATAATTAACGTGTAATCTACGCACGAGGCAAGTTTTCTAACCCTACTCGTTATCTTTATACGAGCTTATAAGTTATCTCTTTACATCGAGAAAACTCTCGTTATTATTGATCAAGTTCATTTTATTATATTAAAATGTATTAATCTTTCAAAGTATGATTCTGTTATACAATAATTATTCTATTGTATACCTTTTGAGATTGCTATTCAATTTTTAAATTATCAGTTACTGTTGAACTTTGTTAGACTAGTGAACCCTTAATGATTCGACTAGTCCATAGTTGATGAGCGTTCTAAATTTCAGAACCCTTGATGAATTATCCAAACCAAACTTCCTTTGGTGCGGACTCTAATGTCAAACTGAGATGAACAACCCTGTATAGGAGATTACTTATGCGTTAACGTTAAGATATTATGCACAGTATGGTACTAAGGGCTGATCCCCCTAAGTACGAGAAGAAGAGTCCATAGTCTTATGACTGTTAAAGGTTTCAAATATAAACACTTGACAACCTAGGACATAGTTCAATGTCTTATGAACCTCAGAAGTTCTTTTGTTTCTTGTTATTCATTCTTGATTCAAAAGCTGAGTTTTCATGTTTTAGAAGCCTTTAATTTATTCATATGTTATTATTTCTTTGTTATATTGTTATACTTGTGGGCAATCGTGCTCACTCTTGCGTAATAATAACATTGCAGTTAAGAACGAAAGATCAGACGAGCCTTCCACTAGTAAAGGCAAGGGTAAGATTAGCAAGTAATGAAGACTGGCTATTCATGTGGTTATATAATGATATTTAGACTTGATGTTATTTATGACTTGTTATTGTTTGTGATTCCGCACAGATGTTTAAGGTTAGAATGACCTAGGATTGTATTTCATGCAGATGATGTAACCCCATAAGGGGAGATTTATTTATTTAATTCTATCTATTGGATGGTTTGCTTTTATTTATGGGTAGATAGATAGATGATATTTGTACAGTGAACACCAAATCATGCGGAAATGGAAGTACCCAAATTTAGGGGTGTCACATGATCATTGATATTACATTTGAATATCTTTAGCCTTTGGGGTAAAGATATTGAGTAAATGTTCTATTAAGCCTTTGTGGCAAGGAGAAATTATTAATTCACATTATTATAAACATGAATTGTGAATTTAACTAACATCTTTGGTGGTTCAGGTGAAGACAGGTGATGAAAGTTCTATTTGTCTTGGGTATAATAAAGAACTGTTGATGGGTATTACATGGATAAAATTGATGATAAACTTTTAAATTATAGAAGATAGTAGATATCATACTCTACTTGACTCTTCTAATGGATTGCTTATTCCGCTGCAGTTGTTGATCTAAAACTTGTTGTCTATTATATTCTATTAGTTGTTATACTGTTGAAGGCTAATGATAACTTATTGTGCATTATCTTAGTCATAATATTTCTTACTGGGCTAGTTGAGCTCACCCTTTTTCTTTCATTGTTCTCTTTAGGAAATGAGAATATAGCTGGGACGAGTCGGGGAATGGAGTACTGATGGTTCAGGATAAATGGCTTTAGTAGTCCTCATTATTCTGTGAAATAGTATGATAATAAATAATGACTCGTTTTGAGTTTGAATACTGTCTAGAAGATAATATTCGTGTAAAAACTCACAGCTCATGTTGTATAATTAAGTTTGTATTTGTATTCTGTACCATGTATTTGGCGACCCAAGATGGGTGATGTATACCTATTTTGGGGGCGTCACAACTTCCGTGCACATTCTTTTCTCTTGTGGCTTATGCCTTCAAAACATGTTAGTTTTCCAAATTATGTGGGCCTCACCCATAAGGAATTGCAGGCAAAGAAGGAAAAAAAGGAAGAGCAAAGTTAGGCTTGGAAAGAAGAAAAAAGAGTTAGGCGAATAGTTAGGCAGGGAAGAAAAATTGAAAGTTAGGCAAACCTGCTTAACTTTTCTCGCTCCGTTGCACTATAAATAGGGGGGTAACCCTCCTTCCTAAGCACACCTTCAATATCAGAAATTCTTATTCTATAGTATTGTGAGTATTTTTCTTGAGTATAAGGATACTTTGAGTGTAGTTTTTTGTGCAAGATTTTTTTAGAATAATATCTGATATTCTAGTCAAATCTAGTTTCTACTAAGGTAAATGATATTATTTTATTTCAATACTCGTAAGAAATATTATTTTCTTTTATACTTCATATTATGTAAGGGATATTATTTCATTTCATATTCTTAAATTTAAACTTATTATGGTAATTATTACTTCTATAATTCCTGAAATGATTACAAATTCTTTAAGTTTTGCGCTTCATCTAATATCATTTCACTGGAATATTGATCTGAACTTTCTTATTAAATTTTAATCTTTTCATGTCTGGGTAATATTCATACGGTACTATTTACGGGCACTATTTATATAGTACTATTCATACGGTACTATTCACGAGTACTATTCATAACAGAATTTAATTTTTTTTTCTATCCAAATTATTTTTGATACATGAATATCATTCTTGAATTTTACTTCACAAATAGTTATCATGTTGACAATTTGGACATTTTTGAACTCTAGATAAATTGAATTAGAAAATCTCTAATATTTATCTTTGATATCACTTGATTGAATTTTTATATCATTGTCATCATCCTCATGCTTATATTGTGGTGAAAGTCATCTTTGGCCCGTAGTGCAAAGATGGACTATTGATTGGTATGATTATGACCAGGAATTATGTATTAGTATAATCATAACCTTTAATGTTATATATAAGGTTTGTGGTGAAAGTCCTCTTTGGGCCGTAGTGCATAGATGGATAGGTGTTTGGCATGATCATTGTGACGCCCCCAAAATAGGTATATGTGACGTCCCCAAAATTGGTATACATCACCCATCTTGAGTTGTCAAATATATAGTACAAAATTCAAATACAACTTAATTATACAACAGTCATATAAAATAATACAAAACATAATCTAAGAGTTTTAATAAGAATATTGTCATCTAGACAATATTCACACTCAATGGTCATGACTATACTGAATAATCCCTGGTCATAAGCATACCAAAAATTGTCCATCAATGCACTACTGGCCAATGAGGACTTTTACCACATCATTCGTTACATTACGGTCATGATTATACCGAATAATCCCTGGTCATAATCATATCAAGTCCATCTATGCACGTAAGCCAAAGATGACTTTCATCACAATATAAGCATGAGGATGATGACAATGATATAAGCATTAATCAAACGAAAACAAGGATAAATATTAAAGACTTTAAATTTATCAAAATATTATCAATCACTTAATAAACTCATTATCTAATATTATTAATATTATAACAATATTTTAATCACTTCTTAAACTTATAAACAATTTATTTTAATTGTTTACACTTTACCAAATAATGCATTTAATTATTCAAAAATGTCATACTCATAAGATTTCATCACCAATAATCAAATCCCTTATCAAAAATCTGTATATACCCTTTATAGGATTCCCAAGCCATAAAATCCTATTTTTTAATTTTGTTACTTCACATAACATATTTTATTCATTTACTCATAACTAGTTCATTTTCATGAAAAATATCAAATCAGTTCCAAAAATATTTCTTTTCTGGGATTTAGCAGAATATAGTCCCATATTGAATATATATTTTTCTCGGAATTTTTAAAATTCATTTACTATTTTTCATATGGCTAAAACTACCGAATATTTAGACATTTATCATAAATTGTACTTTTGTCCAAATATTCTGAAATTTATAGGTTATACTCCTATTATATACATGTACTTCCAATAAAAATTTCATCAATTTTGGAGTTAACCACAAGGAGTTATAAGGGTTTATTTTTAAAATAGTATTTTCTCATAAAATCCATAACTCTTAATCTATACATCCAAAAATTGTCATCTTTGGACACAATATAGAAAACTCATCAAATTATCATTTCAAATTTTTCCAAAATTTTTGAGGGTTAGAAAAATTACGAAACTGCAAATGGATTTTTACCCGCCATACAGCAATCCACGTAAATAGATCATTTCCACATTTAATAAGGAATGAATACAAAGGATCATTCACCATGCATGCAGTAATCCACATAGATAGGTTATTCCAACAGAATAATAAAGAATGGAATAACAAAAGAATTCACCATGCATGCGATAGACCGCACATACATGTTATTCCCAACAGAATAATAAAGAATGGAACCAGGTCATGCGTAAACCACACAGACAAGATATTCCAACAGAATAATAAAGAATGGAACCAGGTCATGCGTAAACCGCATAGACAGGATATTCCAACAGAATAATAAAGAATGAAATAATAGAAGAATTTTACCATGTATATGGTTGTCCGTGTATACAGGTTATTCCAATAGAATAATAAGGAATGGAATAACAATAGCTCTCTTCATGAATACGAAAGAAATAATACTCCTTACCTTAGAATAAAGCTGGATACTGGAATAGAGAGGTAGTAGACTTCTCTTATTCTTTCTCTCTATAATTTCTTTCTATAATAATTGCTCTATAGATTTAGTGAATTAGTGAGAAATGAAGGAAGAATGAGCTTCTATTTATAGAAAAATATAGTTTCGCTAATTGCACGTTTTGGGGCTCGAAAGATTACAGTACAATACCTCCAACTTTTCTTTCATTTTTAATTTAGTCATGCAAGTATTATCAAACTTGCACCACCTCCCCTAATAGTAAATAATGTGAATCAATAGTTCAATCATGTGATTTAATAGTTATAATCATGTGAAAATACGAATAACAGTATAGTACCTCCATCTATACCTCCATCTTTAACTTAGTCATGCAAGTATTATTAATCTTGCACCAACTCCCCTAATAGTACATGAATATGAATTAATAGTACACACATGTGAACAAATAGTTATAATCATGTGAATTAATAGCAATTAATTCCTCATTTATCCGATTAATTACCCGATAACTTTTAGACATCAATTATTATCGAAATAAATGTCGATTCCACTAACACTAAAAATTCCAACATAATGGAACTATCAATTTCATCATTAATCAACATGAACTTATTCATCATTAATATTATAACTAGGGGTGGGCAACCGGTAAAAACCGGTCCGAACCGGACCGGTACCGAACCGAACCGGTACCGAAATTACTTAAATTTTGGTACCGATACCGGTTGAACCGGTATACCGAACCGGCGGTACCGGTTCGGTACCGGTTTTTACCGAAAATTAATATAATTATTATTTTTATTATTATTTTATTATTTTTATTATTATTTTTATTATTATTTTATTATTATTTTATTATTATTATTGTAATAATTATTATTTTTATTAATATTATTATTATTATAATCAATATTTTATTATTATTATTATTAATAAATTATTAATAATAATAAAAAATAGAAAACCGGTATATACCGGTCCGGTTCGGTATATACCGAACCATAAAAGTGGCGGACCGAAATCGGTACCGAAAAACCGGTATATACCGGTTTTTTTATACCGAACCGGACCGGTTTACATTTATACCGAACCGGCCGGTTCAGACCGGTCCGGTTCGTCCAAAAAACCGAAAAAACCGAAAAATTTGCCCACCCCTAATTATAACTCACAATATTTAACAACTAGGCTGTTCTCAGAAAAGAGGGGGATTTCTGATAAGGATTTTTCCTTATTGGCGCGCAATTAGATGACCAAACCTCTCATTGACAAAACTTCTAGACATTATAAATATTACAATTTAATAATATGAATAATTTTGTCGTCTAAATTATTGATTTAATAATATAACATTTTATGCAGATGATACCGTGACAATAATCGAATCAATAATATGAGAGATATGATGCAACAATTACTGCAACAATAATTGAGTATAACTGAGTGACTTCTCACATAAATATCAATAAGCAATACCGTGTGCTACTATGCAACCACGTGTATTATTGTATTTTTACTGCCGGGTAGTTCAACAGTTTTAACTGTAACACTTTCGCTGATATTTTTATAAAAAGATAATTCTGTCGTTTTCTAACTACGACAATACTTCCAATGATTATGTCGTCGTGTGGATATTCCCGACAAAAAGAGTATTCCCCGACCAATCGAATATTATATAACAACTTGCTTACTTTGCAAAATTTATAAATATTACCAACAACTATAACATTATATCAAATCCACACCATAATATTCAAAAAAATATTTCGAGAAATTTAAATATTTATTCATAAAATTTGGGGTCTCACAGTATACATCACCCATCTTGAGTCGCCAAATACATGGTACAAATTCAAATACAACTTAATTATACAATAGTCGTGTAAAATACAACAAAACATAAACTAAGAGTTTAAACAAGAATATTGCTTTCTAGACAATATCCACTCTCAATGGAGTCCTCATTACAATTATTATCACACTATTTCATAGAATAATGAGGACTACTAAAACAACCATCTGGACCGTCAATCCGTTCCCGCTATATTCTCATTTTATAAAGAGAACAATGAAAGAAAAGGGTGAGCTCAACTACCCAACATGAAATATTATGACTAAGATGATGCAGAATAAATTATCCTTAGCCTCCAACAATATAACAACAGATAGAATGCAATAGACAACAAGTTTTAGATCAACAACTGCAGCGAAATAAGCAATCCATTAGAAGAGTCAAGTATAACATAAAATCTACTATCTTCTATGATTTTAAAAGTTTTTCATCAACTTTATCGCTGAGACTCAGCTTAATAAATAAAATCGAATCATCCCTGTACCACGACCAAGGATATTCATGTAATCATCAATGGTCATGATTATACCGAATAATCCCTGGTCATAATCATACCAACAACTGTCCATCAATAAACTACAGGCCAATGAGGACTTTTACCACATCATTCGTTACATTACGGTCATGATTATATCGAATAATCCCTGGTCATAATCATACCAAGTCCATCTATGCACGTAAGCCAAAGATGACTTTCATCATAATATAAGCATGAGGATGATGACAATGATGTAATATCCTAGATTTTTCCATGTAATTAAATAATTTCAATAAACAAACTTATGTGAAATTCTTACGTGACAATTATTTTTAGATGACAATTATTTTCAGATGAATTATTTATTTTATTTTTTTATATGTTATGTGATAAGATGCATATTAATGGTTGTTACGGTTAGGCCAATTATTTAAATATGGAATTAATTCTAATTAATTTTGTGGGATGACTTACAAATATGAGTTGAGTTTGACGAAACGGATAGTCCCATGAAGTTTAGGACGTCGACTTTAGTAGGAATCGATAAAAGTATCGGACACATTTGACTAAGAGGGACAAAATGGTCAAAATAATTATTTAACTGATTAAATGATTAAAAAAATATTTTAAGTTCATATGAACAATAGCTGGGGCTATGTGACCTGCATATTGGGACAAAAAGTAAGGAGTACATACGTATATAGTAAGATAGAAGAGGAGGGAGCTAGTTTATTCTCTAAACTCAAACCTTTTCATTTTCTAAATCCCTTCCATAACTAGGCTAATAATTAGAGGAATGAATGGTAACATAATGATATCTAATCATGGGGGAGTTACAAGGGGCTAGAGAGTTTAGTTGAATACACCATATATATGTACATTCCATCAAAGTTTTTCTTCCTTTCACAACAAGTTCCAACCGAGAGAGAGAAAAATATTGGGAGTTGATAGTGGTGCTAGGTGACCTAAGAATTTTGGAGGTTGCAAAGGAGTTAGCAAGCAAAGGGGTGAGACTCTAGCAAGATTAAACCAAGAGAAAATTTCGTCCAAAAGGTAAGCTTCAAACCATTTCTTATGTTATGAGAAAATTAGTAAGAAAATTATTGTATAAGCATGGTAAATGGTTTGTTTTGACTTTGTAATGTCATGCTAGGGTTTGTTTCTGATATGTGGTAGTAGAGAGTGAAAATTCTGGTTTAGTACATGCTCTAATTCATAGAAAGTTAAGAAATCTTGCCATGTATGCTAGCTAATTGATAAAATGCCTCTTAGATGCTAATTTGATGAAAACATGAAAAGTTAGAGAATTGAATGGTTGTAACATATATATATATATATATATATATATATATATATATATATGTTATTAGAAGTGGTCTAGATAATAGGAATCAAAACCCATGCATGCTAGAATCAAAATCATGATTTTCTCAAAAGTTGGGTTAAACTAGTTTGCATGATTTTTTTTAGGATTTTTGGTCACTCGAAATCATGTCTTAGATAATCTATTTGGTGCATGTAATAATTTTGTAAAATAGTATGTAGCATGAGGTATAACATGTCCAAATTTCGTTCGGATCGAAGCTATTTTGAGTGAGATATGAAAATTGTAAGCAATCATGTTAGAAACCGAAAAGAAAAAAAAACTGTGAACTGCTGACCTAAAGACAAAATTCGGTACTAGCTACAGTTTCTAGAAAATTATGGGCTTTTGGATTATTATAGTACACTGAATAAGCTTTCCATAAACTCCAGAACGGACTAATTCCGACTTCGGAGCAAGGAGTTATGACTTTTCAAAGTAGTTGTATCAAATCTGTCCAACAAATTCGGTGCAGTCCTCTTGCACGGATTTTTTGTAATTTTGTGCTTGGAATTTGAAGTTGGTCCATGAACGAAAGTTGTAGCCCCAAAAGTTAGCTTCGCGTGGGCGTAAGAATCGCTCAAAAATGTTTTAAAACGAATTAGTTATGCCTGTTTTAGCGAGATATGCTAAAGCTGAAAAAAAAATGTAAAAACTGTTATGTTTGGGCACTTTTAATTTCTGTTTTGGGCTGCCTATGATGTCTAAAATGGGTGGCATATATTTTCTAAATATATTCTCTTATGATGTTTATAGCATATCCAATAGGAGACCCTTATACTTCAAACTAGATTGTGTATGAATGGTGATTAACGAGACACATGTAATTAGGTTACGTGAAGGTTAATTACTAGCGTGTATTGTAGCAGGCTCATCAGGCAAGTTTCCTAACCCTAATTTCTTTTGGGTACTTTAAATCCTTACTAATCTTATCGCAGTAAGGGTAACTATTGGACTTGTGTTAGTTATTCATGCTAGTTTATTCGTTGAAAAGTCATACAAACTTCAATTATCTTGCAAGCTTATCGATGATTATTCAGTTAATATTTTAACTGCCATATGTTTAAGTTTTATTTCATTATCAAATTGTTCTAAGTATGTTCCTAGCCTTTGGTTCTAGCTAGTTTTTATTGATGAAAAATGATTTAAAACACATCTTTCGAAGCTATTGAATGTTTACCAATCCAAGTTGCCTTGGTGAGGTCTCGCATGATTACTAAGATGAACAACCCGAATGGACGGAAAAAATAGATGTCGGGCAAATAGTCCCATTTATGCTTATGCATTTTAAACTTAATACATGTGCACAATGTAGGGTACAATGGGCTGATCACCTGGCGTACTTGCAGAGACAGTTTACAGTTTATTTGATTGTTAATTCGTCTGATGTTTTTTTTTTATGAAAGAAATATGTTCAGGGTATTTTTACACCACTTAGTATGATATTGAAAATTCTTAAATTTTCATTCTTGATGTTCCTATTTAACACTTGATAATCTTTCAACAGTTGAGATCTAGTAATTCAAATGCCTTTATCCTGATGTATATTTCCCATTTATTCCGTATACTTGCTGGGTAATTTGTGCTCATTCTTGTTTAAACCTTTCAGTTAAGGGTGAGAAGGCTGAGGGTTCGGGCAAGGACAAGGGAAAGTCCAAGATGAAGTGATGCTAATGATTATGTAATAAGTTAATTATTTTCGCATATGTGTAATGTAGCGATAAACGCTAAGACTAAGTTCCAATATGTTTTAAGGTTGTAAAGACTTGGGATTTTATTTTGACTATTTGTGTAATGGGTAATATAATATTATTATTGTTAAAGTTTACTTAGATAGATGATGTTGTATGTTGTATCGTGAGCACCAAGTCCTGTAATCGATGTTACACGGATTTGGGGGCGTCATAGGTTGGTATCAAAGCTTTAGGCTATAAACCTTAGGTGGGGAAGCTTGGGCTATAACCTTAGAGAGAGTTAATGGAGATGATAGGGAGATGAACTCACATAGAGTTATACGTGTAGTGTCAAATCTATTTTTTCTAAAAACAAAATAAATATCTATTTTTCTAATCGAGTTGATTTGTGTTTTGATTATAGGATGCCAAGAGAAGAGGAAGTTAGAGATATTCTTGTAGTAAGTGAGCAGTTAGTGACAGCTGTACCTGAGCCTATAGCTGCGGCAGCAGCTGAGTCAGATCCGGAGGAGTATCCGGAAGAGGAAGAGGAGCCCGAGGAGGTACCTGAAGACACTATGCTGGATGAGTTGATGGACAGGATCGTTGAACTGGACGACAAGGTCCATGAGTTAGAGGAGCTGTATCAGGGGGAACAACAAGCTGCAGCTTTGCTGGGAGCATTGGTGGAGCACCTGGTAATTAGGAATGGGGATCTGGCTGATAAGCTGCTGGTTGAAGGCCAGAAGTCGGTTAGGCTGAAGGATGAGAGGGATGCTATCAGAATCCACTTGGGACATACCATTAATGGGTTGGAGTCGAGGATTTAGAGTCTCCAACTTGACAAGCAGATTATTATCACTTTCTAGGGAGATGAGAGAAGAGATCGTGTTAGGGCAGAGAAGCTAACCGGAGAGTTGGAGGGAGAAGTTAGAGACAAGAAGGTTAAGATAGACAAGATGAAATACGTGTTTAAGTCGGCACATGGAAGGTTCCAGCATAGGGTGCGTCACTTTCCACGTGAGGAGCGCCGGTCTGGTCGGGTTATAAGCCGAGAGATGGTGAAAGAGATAGCGAATGAGGAGCATAAGGACGCCATTAGGCGGGGTCTTTAGTTATTATGATAAGTTTTTTCCTAGTAGTAAATAAAATGCTTATCTATGTAATAAAAAGCTTGGTTTCTGTTTTTACCAAGTGATTGATGCCACGTGATGTAAATTGCGTAATGCCATAAAACGATGAAATACTTTGAGTATTATGTTTATAAATAAATATGTTTTTATTTAAGTATGTGATGTGATGGTTCAGTTTTTACGAATTTTATATACTGTAGAGTAAATTATGAGAGAATAATATTAAGTTCATTTTGAACAGATAGATGGCTAGAGGAAGACGTCACCAAGCACCCGAGGGGTCATACGGTAATGCTGGGGATCCACCGAACCCTATGCAGCAGTTTGTAGACATGTTAGTGGGGGCACTTCAAAATCGAACCCTGAATGTCAATAACCCTCCAGTGGCCCCTGTGGCACACTTTAAAGACTTCAAAAGCGTGGGACCACCTGAGTTCAAAGGAACTACTGAATCCATCGAAGCCCAAACTTGGGTTAAGAAAATCGAAAAGGCATTCGCTATCGCCCGAGTAGGAGACGACCAGAAAACTATCTTCGCCACGTATATGCTGAAAGGTGAAGCCAACTACTGGTGGGAGGCAAATCAGACCCGAGCTGGAGAAGGTGTGATACCTTGGGAAGGGTTCAAGAAAATCTTTTTCGAGAACTATTTTCCTGTTAGTATGCAGAGTCGCATGGAGATGCGATTCCTGGAGCTGAAACAAGAAGATATGACGGTACCGCAGTACGCTGCAAAGTTTAACGAGCTGGCGAGGTTCGCACCTCATCAGGTCAACACTGAGGAGAGAAAGACGAGGAGGTTTGAGTAAGGCCTCAAACCATGGCTATATAGCAGACTTTCAGTGCTGCAGACGAATAGTTTCGCGACTCTCCTGGAGAAAGCTATAATCGCTGAGGGCGGAAGTGAAGCCCTAATGAAGTTCAACAAGGAGAAAAAGAAGAAGACTGAAGGAGGAAACTGTGGAGAAGGCAGCAGCAACAACCGTGCAAATAAGAGGAAGTGGAACGGCAACAACAATAACAACAACAACAATAATGTCAACTCGAGAAACTCTGGGGGCAAACCAGGGGAAACAAAGAAGAGGACTGAGGCGTGCAAGGAGTGTGGAAGGAATCACTCGGGGGCATGTCTAAAAGGGAAGAATGTCTGTTTCAATTGCGGGCAGTAGGGGAACATCTCTCCCAACTGCTCTGCACCGAAGAGAAATGGATGTTTCAACTGTGGAGCATTAGATCATCAGGCGAGGAGCTGCCCAAAGAAAAACTCAGCAGGAGAAAATGGAGGGAGGGGACCAAGCGGTGGAACTCTCACAATTGGTGGACCACCAACTCAGAATCGACCAATAGCAAGGACTTTCAACATGACGGTTCAGGATGCGGTTGCATCCAGGGACGTGGTTTCAGGTATCATTCCGATCAATGATATATCTGCTTACATATTATTTGATTCGGGTGCTACTTGTTCCTTTGTTTCGCATGAATTCTCCAAACGACTAAACTTACCTCAGGAAGAATTAGAATATCCTATGAACATAGAAGTTGCTAATAAGGAAGTCATTCACGTTAACCATGTCCATAGGAATTGCGTTGTAGATATCAGGGGATTTAAGTTACCTGTGGACTTAATCCCAATTCAATTAGGAGAATTTGATGTAATTCTAGGGATGGATTGGTTATTTAACCATGGAGCGATGATAGATTGCCAGAAAAAGTGTATAAACCTTAAGACTCCCGAGCAGTCGAAGGTAGTGTTCTATGGGAGTAGGTCGCCAAGACTCTCGAGTTGTCTGACGATGATGCAAGCGAGGAAGTTACTAAAAAAGGGATGTGTAGGTTATTTGGCCCATATCGTCGATACTCAGAAAGTAGGGTTAGAAATGGGACTAATACCAGTAGTGAATGAATTTCCAGATGTATTCCCGGAAGAATTGCCAGGTCTTCCGCCGGATAGAGAGGTCGAATTCGTTATAGATTTAGTACCGGGAACGACGCCGATCTCGAAAGCCCCGTACAGAATGGCACCGGCAGAGTTGAAGGAGTTGATGGTACAGTTGCAGGAATTGTTAGATAGGAAGTATATTCAACCGAGTGTGTCTCCTTGGGGAGCACCAGTGTTGTTTGTAAAGAAGAAGGATGGGTCGATGAGACTGTGCATCGATTATCGAGAGCTAAACAAGGTGACGATCAAGAACAAATACCCGTTACCTAGGATAGTTGACCTATTTGATCAGTTGAAGGGAGCGAAATATTTTTCCAAATCGATTTGAGGACGGGGTATCACCAGTTGAAGGTGAGAAAGGAGGATGTACCTAAGACAACGTTCAGAACTCGTTACGGTCACTATGAGTTTCTGGTAATGTCGTTCGGGTTAACAAACGCGCTAGCAGCATTTATGGACATGATGAATCGGGTATTCAAACAGTACTTAGATAAATTCGTAGTTGTGTTCATAGATGATATCCTAATCTATTCCAGGACTCAGGAAGATCATGTTGAACATTTAAGGTTGGTATTGGAGGCGTTGAGAAGGGATAAATTATACGCAAAATTTTTGAAGTGCGAGTTCTGGTTAGAAAAAGTTCAATTTATGGGTCATGTGATTGACAAGAACGGAATCTCTGTGGATCCAAAAAAGGTGGAAGCGGTTCAGAATTGGGAACAACCAAAGACACCGACGGAGGTAAGAAGTTTCTTAGGATTAGCGGGCTACTATAGGCGGTTCATTCAAGATTTTTCGAAGATAGCCGGAACATTGACGAATTTAACGAAGAAGTCGGTGAAGTTTGTCTGGACTGAGAAGTGTGAAGAGAGTTTTCGAGAACTCAAGAAGAGATTGAGTGAGGCACCGATGTTGTCGTTACCAGACGATACATGTGACTTCGTGATTTTCAGTGATGCGTCACACAAGGGGCTTGGCTGTGTGCTTATGTAACACGGTAAAGTCATTGCGTACGCATCGCGCCAGTTGAAAGATTATGAGAAGGGATATCCTACCCATGATCTGGAGTTGGTAGCGGTAGTATTTGCCCTCAAGATCTGGAGGCACTATTTATATGGTGTGAAGTGTGAAATATACACGGACCATAAAAGTCTGAAGTATATCTTCACGCAAAAGGAGTTAAATATGAGCAGAGGAGATGGTTGGAGCTAATAAAGGATTACGAATGCGATATTTTGTATCATCCGGGGAAAGCGAACGTGGTAGCGGACGCGTTAAGCAGAAAAGGCAGTGGTAGATTGGCAATGCTAACAGCTCAGGAGGAGTTAATCAAGGAGATGGTCAGTTTGGAGCTAGAGATAAAGAGGCCGAGAGAGCCAGATGGGAAATTGTTCGCAGTGGAGGTTCATCCGACTCTATTGGACAAGATCAAGGAAGCACAAGGCGGTAATAAAGAATGTGAGAAAATGAAGAAAAGAATTTCCGACGGAGAGGAGCTTAAATTCAACATGGGTGGTGATGGTCTGTTAAAATTTGAGGAGAGAATTTGGGTGCCAGCGTTATCTGAGTTAAAGGAAGAAATCTTGCAGGAATCTCATAGTTCAAGTTACTCAATCCATCCAGGAAGCACAAAAATGTATCAGGATCTTCGTCAACATTATTGGTGGCCCAATATGAAAAGAGAAGTCGCAGAGTGCGTCAGCAAGTGTTTAACGTGCCAGCGGGTCAAGGCAGAACATCAGAATCCGAGCGGGTTACTTCAACCGTTAGAAATTCTGGAATGGAAGTGGGAGCATATCACGATGGATTTTGTGGTAGGACTTCCAACTACGCAGAAGGGTTACAATGCAGTGTGGGTGATCGTCGACCGATTGACCAAGTCAGCGCATTTTTTGCCAATCAAGATTAGATATACCTTGGATCAGTTGGCTAAACTTTATATCAAAAAGATCGTTTCCAGACACGGTGTACCAGTTTCAATTGTGTCAGATCGCGATCCGCGGTTCACAGCGAACTTCTGGAGAAGTTTTCAAGAACGCATGGGAACGCATCTGAGGTTGAGCACCGCGTATCATCCTCAAACAGATGGGCAGAGCGAGAGAACTATTCAAACGTTAGAGGACATGCTGAGAGCATGTGTGATGGATTTCAAAGGGAGTTGGGATGACCACCTACCGTTGGTGGAATTTGCATACAACAATAGCTACCATGCGAGCATCGGGATGCCACCTTATGAAGCTTTATATGGAAGGAAATGCAGAACGCCATTGTGTTGGGATGAAGTAGGAGAACGTCAACTGCTAGGGCTAGAATTGGTACAGCAGACTGCGGATGTGATCAAATCTATTCGAGCGAGGCTAGTGACGGCTCAGGATCGACAGAAGAAATATGCTGATCAACACCGGCAACAACGAGACTTCAACGTCGGCACTTATGTGTTTTTGAAATTATCACCTTGGAAAGGGAAAATGAGATTTGGGAAGAAGGGAAAACTTAGTCCCAGATTCATAGGACCCTTTGAAGTTCTGAAACGAGTCGGTGAGGTAGCTTATGAAATAGCTTTACCTCCGGAGCTAGAACACATACACAACGTATTCCATATTTCAGTCTTAAGACCATATAAGCAAGACTACAAACATGTCATAGAGTATGAACCCATTCAGTTCGAAAAAGACTTAACTTACGAAGAGGTTCCAATGCAGATAATTGATAGAAAAGAGCAAGTGTTAAGAAATAAAATAATATCTTCTGTTAAGGTACTATGGAGGAACCACAACGCCGAGGAGGCTACGTGGAAACTCGAGGAAAAAATGATGAAAAACTATCCTAATCTGTTTGTTTGATGTGTAATGATTCCGGGGACGGAATCCTTATAAAGGAGGGTGAATGTAATATCCTAGATTTTTCTATGTAATTAAATAATTTCAATAAACAAACTTATGTGAAATTCTTACGTGACAATTATTTTCAGATGACAATTATTTTCAGATGAATTATTTATTTTATTTTTTTATATGTTATGTGATAAGATGCATATTAATGGTTGTTACGGTTAGGCCAATTATTTAAATATGGAATTAATTCTAATTAATTTCGTGGGATGACTTACAAATATGAGTTGAGTTTGACGAAACGGATAGTCCCATGAAGTTCAGGACGTCGACTTTAGTAGGAATCGATATAAGTATCGGACACATTTGACTACGAGGGGCAAAATGGTCAAAATAATTATTTAACTGATTAAATGATTAAAAAAATATTTTAAGTTCATATGAACAATAGCTGGGGCCATGTGACCTGCATATTGGGACAAAAAGTAAGGAGTATATACATATATAGTAAGATAGAAGAGGAAGGAGCTAGTTTATTCTCTAAACTCAAACCTTTTCATTTTCTAAACCCCCTCCATAACTAGACTAATAATTAGAGGAATGAATGGTAACATAATGATATCTAATCATGGGGGAGTTACAAGGGGCTAGAGACTTTAGTTGAATACACCATATATATGTACATTCCATCAAAGTTTTTCTTCCTTTCACAACAAGTTCCAACCGAGAGAGAAAAATATTAGAAGTTGAGAGTGGTGCTAGGTGGCCTAAGAATTTTGGAGGTTGCAAAGGAGTTAGCAAGCAAAGGGGTGAGACTCTAGCAAGATTAAACCAAGAGAAAATTTCGTCCAAAAGGTAAGCTTCAAACCATTTCTTATGTTATGAGAAAACTAGTAAGAAAATTATTGTATAAACACGATAGATGGTTTGTTTAGACTTTGTAATGTCATGCTAGGGTTTGTTTCTGATATGTGGTAGTAGAGAGTGAAAATTCTGGTTTAGTACATGCTCTAATTCATAGAAAGTCAAGAAATCTTGCCATGTATTCTAGCTAATTGATAAAATGTCTCTTAGATGCTAATTTGATGAAAACATGAAAAGTTAGAGAATTGAATGGTTGTAACATGTATATATATGTTATTAGAAGTGGTCTAGATAATAGGAATTAAAAATCATGCATGCTAGAATCAAAATCATGATTTTCTCAAAAGTTGGGTTAAACTAGTTTGCATGATTTTTTTTAGGATTTTTGGTCACTCGAAATCATGTCTTAGATAATCCATTTGGTGCATGTAATAATTTTGTAAAATAGTATGTAGCATGAGGTATAACATGTCCAAATTTCGTTCGGATCGTAGCTATTTTGAGTGAGATATGAAAATCGTAAGCAATCATGTTAGAAACCGAAAAGAAAAAAAAACTGTGAACTGCTGACCCTAAAGACAAAATTCGGTACTAGCTACGGTTTCTAGAAAATTATGGGCTTTTGGATTATTATAGTACACTGAATAAGCTTTCCATAGACTCCAAAACGGACTAATTCCGACTTCGGAGTAAGGAGTTATGACTTTTCAAAGTAGTTGTGTCAAATCTGTCCAATAAATTCGGTGCAGTCCTCTTGCACGGATTTTCTGAAATTTTGTGCTTGGAATTTGAAGTTGGTCCATGAACGAAAGTTGTAGCCCCAGAAGTTAGCTTCGCGTGGGCGCAAGAATCGCTCAAAAATGTTTTAAAACGAATTAGTTATGCTTGTTTTAGCGAGATATGGTAAAGCTGAAAAAAAAATATAAAAATTGTTATGTTTGGGCACTTTTAATTTCTGTTTTGGGCTACCTATGATGTCTAAAATGGGTGGCATATATTTTCTAAATATACTCTCTTATGATGTTTATAGCATATCCAATAGGAGACCCTTATACTTCAAACTAGATTGTGTATGAATGGTGATTAACGAGACACATGTAATTAGGTTACGTGAAGGTTAATTACTAGCGTGTATTGTAGCAGGCTCATCAGGCAAGTTTCCTAACCCTAATTTCTTTTGGGTATATTAAATCCTTACTAATCTTATCGCAGTAAGGGTAACTATTGGACTTGTGTTAGTTATTCATGCAAGTTTATTCGTTGAAAAGTCATACAAACTTCAATTATCTTGCAAGCTTATCGATGATTATTCAGTTAATATTTTAACTGCCATATGTTTAAGTTTTATTTCATTATCAAATTGTTCTAAGTATGTTCCTAGCCTTTGGTTCTGGCTAGTTTTTATTGATGAAAAATGATTTAAAACACATCTTTCGAAGCTATTGAATGTTTACCAATCCAAGTTGCCTTGGTGAGGTCTCGCATGATTACTAAGATGAACAACCCGAATGGACGGGAAAAACAGATGTCGGACAAATAGTCCCATTTATGCTTATGCATTTTAAACTTAATACATGTGCACAATGTAGGGTACAATGGGTTGATCACCTGGCGTACTTGCAAAGACAGTTTACAGTCTATTTGATTGTTAATTCGTCTGATGTTTTTTTTTGATGAAAGAAATATGTTCAGGGTATTTTTACACCCCTTAGTATGATATTGAAAATTCTTAAATTTCCATTCTTGATGTTCCTATTTAACACTTGATAATCTTTCAACAGTTGAGATCTAGTAATTCAAATGCCTTTATCCTGATGTATATTTCCCATTTATTCCGTATACTTGCTGGGTAATTTGTGCTCATTCTTGTTTAAACCTTTCAGTTAAGGGTGAGAAGGCTGAGGGTTCGGGCAAGGACAAGGGAAAGTCCAAGATGAAGTGATGCTAATGATTATGTAATAAGTTAATTATTTCCGCATATGTGTAATGTAGCGATAAACGCTAAGACTATGTTCCAATATGTTTTAAGGTTGTAAAGACTTGAGATTTTATTTTGACTATTTGTGTAATGGGTAATATAATATTATTATTATTGTTAAAGTTTACTTAGATGGATGATGTTGTACGTTGTATCGTGAGCACCAAGTCCTGTAATCGATGTTACACGGATTTGGGGGCATCACAAATGACATAATAATTCAATAAAACAAGTTCAAGTATAGTTTTTAAAGATTTATAATTTAATTTATTCAGAATTCAATAACGTTCAAATTGTCAACATGATACTGCTTTGTGGAGTAAAATTCAAGAATGCTCAGAAGAATATTTTCATGAAAAGATACTGGATGAAGCGCAAATATCAAGGATATTCTACTAATTTCATGGAGTATAGAAGCCAAAACTTTAACCAACTGAGTATAATAGAATATATGAAACTACAAATGGATTTTCACCCGCCATGCAGTAATCCACGTAGACAGATCATTTCCACAATTTAATAAGGAATGAATACGAAGAGTCATTCACCGTGCATGCGGTAGTCCGCATAGACAGGTTATTCTAGCAGAATAATAAAGAATGGAATAACAGAAGAATTCACCATGTATGCGGTAATCGACGTAGACAAGTTATTCCAACAGAATAATAAAGAATGGAATAACAGAAGAATTTACCATGTATGCGGTAATCCACGTAGACAGGTTATTCCAACAGAATAATAAAGAATGGAATAACAGAAGAATTCACCATGCATGCAGTAATCCGCGTAGACAGGTTATTCCAACAGAATAATAAAGAATAGAATAACAGAAGAATTCACCATGCATGCGGTAATCCGCGTAGATAGCTTATTTCAACAGAATAATAAAGAATGGAATAACAGAAGAATTCATTATTCATGCGGTAGTCCGCGTAGACAGGTTATTCCAACAGAATAATAAAGAATGGAATAACTGAAGAATTCACCATGCATGCGGTAGTCCGCGTAGACAGGTTATTCTAATAGAATATTAAAGAATGGAATAACAACCCTTTCGAGTATTGAAAGAAAATAACTTTCTTCATGAATACGAAAGAAATAATACCCCTTACCTTAGAAGAAAACTAGATACTGGAATAGTGAGGTAGTAGACTTCTCTTCTTTTTTCTCTCTATAATTTCTCTATAATAATTTCTCTTGTGAGACTTAGTGAATTGGTGAGAAATAAAGGAAGAATGAGCTTCTATTTATAGGAAAATATAGTTTCGATAATTGCACGTTTTAGGGCTCGAAATATTATAGTATAATACCTTCCTCTTTTTCTTCATTTTTAATTTATTCCTGCAAGTATTATCAAACTTGCACCATCTACCCTAATAGTAAATCATGTGAATCAATAGTTCATTCATGTGACTCAATAGTATAATCATGTGAAAAAACTAATTACAGTATAATACCTTCATCTATACCTCCATTTTTAATTTAGTCATGCAAGTATTATTAATCTTGCACCAACTCCCCTAATAGTAAATCATGTGAATTAATAGTTCATTCATATGACTCAATAGTATAATCACGTGAATTAATAGAAATTAATTGCTCATTTATCCGGTGAATTACCCAATTGGTCAATATAACCTCCAGACATCAATTATTATCGAAATAAATGTCGATTTCCACTACACTAATAATTCCCACACAATGGAGCTATCAATTTCATCTTTAATCAACACGAACTTATTCATCATTAATATTATAACTCACAATATTTAACAAACAGGTCGTTCCCAGGAAAGAGATGGTTTTCCAATAAGAATTTCTCCATATTGGCGCGCAATTAGATTATCTAACCTCTCCTTAACAGAACTTCTAGACATTGTCAATATTATAAATAATAATATGAATGACTTTGTCGTCTCAATTATTGATTTAATAATATAACATATTATACAGATGATACTGTGACAATAATTGAATCAATAATATGAGAGATATGATGCAGCAATTACTGTAGCAATAATTGAGTATAACTGAGTGACTTCTTATGTACGTATCAATAATCAATACTGTGTGCTACTATGCAACCACACGTATTACTATACTTTTACTACTGGGTAGTTCAACAGTTTTAACGGTAACACTTTTACCGTTATTTTTATAAAAAGATAATTCTGTCGTTTTCTAACTACGACAATACTTCCGTTGTGGGGTCCACCAATGATTGTGCCGTCGTACGGATATTCCCCGATAAAAAGAATATTCCCCGACACAACGAATATTTTATATCAACTTGCTTACTTTGTAAAATTTTTACATATCACCCTTAACTTTAACCTTTTATCAATTTAACCCTTTACAAAATAAAATAATAATTATAAGAAAATTGAATACTTTCATTTCATAAAATTCGGGGTCTTACAATCATGACCACTAATGATACTAATGAATATCCCTGGCCCGTAGTGAATGGATAATTTGTTGATTTTAAATATTTATTGAATGATGTTACAAGGATAAAACATTGATGATGAACTTTTAAATCATAGAAGATAGTAGATATCATGCTCTATTTGACTCTTCTAATGGATTACTGTTTCCGCTGTAGTTATATTCTAAAACTTGTTGTCTATTGTATTCTATCAAATTTTTCCATATTGAGGACTAAGGATAATTTGTTCAATATTATCTTAAGTCATAATATTCTTTGCTGGGCTAGTTGAGCTCACCCTTTAACTTTTGGTTCCATTGTTCTTCTCAGGAGGTGAGAATGTAGCTGGGACTAGTCGGGGAGTGGAGTAATGGTCCAAGACGGTTATTATAGCAGTCCTCACTATTTTGTAAAATAGTGTAAAAATAATTGTAATAAGGAATTTATTTAAGTTTGGATATTGTCTATAAGATAATATTTGTATTAAAACTCACAGCGTATATGTTGTCATATTTTGAACGACAATTGTATTAATGAAATTTGTATTTAAATTCTGTACCATGTATTTGGTAACTCAGAATGAGTTGTGTGGACCTATTTTGGGGGCGTTACATTGATACCATAGGATGTTGACATTGGGGTTATCACTAAAGTCCTTAATCCTTTGGAAGGGCTTTCCACCAAAAATGTTCTTCTCTTTTGCGAGCGACTCTTGGGGATTGTTGATGTTTCATTCAGATGATGGCCTGACCTTGTTGTCATCATAGGATGTTTCTTGCCATTACGTTGGCATTATCACCATCGTTCTGTCTTTCTACCAAGTCGATGCTGATAGTTTCTCTGGGATATCGTCTTAATTGGGGATCTATATAACAGATTCCATCATCGGTCCTCCCTTATGGAGATAGTTTTCTATGGTTTGTGTTATCAGACTTCTCTGACGCCTCGCTAGAGTTATCGCCAATGGCTTGCAATATCAGATATTCTGATCTTCGTTGAAGTAGCTTTCAATGGCTTACATCATCGGATTATTTCTGATGCTTCGGTGGAGTTATCGCCAATGGCTTGTAGTGTCAGGGATGCCTGACCTTCATTGAAGTAGCTTTCAATGGCTTATGATGGCTGAAATCTCCGCTGGGGATGTATTTCTAATGAGCTGTACTCTTGATGAGTTTGGATGCTTTTGATTGCAAACAAAACCCCCGGTTGATGGCATCGGACCTTCGCGACACGCTGTCAAGGGCTGCTCTCAATTGCTTTTATCATTGGCTTTCTAAACCCTGTGTCCAGGCGAATAACAATGACTGATATGTAGACCCGCAGTTTGGTCTTTGAATTCAGGATTTCCTGCTTTTCTGCTTAATCGTGTAGCATCTTTTTTCCTGATTTGACTTTTTAGCTTCTGGGACCTCCTTTGCAACTCAAATTTGATCGATCCGAAGGGGGTGTGGACCACCTGGGTAGCTAAAGGTAGACTCGCGGCTGCCGCG